>CM060831.1:116857500-117067500 GCA_030762175.1 Metallyticus violacea
ATAAACCGTGCCCTATTCCATCATATAGTATGCTAAGTCTATAATTTTACACTATAATAGAAAAATATTAACAATAGTATAGATAATATAATAAAATGGAATAATATAAAATGATTTACATATTTTTAGTTAACAGTGTTGTTAGACCATGTTTAATTTCATTTTACCACATCATATAGAATCATATTTAATTTAAAGCAATTTTTTCATTTCTACTTATCACGAACTTGTTAATTAAAATTGAGAAATTGGCTTAAAGAGAAAGTCACAATTAAGTTATAGCCTGCAAGCTTTTATCATTTATAAAATGTATCTTTCTTTTGTCTTCCGGAGAATTTCAGACCGCCACGGGTGACCGAGATCGTTAAGAAGCGGACTTGTGAGCGGGAGGCCTGGGGTTCGATTCCCACCAGGACCGTTTTCCCTGACTGGGTTTTTTTCGAGGTTTTCCTCGGTGTTCACAAATGGATAATGCCGGGGAGTTACCCTAAACTTAGGCCTGGACCGTTTCTTTCCTTAAAAATATCCTTTCCCAATATATCTATGTCTCATATATCATCAATGTCTACCGCCTATGTTGCCTCAGTAGTAAAAAACGGGCGTTAAACACAGAAAAGTTCAAGATTTTAATAATTTTTAACGCCCGTTTTAACTACTGAGGCACCACGGCGGTAGACACTGATGACATATGAAATAAAATGTTAAACTGGAAAAGGAGTTTTTTTTTAAAGGAAGGAAAGGTTTCAGTTTAAGTTAGGGTGCCTCCCTGGCATTTTCCTTTTAGGAGGACTGAGGAAAACTGGGGGAAAAAAACGCTGTCAGGAGGACAGTCCTGGTGGGAATCGAATTCCAGAATTCTCCCCCGAGTCTGCGCCTTAACGACCTCGGCCACCAGTGGCGGTTTAGAAACTGACGATAACTAATTGATATTTCTACTCATACGTTTTGTATTTCTATTCTTATTAACGAGAGGCGGAATGATAACTGCTTAGTCTAACAATGAAAACTGTGTTTTATGTATTCAACATGGCTTTTATTTTTAGCACAGTCTCCCGAGCGCAATGCATTTTGTCTAATAATTTTCCAATGTTTTGATTCCATTACGAAATACACTTTCCTCGAGATCTGCAAAAAAAAAAAAAAAAAAAAAAAAAAGTAACCATAGTAGCTTCGATTTTCTCCTCAGTTGAAGTCGGTCCTGGTTGGCCTAATGGTAACCGTACTTGCCACGTAAACACAAGATCGCGGGTTTAATCCCGGCCAGGATTGATGTATTTTTGCAGGAGTAAATATCTTAAGTATGGCTCCATTCGGAAGGGAAGTAAACCGTGGGCCCCGTGTCATAAACTTACAGCATGAAAAAGATCCTCAAGCGTGAAAGAAGAGGCCTCTGAGCAAAATTTATAGGCTGTTTCAAGCCTTGAATTGAATGGGACGCTGATGACCTGAGATGTTAAAGAGTGTCCGTAAATAAACCAAATCAACAAATTCTCATTTGAAAATGTCGTTCTCCCAAGACAATTTTAAGCTTAGTAAATCAACGGAAGTCAGAGGGAGCCAAATGTGGTGAATAAAGTGGGCACGAAATCAAATCATAATTTAAATAGCCATTGCAGTACATCCAGTGCACGGGCGTGTATTAACATGGCTGAAAATAGTCTTCTCAAGCGCTAAACCAGGCCTTTTGGGGGAGGGGGAGATAATATGGGATAACTATTCCAGAAGGTAAGCGAAATATTCACTACTTATAGTTTTCCTTTTTGCAAGATAATCGATCATTAGAATTCCCTTCGCATTCTAGAAAACTGATGCCATGACTTTGTCTTCGTTTTCTTTGAAACGAAGCAAAAAGGTTCCATTCACTTTTCGATTGTCATCTTGATTCTGGGATGTAGTAATGAACCCAGGTTTCAACAATGGTAATGAATCACGCAAAAATCGACTGGGCTGTTTTTAATCGATCCACACACTCTTGGGAAGTTTGCATTCCAAGTCTTTTTGATTGGGTGTAAGCAGCCGGGGCACCATCTTGCTGAAAGTTTTTCATGCCTAATTCTTCAGTTAAAATATTACGCGCCCGTTTTTTTAACATGTACACCTTAGTGGCTTTTTCTTTATTTGAGACTCCTATCTGCCAGCATTATATTATGTGTTTTATTTATTTTGTAATAACGCGCCTTGGGTGTTTAGTCCGGCCACAGTTGCATTGGATAGAACGCTTTCCCCCTGAACACCTTTCGACTCTTCAAAATGTCTGCCCTTTCAAGTCTTTTAATGAAAAGAAAAACGTAATAATAGCGCGATGTTATCTTGTCCATTTATTTTTTCATACAGGAAATTGGTTTCTTTTCAACAATAATGGATAAAAATAGTAAAAAGATGACATGTTTTCAGCTGTGCCATGTAAAAGATCGAAGTTTCATACTGTGAAAAAAAAAATGTTAACTAATGTTGCTCCTTGTGCGAAGGTTAATTATCATGCTGCCCACGTAGTAGTCTGTCTCTATAGATTAGTTTCAACAAAAATCTCAGAAATCTTTCACTTCCCATCTCTTTATTCTGGAGCTCCAGCATTAACCCTCCAAGAAGAGAGAATTTTTATTAAACCATTATATAGCCACGACATAGAATATTAAACATTACAAAAGAAATTAAAAGAAAAGAACGGCGGAAAGTAACAGGACAAAGGAAAGGATAAAAACGTGCACCAAATTTCATGAGTAGCTTACCTTTCTTTTTCCCTCTGATAGCTTCAGCTCGGTTTAATATGAACGGACTGTAGCTCTCGGTAACTGTATACTCCACCGTGAAACCTTACGTTACTTAAATTGACAGAAAGAATCCAAAGAAGTTCTGTTTATTCTTTTTTAACTCCACTTGCGCTTCGTGTTGTTCTTCTATTGGACGAGGGGATGAAAGCTAAACCTCCCCCTTGATACAAGAGAGAAGCAAGCGGCAAGCTTTTTGTTTCAATTGCAACACAACACCAGGCAGGCAATACCTTTCGCTGTAAGGAATCACGATCAAAATGTACCCACTGTATAGAAAGTGCCACATCTTTAAAAATTAGAGCAATGTGGGCTTAGAAAATGAAAGAGTTTAACGAACCCTGGTATATTTTTAACTAATGGCCTTTATTTGTCGACGGTATAATCTTAATACATAAAATGGAAGAGAAATCAAAATAAGAAATATATATATACATTTGTCTTCCATTTTATGGAGAACGAGATAACTTAAATGTCTAAATTCAGTTTAAGTTACTTGTATAAAAGTAACATTGAGAAAAGTTTCATTTATTCCAAATATTACGTAGAAAGTTAATAAAACACGAGGAATATTATAAAAATAATATCTACCTGTGTTTTATATAGTAGCAGACTTAGGCCCTTGCACTGGTAAAATAAACGTGCTACATAATGAACAGTGATGGAACTTTTCTACCATGGACCTGAAGTTGCCTTAGCATCAACCATGCAGTGTAGCTGACACAGAACTCTATCTAACGCTCCCATGTAAACAAGAGTAGGTTTCTAACATGAAGTCACAAACTATAACCGCCTTCCTCTGACGTCATGTACCCTAGCTTACATCAAGCTTATACTGGTATTGCCGAAGGAACTGTTCGTCTCTAATAATAAAACATAAGTATTTCGGACGAATTAAACATTTACTCTGTAAATATGTAACTATAGACTTTAAATGATATGCAACGAATGGATGATGAGCGAGTGCCAAATAATAGGTCACGAGTAAATCGAGACCGAGAACGACCAGATTAAAAATAAATAAATAAAAAGCAAATTTTGCAGTCTTAAATTGCAGAGGAAATAGATGATTTTTATTTTCAGGTACCTTCATCTTCTTCTTGACGACATCCATCAATTGATTACTGTTATTACACGATTATTGTAAATGAAGAATGAAAAATAATGACGAAATTAGTTTAAAGTCAAGAATAAGAAAGAAAAAAAGAGAGGAACTGTGAGAAAATGTGAAATATAAAGAGAGAAGAAAAGAAGGGAAGATAAACAGAATGTAGGGAAGAAAAAGGAGAACTGGAGGGAAGGAAGTGAACAGAGAAGAGAATGAAACAGGGAGAAAGAAAAGAAGTAAATGAAAGCAAAAAAAGCATAAAGAGGAGAAGGAAGAGAGAATAAAATTATAAAAGGAGAAAGAGCAGTAGAGAAGAGGGGAATAGAAACGATGAGAGGAAAGAAAGTGAAGGTAAGACAAGGGCAGAATGAAAGGGGAAAACAAAGCGTAGATGCAGAAAACGGATTGGGAAGAAAAGAAATTGAAGGAAATATAAGAAAGAGAATAAAAACATAAGAGAGGGAGAGAAAAAAGAGGAAGATATGCATATGAAACAGAAGTAAAAGGCTAAAAAAAAGAAGAGATTGGAACAGTAGCGAAGGGAAGGAATAAAGACAGGAAAGTGAAGTACAAATGATGGAACAAAATAGAGTGTAATAAAAGTGAAGATAATAGGAAACATCAGGAAGAAAGGAGATTAGGAAAGCGTAACAAAGAAAAGAAGAGAGGAGAATAGAATGGGAGAGAAGAAAAGCAAAGAAAAGAGATGTAATATACAGGAAGAGGAGAAGAGAGGAGAGGAGAACAGAAGAGAAGAGAGAAAAGAAGAGAAGAGAAGAGAAATCACAAATCCACTTGAATCCCCCTTGTGAGAAGTTTCTAACACATAGCCTCCCTTTCTAGAACAATGGCTGATTGTGAAGTTTATGACCACAATAGAATCTCCTTGAGAGTTTCAAGAAGCAAATATATCCTAAAGATGCAAAGTGTTTGTTTTGTTCCAGCACACAAAGCACGCCAAGTGGTGGTTATAGTTGAACGTCAGCTCATTACCACCCTAGTAACAAAACAGAACTCTGTTTCACCCTTTAAGTGAGAGGTGACGGAATAAGTGAAAATGGAACGGTGACGTTCATTTTGAAATTAAACGTTAACAGCCCTCTTTTCGTAACCAATATGTAGAGAATATTTTCTTTATAATCAACCACTTTTATTAATATGATTATTTGCTGCAGTTTATAATATTTCAAAACTCTCTTTTTTTAAACACTGTACAGAAAGACTCATTTTTTTTTCTAAGGCTCGTACCAGCGACATTATTGCAAATCGTAAATCCCTTCAAACTGCATACAATCTGTATACGAAGATCCGAAGTCAACAAACCACTGAGTTCCTGCATTTTAGATCAATGAATACAATTATGTTGAATACTCTCTTTTGGAGCATTATCGCTCACGTTTAAACCTCTGAAACGCACACACAGTTCTTAAGCACTCTAGCTGCTCCATGTCATAAAGTTAAGAACTGTATTAGGATAACTTCTGTGCTCTTGATCTTGAAAAACCAACTCAAAAGGAACGGCCTAGGTGGTCTAGGATCATATTTAGACCCAAGGTTCCCAAGTTCACGGGTTCAAATGTAAAAAGGGTCTTTAAGAATTTCAGTGCATTCCAATTTGTAGTGAAGGTAACGAACGCGGGAGTGAAGGCAAAGCACAGCTGAGCAATAGAAAAGTTCACTTTCGAACCACCATTAAAGTAAATTACAGTACTTGATCTGTCTGTAAAGCAACAATGTGTTTGTAACGAGTTTAAATGTATGTTCATTACATTTTTTTCTTTTTAATTTTATTGGAATCAGTAGGTTATTAATGAATGTGAATTGTTGCTTACCTGATTATCGGATAATAGGTATTATATTGTAAAACTATTAAGAAGCGCGGAAAACAGAACATACGGTTTTCACTGTTCAATCATTTACGGTAATTATAAAACTAAGTTACGCTCGCCAGTTACTTACCTAACACTGGCCCCGTTTGTTAATGGGGGGAGAGGGCAGTGGCAGTGCTCTGGATTTTACTGGCAAATAGGAAGGAAGAGGAGGGAGTAGCTAAATTTGTAAACAAAGTGAGATAGTTCAGATCGGAAGAGGCAGGCAACCGGGAAGGTGGTAAGTAAAACATGAGTTACTCTATTTTTGGACTTATTTGTATATGTATGTGAGGGAGTTTAAGTTAATTACTTTTGTACTGTTTTAATTTTTTATTTGTATATTTTTCTTTTTTGTTTATTTTATTATTATATATTTATTTCTTCTCTCTTAGGAGTTAAATATTACTTTGTGCAATTTCAAATGTTTCCTGGTGTATTGGGAAAGGCCGTACGGTTCCAGGACCCTAGCGACAAGGATGAGTTAAATTTGTAACAAATATATTTTGAAAATATATACCTAACTTCTTTTGTACCCTGGAAAAATTCAGAAACATGACACTTTCTTAGGATAGAACAATAATAATAGTTTGATTTAGGTAAAATGTAGTTAATTATGTGTGTAAAATTAGGTTGACATGTATTTAATTAGTTGTTATGTATATAACTGGACTGATATGTTTCGAAATGTATTTAATTAACTTAATTGGTAGGCAGATATATGTACAATTAATTTTCCAAGAATTTAAATTAGATTGATTTATTTAATTCTAGGTAGCAATTATTTAATAAAATTAATTGATTTCTTTTTTAAATATTTTTCTGTAAATAATCTTTGTATTTTCATTATTCTTCACTGTTCACGGGTGTAAATCTAATGGCAGTTAATAAATAAATACATTATATACAACAATAATAATAATAATAATAATAATAATAATAATAATAATAATGCATAAATGCTTCATTGTCATTCAGAAACTACTAAATGAACAAGCAAAATCTAAAACTAGAGTAAAAAGATAGAGGTTCATATACGAATTACCAAATCATAATGGCTAAACAATAAGGGGCTGATGCCAATACCTGGCCTTTATCGAACGTATTAGATGCCCCTAAACGGATAATGGGAGTTAAGAAAGCACTGTTTTCTTTACGCGGTTGCAGAACGTACTTTTTTATATGGTGATAACATTATGAATCACCATCCACTCAGATATGTTTTTAGGGTAATTGTATTCAAATGAATGTAAATCAATCTATCAAAGGATATATTTTGTGAGAACCTAGCAATCTGAAGTATATAACATTTAATTATATAATTAATATACATTTTTGGCATGTTAAATAAATTATAATTGATTCTAGACTTGAATACCTACAATAATACAAATTTAACTGTTGGTATGGAAAAAAATAAAACATATTCCTTATTTTTTATAAAAATAGACGCACATAAGAAGTATATTCTAAGTATCGGTCTTTAAATTGAACTTTTATTTAAATTTCACAATATATTTGAACACAAATGAGCTTCTGGCTATCGAATTATAAACCTTTTATCATATCTCCTGCATCAAGGTTATATAACCTTACATTTTCGTTTTTCGAATTTGCAGGACAGTGGAAAGATTTTCATTCAGAAAGAGATGACATAGGGAGAGTTTTACAGCCTGATGGACGCAATAGGTGATGACTAGGGTGTTAATTCTAGATGTGGGGAAGCTCAGAAGCGAACAATATGCAACCAAATACACATCTCTCAAATACTTGATGGAAAGAACCTATATATGAGGATTCAGACAGTAATTGTGAAATTGTGCCCGCATCACCCAATGGAGGTAGGAACTACTATACCAAAATGTGACGAAGATGAAGATGGAGAAGGTTTGGAAGTGGGAAAAGATGATGATAATGCTGCAGTTAGGACTACAATATTACCCATCGGCTTACAAGGTTTGAGCCTAAGATCCTGGCGAACCTTATGCATAATTTGAATGTACGAGTGTAGATCCATAAGTTTCCGGCCTAACCATTTTCTAGGTATGATAAAGACCAAAACTATATTTCACTTTTCAATATAGTTACCCATTATTGCAATACTTCTCACATCTTTGAATTAAGCTTTCAATCCCCCTCCCAAAAATATTCAGAAATCTTGTCTGCAAAATGGCCATAAACAGCTTCCATCACTTCTTCGTCACATTTAAATTTCCTTCCTCGAAGGTCCTTCTTGAGTTGTGAGAAGAAAAAGTAGTCACTGGGAGCTAGATCAGCGCTGTAGGGTCGATCTCCTTGAAGGCACATTTCTTCACAGCTTCTTTTGCAACAAGAGCTGTATGCAGAGGCGCGTTGTCGTGAAGAAGACGCACACCACCACTCAGCTTTCCTCGCCTTTTCTCTTTGATGAAAGCACGTAATCTGTGCAGTAATGCCTGACAACAGATGACCTGTTGCTGCTTTTGGACTGAGAAAAGAAGTCTAGGCACCTATCTTGCACTAACCTTATCCATGTTTAAATGTTCATGAATAATTAGGACTATTGTTTTAGAAAGGCCCAAACTTGCTGCTATTTTTGTACCTTTGAGCCGCCGGTCTTCCATAATTTCTTCTTCAACAAGAGCGATTGATGTTTTCAGGAGTAAGCACTTCCAAGGGGTGACCTGCACGCTCTTCGTATTCAATGCTTTCTCTACCCATTTGAAAAAAGTTTAGTCCATTGTTTTACGGTAGAATATGAGGGGGATTCTTTCCCATATACACCGTCCAATTGCTGTTTAATTTCATTTAGAGTGTCCTTCTTTAATGAAGAACTTAATAACATGTCGATACTCCATTAGGAACATGTTACAATATTCTACACATAACCTTCTTTAGGCAGCTATTTCTGAAAATTTGGACACAGAGGAGCGGAAGTTACAGTGGTAATTATTTACTTAACAGATAAGGTATTACACCAGATAAGTGTATTGTGAAGGAAGCAGCACATTGAAAAAAGACAACTCAAACTGTACCCCTACAATATAGAAATTTTGTTTGAACTAAAAGGAGACAAAATTTAACGAAATAACTTTGGAATACAGACGTTAGCTCAAATTCAAGTGCATTCCTTGATTATTTGTTGTGGACTGTCGAGGCAATTTCCATATTTACAATGCCGTAAACATTCATAACTATAGGACTTTCAACAATCTACAATCAGTCTTGAATAAGGACTTCACGATTTAAAAGTTGCAATTTGTTGTGGTTTCACAAGTCGCTTTATAATTGAACCCTACTTTCTGAAGAGGTTGAAAATGGGCTAACAACAGTTATTGAATGTAGTCAGCATTATCTGAATATGCTTCAAAATCAATTTTAATAATTCAAAACATTGCAAATATATATTCTTGCGAATTGTGCACCTTCTCACGTCTTTAACACAATATAATTTAATTTTGAAATACATTTTTGATGGTCTTGTGGGCATTTTTATGTATACACTTGGCCTGAAAGATCGCCAAATACTAATCCAGCAGATTTTTACCTATGGGGCTATCTGAAGTAAAGAATGTTCCTGAGCAAACTTAGGACAATCGATGAGTTGACGAATCCCAACACATGCTGTGGCAGATATTCAAGGACATATAAAATGTCATTTTTTCACACAAGTCATGTGTTATACTAAGATTTAGAATAAATAAACAAATAAAATCTATATACGCCACCCTGGTACCTGGTTTCCTAAACCAGGGCGTGTATATCAAATTTTCCCATTATTATTGTACACTATACAATGCAATAATCTCTCACTACATTATTTTGGAGATTTTCCTAATATTAAACTAAAATAATATCATAAAAATAATTAAAAATTAATTAAATTAAACCAAAATATAAATTTGCAATCAAGGGTTAGTGCCAGTCTCTATAACGAAATATCCTTCGAGGTCTCCAGGATATATAGACTCAACTGAAGGGTTGCGTTATTCTCGCCAGACAGAACACAGAAACAAAAGCAAGGTATGCAGAAGATTCAGACTCGAGTTCTGCCAATGACCTAAAATTTTTCCTATTTAACTCTAATTTTAAACCATAGCCTGACATATGGCTTGTGTAAAAAATCACATTTAATATCTGTCAAATTATTTATAATGGCAAATAATACAGTATTTAAATTTAATAATAACAACATTAATTTTTTGTTTCAAATTTTAGTTATTTTGAAATTATTTGGGCAATACAAAGAGCTGAACTAAACCGAGAGGCAAAATGCAGGAAACCCGAAATACACAGATACACGAACTTGCTAATTAAAACACTAATGGATAGGGGAGAAAATAATCTAAAATGAAAGAATATTGAGAGACTGGCGTTTCTTACTTTTAGTTTTATATAAAATTACTGCTGGTGAAGTAGTGCAAAGTCAGTGTGACATAAGCGCTTCTTGCAGGGCAAAATGAGTAAGAGGCAGGGTTAATTGGAAACAGGATGAATAGTTTGCCCTTAGAGCGAGCGACACGGAGGGTGGAAATTCTATTACATTTTCCTCCCCAAGCCCGATCATCTCTGGAACAATATTGCACACAGCTCAGCGGGGCAGTTTGAATATTCAAACCACCACCCGTTAATTTACTTTTCAATAGATGGCAGCAACATCGAGTCTACTATATCAGGTATCAGATCAATTCATAAAATATTTTGTAATTTATATGCTGATGCTGTGTATGAGAACATTAACGTTCAGTTGCCATAGGTGGTTCTAAATCAATTTCGATATTCTAATTAAAAATTCGCAGTATTTTGCGTATGACTAGCTTCAGTTTTAGAATGTTATGTAATTGCTTTCATAAATTAGCGTTAACAGCTAATTAACAAGAGTTTAAAGAATAATTTGTTAGGTATATAGAAATCTAATCACAAATTTAAAGAAAATGAGTGATAGTTCGTTAGGAACAATAGTATTTCAAGCATAGTTTATAACAGAAAATTTAAAAGATATAAATAATAATTTATTACAGATTAACCCTTACTAACCTTATCTAACATATTTAAGTACAGACGTATTTTAACAATACATGTAACATAACAATAAATTAATTTTAAATGCTGATTACTAAAATTTAATTTATGAATAAGGAAATTTTAACAATGTACGCGAACTCAAGTTATTGTATCCTTTCATACGAAAGATTAGGTTAAATACTTTTAAGAGCGAAAGTTCTTATAATTTATGAATCTCTAACAGACAAAATTGCTTAATTATATATATATATATAATTAACACTAATAATAAATGTAGATAAAGATAAAACACAGAGAAAGAGTCACACTTGAAATTGCTATATTTCGAACTACTGCGAGTTCTTCAATGGCAAGAATCTATGTTCTTCTTCTTGCCATTGAAGAACTCGCAGTAGTTCGAAATATAGCAATTTCAAGTGTGACTCTTTCTCTGTGTTTTATATTTATCTACTTTTATTATTAGCGTTAATTTGTTACATTGTTAATAGTGTTTCTTTATTTTTATTTTTCATTAATATTATATATATATATATATATATATATATATATATATATATTGACCATATTCTGCTGTATGGTTGCTGATAATGTACTAAATTAATATTATAACATGCAACAGAAGTTTTAAAAACTCTTAACAAATCTTTTATAAAGTAACGATGATTCCGACGTTACTTCATGAATGACAAGAGTAGCGCCTCCCCTCCCACCCAAAAGGAATAAAAGTTTCTGCATTGATGTTTACATAAGCAGTGTAATAGCATACAAGAACTGGTAATAATCTCATTGAAAGTACGCGGTGAACGATTCTTCAAGCAACCGGTTTCGCGGCGTGCTGCCGGCCGGCCGGTGAGACTGGCTGCTGTGTGGGCGGTGCGGGTGACAGGAAGTCCGTAGTAAATACAGTACGGTTTGCCGCGTAAGTTATTTCTAACATACATATCATAAACACTTACTCTGCAGCAATTTCTTTACGAATGTTAATTTTAAGTTCATCTAAACTGTGTGGATTTATTTTGTACACTTTCTCTTTTAACCCCCCCCCCCCCGAGATAAAAACACTTCCCTTTAACGAAATTTATTTACTAATCGATGAATAGAACTCCGATTAGGGACTTTTTTTGAATGGTGTTTAACGCCCGTTTTTACTACTGAGGCACCACAGGTTATTTAGGGACGTGAACATCAGGACATTCCTGTTGAAATAATCTCCTTACATCACGCGCTGATTCTGCACGCACGTATGAATCGTACATGAATACTCATTGGGGAATAGAATACTTGTACTATCCCATTTCATTTGATATATTTTCACTTAATGTACTGTATTGTGTCGCCTAACAAACACGTGCTACTTGCGCAAGGTTTCAATTCACATTGAAGCCTCACGCAGCGGAGAGGAAATATACTGCCCGCCTCCGCCGACATAACGCTGCCGGCCTGTCCCGCGGTTGCGTCAAGCATTGCTCACCCAGTATAATGCGATTTAGATTACAAAGGAAGCACAATATAGACAGAAATGGATGAAGGTCTTGTAATAAAAGCATGAAGCTTACAGTTGGGAGGGATTGCTCACACATTATGCTTGGAACTCATTCAGGAAGCCCCGGGTTCAATTCATTGGGCCCGGCCATACTGACCTAGGATTTTTTAGTGGTTTCCCTGTCACATATGCGAATACTGCGATGGATCTTTTCTTGGCACGAATTTCCCGCTCTCCCAATTAATTCCGTGGGTTCAAGAGTTTCAGTATCAAAAATATCCTTCCTAGCTTTTACAATTGCATATCGTCCCAGCGCACAAAATCCCAATAAGAAATTCATTAACCTTTTTACCACTTATTACTCTGTAATTCAGAGCATAAAAAAGAGCATTACGGCACTTTAGTTACACTATTTTGCTAAAATTGTACCCCTTAGAATATCTTCGAACCTTAAAACTGCATTTCACCGCAACCTATCTCCATCCAAATTACTGGTAGCAGGTTCATATTCTTGCCAACGCTCTAAATGCAAACATTTGGGCTAATTGTCCATAGTCCTAATTTATCCAAAGAATTTATAATTATTCATTCTCTAATTTGCTTCTAAGAATGTCGTATATATGTTATCTTGTAAGCTTTGCAAAGCATTTTATATTGGTTTAACTTCTACTGTTGTTTCGCTACGTATGAACAATCATAGACGTTCTGTAAAAACCAAGTCTTCCTTGCCGGTTACTGAACATGCCTTATCTCACTGTAAGGCTTTTGATGATACATTTAATTTAACACTTATTGAAGCATTACCTGAAAGTTACCTCAGAGATAGAGAGATGGCAGCTGTATGGTTGCATAGGGCGCATATACCACCGAGTTTAAATCTACTTGTACTTTGTTATTCTTTTTAATTTTTTCAATTATTAATATATGTATATCATACTTATTTTTCTTCTCCCACACTTTCCTCCTCGTTGTTTGTTTTATCTGTTCTCATGCATTGCGTTATCTATGAGATTCAAATTACTTTTACCACCTTCACCTATCTTCTGCCTTTGAAGAAGAACACAAGTTGCTCGAAATATTACGATATTAATGCCACTATTAAGTGATTTATCAATTTCTGCTGCTCTAATTCTTATTATTTTAGATACAAGAGTTGCTTCATTTTTCATTTTGTTATACATATTAAACATTAAAGTAGTTGTACCAAATTATATTTTATACTTTAAATATAATTTAAATGTGCTGCTCTACGTTTATAAATACCAGCTCTTCAGTTAAATATAACATTCTATTTTTTTTTATTTAAATTCATGCATTATCCCAGAAAAGGGTAATGTATTCATGATTGTATTAAACATTTCTAAGGGTGCTAGCATTAAACAGCATGAACAATTTTTGTATTGTGAATACTTCATTTGCTATACAGGACCCAAATGTGGATGTTGATAGATCTAAATTACACTGAAGAGTGGTAACGAGAGTAATTTTTGGCCAACTTCCGCAGCTGAGCATAGCTCGCCTTGGTCGAAGGTCATAACAGGTGATTCCCTGCACTTTGTTCCAGTTTTGTGTTAAGATAGCAAGTATAATGTTATTATGTTAATGGTGGTACAACTCAGATCCTTGTGTTATTACAGGCAATTGGTGCACTAGTAGAATTCATTATAATGTATTAGTAAAGTAAAATTTAATCTAATGTATTGAATGAAATGGTAACACTAAAACATAGAAAATATAACGTCTACAGCATTAACCCTCATACTACAGAGGAAGTTGCAGAAATTGAAAGTTTTACGAAATTAGTATTGTTACAAATGAATGAAAGTTTCATTAGCTTCCTTGGCTTAAAACCAATTGGACGCAGGCCAAAAATAATTCTGTGTAACTTTGATAAATTCCATTTAAGTTATCCGCCACAAATGCTCGTGCTCATAATGTCTTTCATCAATTTCATTAATGACATGGCAGCACCGCATCATTAAATCGCATAACGCTCAGTGTTGATTTCATTTCGTATCACAGTGTACACAATAAGCTAGATTCTTCGAGGGTCATAATGAAAATAGTGAGCAACAATTTTTAAACCTCTTAATATTTATTTTTAGATAAACCAAGTACATCGTCGTAATCTACAGCCTTTTCTCTCACCTTTCAACATAGTCTCCATTTCTTTGCACACAATTTTCCCATCGTTCTGCAAGTTTAAGAATATCCTTACGATAGAACTGCGTTTCAGCTGCACCAAAACACTGAGGCACTGCTTTCCAAATATCCTTCACCGTCTCAGCAGTGTTGGCCTCGCATCTCTTTCTTAACAGAACTAAAGATGGTAGTCGGAGGGTGCCAAGTTGGGACTGTAAGAAGCATGTGGAAGAGTTTCCCACCCAAATGTTATCTTCTCCAATGTGACATGGGCATTGTAAGGACGCGCATTATCCTGTTGCAAGATGATCTTCTTTCCAGAGCTTCCAAAGTGTCTGGATATAGCGGGCAGCGTTTATGGTTTATCCAGGTTCAAGAAAACCAGCCAGAATATAACCCTGTGCATCCCAGAAGACGCTACTCATAACCTTCCCAGCAGATCGCACTGTTTTCGCTTTTTTCTTTGATGGCAAATCCAAAAGGTGTCATTCCATAATCTGGCGTGTTGTTTCAGCCTCGTAATGATGGAACCAGCTTTCATTGCCTGTCACAATACTCACAAAAAAGCATCACCTTCATTTTGAAATCTTTGAAGATGATTTTGGCTGATGGTTATTCTCTGAAGTTTGTGGTCTTCGGTCAATAAACTTGGGACCCAACGGGCACAAACTTTTCGATAACCTAAGCGTTTTATCATTTCTTGCACTGCACTATGTCCTACTGCAAGTTTTGCAGCGATTTCATCCACAGTGATACGCCTATCTTCTCTAATGAGCTCATCACCTCTTTCCTTGTTGCGTTCCGTGGAGGCAGTTCGCGGGCGACCGCTACGAGGCTCATCTTGGATATTCGTTTTCCCATCTCCTAACACTGCTAGCGCCCATGTAGACATCTCCATAGGCACGTTGAAGTTGAGGTGAATTTCAGCGGCAGATTTTCTCTTTAAACAAGGAATTCAATGATAATACGCTGTCGAAACGAACATTGATGTCCACCATTTTGGAAATACTTCATGTGTTTACGTAATAGAAGCTAATGACATCACAATATGGCAACATGCGGTATAAAGTCTGTAGAGTACGATCCTGCAGTCCTTTTTTGTTACATTATGGGAATTTGAATTTTAACAATGGATTGCTCACGACTATCAAATATGACCCTCGTATATTAAAATAACTCTGTAATGTTAACAGATATCTATAAGGAACATGTGGTAAAGATCCATGTTAAAATATAAAATTACTTATATGACTTTTTTATCCTACCTCTGTCCCAAAATAGTCGCATTTCCTCAGAGGCTTTGTTTGTTCTAGAAATGAAAGTGAGGAACTATGTGTGAACTAGAGATAGTCACGGATATTCAGCTCAAAACATGAATTAGGCAAGTGCAGTGTAAGTGAAATTTCAAGAATCTGAAAGTATGTTGAAATACATAGGAATACTGTTGTAAAGTTTGTGTGACCATAGAAGTGCGGTTTTCAAACAATGGAAGGAATAAATAACATTGGGGACGATAAGCGGCTGACCATTTTTAATCACCTGCTAATTGTGTCTTGTAACGAGGGGTCTGATAAAGAAAAGTGCTGAGAAATTTGTTATACAGTCTCTCCAACATCAACAAGTCACAGTACAGTCGGTCCTGGTGGTGTAGTGGTTACCATTGCCTCCTACACCCAAGATCGCGGGATCGAACCCGGACAGGACCGATGAATTTTTTCGGGGAGTAAAAATCCTAAGTATGGCTTCCTTCGGAAGGGAAGTAAAGCCATGGATCCCGTATCGTACATTTACGGCACGAAAAAGAACCTCAAGCCTGAAAGAGAGGCCTCTGAGCAAAATTTGTGGGGCGTTTCACGCCTCGAGTTGAATGGGACGCTGATGACCTGAGCTGCTAAAGAGAGTCCATAAATAAATCATTCAAAAAAAAAAAAGTAACAGTAGATGAACTAGTTACCATCGTCACGAAAGGCCTTCGAAGATTTTACTGCAAAGACATTGGATGCCTTCTCGACATTGCAACACGTCATGATTGAATGTATGAAGGTTAATGGAAAGAACTGTTACAACATTGCTCACAGGTGGAAGTAGAGTTTACAACGACAGAGACGTTGGCCTTTATTTCTTCCTTGCTACCTCAACATTGTTATCTTCGCCCGTGTTGCGTGATGGTTGTTTGAGAATACTGCTAATAAATACCCTCTACTTTATTTTTGGTCAGTATTCTGTTAATAAGTGCCTGTATTAATTCATTATCAATAAATGCCTCTCTAAAGGAAGGCAACTTTTATTTTGGGATAGGGATAGTAATTAAAAAGAAATGTTCTTCCATATTCTCAATACTACTATTAAAACAATAAAATTCCCCCTCATTTATGGAGTTGCATTCTTTCCACAAAGATAAAGATAGCCTATTGTGTCCCTCAAGGGCAAAGGCCTCCTAACAAGTGGGGAAAGGTCGTTTTTTCCTAACATGGTGAGCTATTCCACGCTAGTTGTTCTATGCTGTTTAAGACACTGATTGATTTGTTCTTTGGTTACTCCATTTCTAACTGCACCAGTTGCTTCTCGAGAGATTCATATTTTTCTCTTCCTCTTGCTACTCTTGAGCAATCTGGACCTGCATGTTCTTTGAAGAGGTCTGTCCATCTTCTTCTGGATTTGCCTTGTGTTCTTTTTCCTATCCGGAAGTCCCATATGGAAGCCTTGTAGGTGCACCTATTATCCTGCGTTCTTCCGATGTGACCGCCCCATTGCCATTTGCTTCTGGTTGCTATTTGTCCGATGTCTGTTGTCTGAGATAACTGATTTATTAATACTATACGTATTTTGTGCTCCAAAGTTATTCCCAAGATCTTACGTTGCATCAATTTTTTGGCATATTTGAAATTCTTTTGTTTTTCTGTTAGTGACCATGTCTGGCACCCATATAGTAATACAGGGTATACACAGGTTTCGAGCGTTTGGAATCTGATTTTCTTATTTAGTGTTTGGTCTAACTTAAGGGCCCAAAATGCTCTCCAGGTTAACGAGATCCTTCTTGAACTTCTTTATGCATTTTATCATGTAAGGAAATCTGTTGTGCTAGGTATGTATATTCGCTCACATATGTGAGGACTGTTCCATTTATTTTTATTGGGGTTTCAGGTCCGTTTGAAATTAACTGCATCATCAGGTTGTTTAGTGACAGTCCTGCATTTTTGCAATACTCACATAACTGTTCCAGCATAGTATGTAGTGCTTTACCCCATTACAATTAACACCAGGTTGAGTATGTAATGGGAATATGTATTCACTCCTAGATAGTCCAATTGTCAAAATTGTTGTTCCCATTTGTCTTGCCCACTTTCCACAACCATTTTTGTATCACTTTCCCGATGTATTTTTCAAGTTTCTTAACATTTCCGTCTGATTTTAGATTTAAAATACTTCTGCCTATTGTTTCATTTGGTTAATTTTTCCCCCTTTCGTAATAGGAACTGTTCCCTCCAAAACTTATCTTGCTTACATTCTAAAATACAATGCCAAGTACTAACTGTTTCTTCACACATAGGATATTTCCCCTTTATATGTCCATTTCTTGTCTCACTTACATGTACTACTTCTGTTTTAAACCACGCCAGTCCTTCCCTTCCGGCCTTACCACAGATTTCAATATATCCTTCTCTTTCCCAAATATTTTTAGTCTGCTATATAATTTTAGGAATGTTTTAAATTTAAGACTGATGTTTTCCTGATTTTCAATTTTCTCAATTCTTGTTTTTATCTATTTCGAAAATCCTTTTCCTATTCTTTTTTTGTCGGTCCTAGTGGTCTAGTGGTTACCATACTTGCCTCCTAAACCCAACATCGCGGGTTCGAACCCGGCCAGGACAGATGGATTTTTTCGGGGCGTAAAAATCCTAAGTATGATTTCCTTCGAAAGGGAAGTAAAGCCGTGGGTCCCGTGTCGTACATTTACGGCACATAAAGAACCTCAAGCCTGAAAGAGAGACCTCTGAGCAAAATTAGTCGGCCGTTTCACGCCCTGAGTTGAATGGGACGCTGATGACCTGAGATGTTAAAGAGCGTCCATAAATAAATCAATAAAAAATCCTATTCTTTTCCCCTCATACCATATTGATCCCATGCCCACTTCTTGTAGAATAGAATATCTTGGATTTTAGATATTTAGGTATCTTTCTGAATATCATCAACACCGATTGATGATATTCTCCTCTTCTAGTTCTCTCTATTCTATACCAATATTTTAGTACTCTTTCTGTGACCTTTTATAGCCCAATCTTCCTAGTTCCATTAGAGTAACCTCGTTAGGTGAAGATCTAGGTAAGTTTAGGACAATTCTACAAAATAGCCTATTTATCACGTTTATCGTTTTGTATCCTCCATTTGGCCCCTGAATTTCTATTCCAAACATCATTCTGCTCTCTATTATTGAACCATATACTCTCTCTTTCTCTCTCTCTAACCATTTTACTTGCATATTTGGTGTTTATTAATATAATAAAATACAGCCTGACCAGACAATTAAAGGCTCGTATGCACCAAACGATACATTTCCGTGTTTGCTCATATTGACCACCTCTACCACCCGTAAAATTAACACTATTACGAATGCATCCTAAATAATTATTGTTTTTCATAAAATTGCTTTTTTAAATATGCTAAACATAATCATTTTAAGTTAAACATTGACGTTGGTGTGCAGGTTTTAACAATTACCGAGAGTAATTGTTTTAGTGAAGAAGATCAAGTATTTATTGCTACAGATCATGAGATATCAATTTCCTTACCATTTAAACGATCTAGGAATAACCGAGACACTTTATCTTTAATCAAACCGGTTTGATATATGCTTTTATATATGTATATTGTAGTGTTTGTGAAATGTATTTTTATTCTGAAACACGGTCTTTTCCACAGCAAGGTTAATTTATTTTGAAAATTTTAGTATCGACTTCGCTCTATTTAGAAATTATTTTGAAGAACGCAAGTATTTGGAAATACCAAGTTTTGTTAATTTCCCCTTTTTTCGTGATTTTCATGTATTTTTCTTGCATAATAAACAATTTTAGCCAATTAGTAGGGATATTCAATCTTCGATGAAATAAATGTGGAAAGGAAGCAAAATGTTATCCTATTTCGAACTGTAAGCTGTAATTCAGGTTTTCCAAAAGCGATGACCTGCAAGTCTTACTTTGTAAGGCATAAAAATAAATAAATCAGATCCTTAAAAGATTGAAATTGGTAAGTTATTTCGCTCAGTATTAGAAAGGCTGCATTAGCAATTCTGCCCCACGCTTCTGTATATGCAATAAAATTCTACGAATTTAACGGCTTGCAAGAAGTTATATATATATAAGAAAAATAAAAATAAAGCAACACTATCAACAATGTAACAAAATAACAGTAATTATGATAGGAGTGGAGTCCTTCAATATAGCTATCTCAAGTGTGACTTTTTCTTTGTGTATTATCTTTTTCTGCTATCATAATTACTGTTAATTTATATATATATATATATATATATATATATATATATATTAAAGGGAAAAATAAAGTAATATTATTAACAATGTAACAAATCAGTCTAGCTTCTTGCCATTGAAGAACTCCACGAGTTCGAAATATAGCAATTTCAAGTGTGACTTTATCTTAGTGTTTTATACTTATCTACTTTTATTATTACTGTTAATTTGTTACATTGCTAATAGTGTTACTTTATTTTTATTTTATATATATTCACGGTAGCATGTGAGCGGCCCCTATGCGCAATTTCTCCCTTTTGACTAAAGTATTTTATTGAATTTTAATCAAATATCTTAAAATATTTATAAAAGAAAATTGAAAACAGTTTAAACTGTTTTTCTGGAGCTAGTCTAAATAACACAAGAATAAATTAAATGTACACAAAAAATTAATTTAAATGAAAGTAAAGAACCGTTTCGGATAAGCAAAAATATCGATATTAATCACTGTTTTAAGAGATAAAAAGTAATATGGTACATAAAAATTACTTGTAATTAAAAACAACTAGCATAAAATCAATGAAATACGAAACAAAATTAATATATTTAATAAAGTAAAAAGTAAAATAAAAGTATTTTTCTGAAAACATTTCTAGATGCTTTCTGGCAACAGAGTCTGGTCATCTTTTTTATCTACAAGACAACAGCTATTTGAAGTTCATAATGTTACCTTGTTTATTTGATTGATTTAACTTGATACGTAATACACATACATCATATTTTTGGACTGTCCTGAATTTGTCATTCCATGAACCAGTTTTTTCCTTATTAATGTGGAATTTTGCCTTTGTTGTGCTTACATATTAACGTTTTCATTTTAAAGTTCTTTTACTTTCGTTTTTCAATGCGGTAAAATATATCAGTATATCCTATTGCAATGACTCATTCTATATTTTCATACCTTATGCTTCATTTCCAATAGTATAATTTGTGGTTTAATTCCTCTATAATCATATCAAAATATTTTGTTGAATTAGCGACATTAATTTTATAAATGTCAATGTTTTTCTTTTGTCTATGTTCTTTTCATCTTAGTATAATAAAACACATCCCTATTGAACGTTTACTTCTTCCAAAACATTGTTTATAACTATCTGGCTACTAATTCTGGTTATTCTCCTTAAATGTTATTTTGAAAGCCTTGAAATATTTTTATATTGCTTATTGGTTATTGAATATTTATTGTTCTATTTCCCAAAGATTGTAACTTTAGCATGAAATAAAATGATTTACTTATTATTTTCAAAGATTTAATTACATATATAAAATAAAAATATGTATTGCGATGCCATGTAGGTTTAAAGTTTAGTAGGATTTATTTATTTAAAAATAAAAATGTATGACAATTTATTAAATATTTTATTGTTTAAAACCTCACTGTTTGGAAATACTAGTCTTAAGCACAAGAATTTCAAATTTGCTAATTTCTAGTCATGAAATTATATAAAATTTCTTTTTGTGATTTTAAACTTCTCATAAAACTATTGCTTTTTAATTGTAGAAAGATAAGTTTCTGAACTGCTAAATGAACAGTGCTCTCGACAGATTTAGTAAAGGTATAGATAACGAGATACCTACGTATATTTTAATAGAATTCTTTTATTTTGTTCACCAGCGCTACTGGACATTTGTGCGGGTGCACTCCCAAAGAGTAATTATGTTAAGGCGATACATATCGATAGCATATCGAACCATCCACATCGGAAAGGCTTGCGGTGGAAGTGAATAGCAGTAGTAGCGTCAGTGCCTACCCACTTCTTGGAGGCGCGGCAAGACATATTGATCTGACAGATCTATTTAGCATCTCCGGGACGCTTGATTTCCAACGGTGATGAATTTGTGCCTGACTCTTCTGCGCTCATGGAGTGCTACATCAGCAGGAATCCTGCTTTCCCCTTTATTTATACTCTATAAATATCTCTCGGTATTGTCTTTAGTCTGCTTGACAGAGCCAAGTTAATTTGTTCATTTTTTAAACTTTAATTTAAATCTTATTTCAATAATTTTGTAATTTATTTTCCATGTTCTGAATATTCTAATTTTGAATATAGGCGGGTCAAGTTCACAAAATCTTCCTCTCCATGCATCCTTCTGCCAGTGTTGACCATGTGGACACGTTTCTCTTGCCTCTCTAGCAATTAACCAGTCGTTGCTATCGTCAGATATGCTGTTTACAGGAAACAGTTGTAGGGTAGAGGAAATTATGGGTGCCAAACCGAGCTGATCGCATATACTCCGCGTGTTGCCTTCTGAGTTCATATTCACTGCACTGCACTGCACTGTGTACTTTATAATCGACAAAACATGGTTAAATATTACTTTACAACCAATCTATAAGGCCATTTTTCTATGGTGTTTCTTCTTTCTTTGGTCGATTATTTATTTCTTTATTTTGACGACCATAATTGCAGTTATAACTGAAAGCAGGTGAGGTATCTTAACTAAGGTATGAAGTTCCCAAGACTTTCTCAAATAAGATTGACAAAGTTCAATTAAAAACTGTAAAAAGCTACATTGAAACCAATAAAAAATGAACCTATGAACGTTTTAAAAGCAGTACTTCCTTGGATTCTTTCTTAAACTTCTCTTTCGTAAACAGTTATATTTATGTTAGTAGTAGTAGTAGTAGTAGTAGTAGTAGTAGTAGTAGTAGTAGTAGTAGTAGTAGTAGTAGTAGTAGTAGAGTAGTAATAGTGTAGCAGTACTAGTAGAAGTAGCAGTAGCAGCAGCAGCAGCAGCAGCAGTAGTAGTAGTAGTAGTAGTAGTAGTAGTAGTAGTAATGGTATTAGTGATACTTGTAGTAGTGGTAGTAGTGGTAATGCGGTAGTAGTGGTAGTAGTGATAATAGTGGTGGTAATGGTAATGGCGGTAGTAGTGGTAGTACTGGTAGTAGTAGTAGTGGTAGTGGTGGTGGTGGCGATAGTCGTAGTAGTGGTGGTAGTGCTTGTAGTGGTGGTAGTGCTTGTAGTGGTGGTAGTGGTAAGTAGTAGTAGTAGTGGTGGTAGTAGTAATAATAGTGATAGGAGTAGTAGCAGTAGTAGTAGATGCGTGTATTTAATACAGTGGCACCAAAGCAATACAAAACAACTTCAAGAGGCGCACGGGTCCAACACATATGTACTTTTATGATACACTTGGAATGTTTTAAATTAAGACAAGTTATTACATTATATATTCACAATAAAATATATAATATATATTTTAGCAATAAAAACAAACAACAATAAACAAACAAATAACAAATAAAATAAGAAATACCAGAAGAATTGTTTTTAAAAAATATATAAATAAATCCCATCGTGGATGACACATAGTTGATTCAGTCAATTTGTCCCCCCCCCCCTCACACCCTTTCCCGGTTATCAGTCTTTTCACACCTGAGCGATCTCACTTTCATCATTTAGCTAATCTCTGCTCTCCTTCCTTGCCTATCAGCAAAGCCCAGCATGACCATCTTCCTCTGTTCGATCCTAAACATAAAGATAATCATGATTAATGCTCATGATTTCCTCAGGTTTTCATTTCCTCAAACTTCCTAAATAAGAGCATGACTCACAGATATTAAGTGGAAAGATTCTTCAGGGCTAACATGTGACAAAAACAAAGGCCATTCTATTATAAGATTGACTCAATAGAGAAGTGATGTCATCGATGCAGAGGAATTAAACGTTACAGATAGGCTCATAATTTATTTAAGATATTCACTGCCTTGTCACTGCTAGACGCTGATGGAGGGCAGGTTCGCCAATTCAGCGCATTTGCACAATTAATTTACGGGAAGGAATCGTTGAGAGAACGAGTATTGCATTTGCTGCTGAGTTTACTTCAAAAGTGAAAGAACCCTCTTTAATAAATTTTACGAGTTTATCACTTACAAAATACTGTCAAAAATTCTTTGCAATAGGTACGGAAAATTTAGTCGTTTAACATTAGCGGTCCATCAACAGGCAGCTCATCGATTTTTTAATTTTATTTATTTGATTATTTTGAGCGTTAGAACATGTCACAAAATCTGTAGTACGAAACAGCCTCTATTAACAGAAAATTCGGATAGATAGCAATGGTACAAAAAAAAAAAAAAGACAGAAATTCCAAAGCTATTTTCAAAACCCGCAGATTCTTCTGCTATTATTTAAAATGTAAATGTGTGGTAAAAATCTCGCATTTCTCAGTCTTTGTCTGGTCATCTCTCGAATTATTACAATGAGAGGAAGTAAATACAAAATATTAATGTTTTATATACTAGTATATGATCAAATGTTGGGAACATTTTAATAGAAAGTTTACTTAATGTATTTTAAAAAGTAATTATAAGCTAACAATTCTGAAATAGAGCAATTAACATTAAATTAATTCAAGTGTGTTTCTAATACTAATCCAAGAAGACAGAAGTAACATTGAAAATATTTCAAATTATAAATATCGAGGGTGTCAAAAATGTATACACACTTTCACAATAGGTATTTATTTAATATATTTCAAAGTTGGATCGAAAAACAACAGTAATGTGTAGTATGATGTTCTGTAAACAGATGTGACTCGAATACATTATGATAGCGTTGCTACGTGACAGGTAAATGAACAATGAACAAATGAAGACAAGATTATCGAAAATCAACAATGAACAAATGAAGCCAAGATTATCGTATGATGTTCTGTAAACAGACGTGACTCACATTATGTTATGATAGCGTTGCTACAACAAAATGGAGTCAAGATTATCGTTTGAACAGCGGAAAGCAATTTTGGAGTGGTATTGGAAAACCGAGAATGTTGTTGAAGTTCAAAGGCAATGGAGATGTGTGTACAGAACAAAAAACACTGAAAATAAAATTAAGAAAAAATAGAATAAAATATTATAATGCCTTAGCTGCTATGAAAGTTAAACTTTACAGTGTAGAACACAGATGGTAGGATGGATTTCCTCAGGAAGATTAAAGACTGAACAAGGTTATATCACATAAAGTTAAGATACTAGACTGCAAGCTACATTTCTGCATATTTTATATGTAATAAACAAGAACGGGATTAAAGTTACGTAATTTATTTGCGACACAGAAGAAAGAAATTTAAGGTAAATTATAATTCTATAGGATACCAGTATATTTTCTCCGAAAACTGGTGGGTTTTCCTTTTAATTTATTAAGTAAATAATAGTGTTGGTTTGTAACTTTTTTGTTTGTTTGTTTTAGCAGCTGTTTGCTAACTGTAGGTACGTGCTGCTTCCAGCATGTATGGGGATTTATTATTTAATTTAGTTTATGTATATGTTTTAAAGTAGATATGCTTATAGTGCTTTTTATTTTGTTCTCCTCTATTTTATCTATTTTAATATAATGATTATTTTAATAGATTTTTATAGTTAGTTTTTTAGATTTAGATAAATCTGAACAATAATAACGTAACAAATGTGAACATGTAATTTTTCAAATAAAGAATAAAAATTCTGGAACATACGTTCGGGTGTAGGAAACAAGGTACCGGGATTTAGTATTACAGAATTGTTGTTATTTTTTATTTTATGTTTATCTTAGACCAGGTATTTAGATCTACATGTGTTTTCGTTTAATCTTTCATGACACAGATCGCTTACATTTATCATTACTAAAAGGAATATCAAGAAAGTGCTTTTTGAGTTGTGATCGCTGGAAACAAAACAGAGGGTGGTGAAGTCATTGGCGTTCTGTCGTCGCTCTATGCATTCGTTCATTGTCTTCATGAAGAAAACTTTTGTATAGTCTTCCTCAGATTTTTTTCCTTAAAAACGCCCCTTACAAGGAAAGGGCAACCGCCATCGTTATGTCGAAATTTTACTTAAAAGTTGGCGCCCAGAAAATTTCACCCAAGGCTAAGAAATGTGCTGTAAATTCGAAACGCAAGTCGGTCCTGGTGGTATAGTGGTAACCATACTTGCCTCCTCGCGGGTTCGAACCCGGCCAGGATCGATGGATTTTTTTCGACGTAAAAATCCTAAATATGGTTGCTTCGGAAGGGAAGTAAAGCTGTGGGTCCCGTGTCGTACATTTACGGCATGTAAAAGGACTTCAAGCCTGAAAGAAGAGGCCTCTGAGCAAAATTTGTCGGTCGTTTCACGTCCTGATTTGAATGGGACGCTGGTGACCTAAGATGTTAAAGAGCGTCCATAAATAAACAAATCAAAAAAAAAATCGAAACGCAACATCTAGTAATCCAAATTTGAATTCTTGAGAGCCAAGAGAAATTGCCGAGATGAATTATATTATCCACTCTTTCACGCCTTATTACATTAACTACTGTAAATTATATAACTAAACCTTATCATTGTATGCATTACCTATTTATAGACGGAGCGTAAAAAAAGTTGATGAAGTGACAAATGCAGAGATAACCTTAATTATTTCTTATAATTATTATAGTTATAGAGTGCAGATAATAATTAGACTTTTGACTACAAGCTCTGGTTATCCTAATGCCACAAAACTTCAAAGAACTAAAAACGGTGTGATAAATAATCCTAGGAGTTTGAATTCACAATTGATTACGGCCAAGCTCGAAACGGAAGTCTTTTTATTTCTATATGATGTAAGTATAGACTTTTAAGTATATTTACGACATAATATGAAGAAATTTCATCATTTAAATAAAGAGTGTTTCAAAAGTAACGCAGTAATTAAATTTATCAAATAAGCTTTTATTTATACATGAATTGACAAAGTTGTGACGTAATATGAAAGAGTAAACACTCCATTAAATATGGAAAATAATATCCGGCAAATGTTCTCCACGTCTCATATGACACTCGTACACTCTTTTGAAAAAATTTGCAATTACATTTTCGCAGACTTGTGGGTCAATTGTTGCGATAGCTCGTCCGATTCTGTCTTTAAGTTCAAGAATATTTAGTATGGGTTTGCTGTAAACCTTGGACTTTACAAATCCCCAAAGATTAAAGTCACACGGTGTAAGATCGCATGAACTTGGTGGCCAATTGCGATCAGTGTTGCGCCAAATCAGCCGTCCATATAATTTCTGCGGTAACATGTCAATCGTTTCGCGCTCTGCATGACAAGTAGCGACATCTTGCAGGAACAACATCTCATCAACATCAAAGTCAAAGTCCATGGCTTCTAATTGATGTCACAAAAATGCTGCTATCATATCGTGGTAACATACACTTGATAGTTACTGCACACACGGGCTCGTTTTCGAAGAAGTAGGTGCAGTAATTCCACCACACGGTCACTCGTTGAGAATAAAGAGCCTCAAATGCGCAGAAGAACACCGACATGGCATCGCAATAATTGACCCACAAGTCTGTGAAAATGTAATTGCACATTTAGTCGAGTGTCATATGAGAAGTGGAGGACATTGGCCAGATATTATTTTCCATATTTAATCGAAGGGTTTATTCTTTCAAATTATGTCACAACTTTGCCATTTCATGAATAAATGAAGGTTAATTTTGTAAATTTAAATCCTGCGTTACTTTTGAGACAGCCTTTACTTTGGGAGTGCAAAAATTGTAGTCATTACCGTTCAGGGTGTTAGTCGGCTGCAGTTTCAGTTTCATATGATCAAACTGAAATTCTGTTGTGTTCGCCAAATCTTCATGAAATTCTTAAGTTATTCGAAAGAAAAAGTTTAATATAAGACAGTCTGAATAATTCAAATGGAACACTTTCAAAGTCTTACGAAGACATGAAGATAATAGCTGTGAGGGCAGTACAGGAGTTTACGAAGGCAGGTTCATAAGTTTCCGGCCTCGCCGATAAGGATTATAGCCTTCATATCTGGTATCACCTTATCTGTTAAGTAAATAATTGCAACTATAACTTCCGCTCCACTTGTTCAGTTGTTCAGATATGGTTGCATAAGGAAGGCTGTGTGTAGAACATTGTTGCATGTTAAAAATGGAGTTTCGAACTGTTGTTACGTTCTTTAGAAAAGAAGGACTTACTCCAAATGAAATTAAACAGCGATTGGACGGGGTATATGGGGAAGCATCCCCTTCATATTCTACTATAAAGGAATGGTAAAACATTTTCAATGAGTCGAGAAAGCATTGAAGGCGAAGAGCAGTGTGCTTGTCGGCCCTTGGAGGTGCTCGCTCCTGAAAACTTCGTTCTTGTGGAAGGAGAAATTACGGAAGACCGGCGGCTCAAAGTTACAGAAATAGCAGCAAGGTTGGGTCTTTCTAAAACAACAGTCCTTGGAATAATTCATTAACATTTAAACATAAATAAGGTTAGTGCAAGATGAGCACCTAAGACTTCTTTCCTCAGTCCAAAAGCACAACGAGTCATCTGTTGTCAGGCATTTTTGGAGCTCTGCCGTGGCAACGAGGGAGAAGTTCTGCAAACCATTGTTACATGAGATGAAACTATGATCCTCTACTATGATCCCTTGTTCTAAAGAGAATCAATGCAGTGAGTGGCGTAAACCTGGCAAAGCACCGCCTCTAATGGCCAAGGTCACTCAATCATACTCTTCATTGACTTCAAGGAGAGGGGCACCACAGTAAATGGGGAGTACTATGCTGGTCTCCTGTACAGACTACGTGCTTCCCTCAAAGAGAAAAGACGAGGAAAGCTGAGCGGTGGTGTGCGTCTTCTTCACGACAACGCGTCTGTGCACACAGCTCTTGTTGCAAAGGAAGCTGTGAAGAAATGTGACTTCAAGGAGATCGACCATCCACCCTACAGCCCAGATCTAGCTCTCAGTAACTATTTCCTATTCTCAAAACTCAAGAAGGACTTTAAGTAGATGTCTGACCTTGGGGGGGGGATTGAAATGTTAATTCAAAGATGTGAGAAGTGTATTGCAATAAAGGGTAAACTATATTGAAAAGTGAAATATAGTTTTTGTGTTTATCATAGCAAAAAAAATAGTTAGGCCGGAAACTTATGGACTACCCTCGTACTTTCACTGTGGTGTGAGCAAAAGGACATGGATAATGTCACATTACTAGCTCAGTTGAAAGATCTGGATCCATTTGGTGTGCCGTGAACTTTGTTCCTATCTATATTCAGCGTCTACTACCATGGCAGAGTGAGAGAGAATGCGAGGGAGACAGAGAGAATGAAAGGAGTTCAACCAGCCATCCAGATAACCTCGACTAAACAGTAATCAATTGTGTTTGGTTGTTGGGAGAGGAAGGGAGGGCACACACTCAATAAGCTGCTCCTGCTCCTGAACTCGCTTGCTTTGTCGTAAAGGAAATGGACTGTTGGAGGGATGTGTATGTAGCCTATTTGATATTATGAAAGAGAGGGGGTATTCCTTCAACCCCAATCTACTCAATATTGTGTACATTTTAATTAGAAAGCCTGCTTCCACCCCGGTGTTCCCTGTAATCCGTTCCAACAAGGGGAGACATTATTAACTTCACACTCGTTCTGATGGTGACCTTACTCTGCTGGTCTTGGCGGCTCTCCCCAAACGTCTTGATGAAGAGCCACTACAAAATGATTAGCCCACAGTCCACATACACACACTCCGCCGTGGCAGAAAAATGCACAAGCACCAAGCGTTCTAGTATCAGAAGCTTCTCAAGTCGAAGAGATTTGCTCCTATTGTACATAGAATCCTGCCTAATTAAACCAGCATTTATGGGAACTAGCAAAATCTTCACTAAATCTATTGAGCTGTGGTCCCTGACCAATTTATTAGGTCATCTTACTGGGATGTTTCATTTTTTCGGAAATAAAATTAACAATTTTGTCACTAATAATCGGTTACTTTAAACACAATTAACCAGTGGTTAGTAGTAGTATAGTTGTATAGTAATGGAATAAATTCATAGGATAGAATAGCTGGCTACCTGCTATAGTTCTTACTGGCTGCCAGTAAAAATTGTTAATTTGATAGATTTTGTACCGTTTGGAAAATTAAATTGGGAAGTATTTGTGTAAATTTATATTTTAGTTTAATGTAATTATTTTCAGTTTTTTTCTTACTGTTTTATTAATATTATTTTAGTCTAGTTATTAGGAAAATCTGTAAAATAATGTAGTAAGAGATATTGAATTGTATAGATATAATTATAAATGGAAAAATTTTATATACCCGCCCTGGTTTAGGAAACCAGGTACCAGGGTGGCGTATACAGATTTTATTTATTTATTTAGTTTAAAATAATGAAATTAATACAAATATTACATTATTCACTACATAAGGGATATATTAAGTGTAATAAAATACTCATAAAATGAAATATATGCTATAGAATTCGGAAAATTCAGTTTATTATTATTAACTTCTTTCAACTTTTTACCATAAAGCAATGCTTTTTATTAGAAAGTATTTTTAAAAATTTCTAAGTTAATTTCAGTACAATACTATAACCTTAATTAAGATCGATAAAGGTAGATTAGAGACACCTAATTTATTTAAAGATTAAAAGGGACATTAGGAATGTTTCGCTATCTCCTGCTACTGATGAAAATTTCTCGTTTTGCGTAATAAAAATACATCTCCTTATATGTAATCCGTTTTATTATTGATAACGTGACATTATTTTATACTTTAATATTTAGAGAGCACTTTTTAGATAAATGTGCAAATTATATTGTAAACCTATGAATGCCGAAGTATAACCAAACAATGTTGGTTTTTAAAAAGAATGGTCAACAGTTAACTGCACATTTTCTGGCGAAAACGATGAATAATTAGTTTCAATATTTCAACTAAGATAACAAAAGGAACGATGCTTAGCTAAGATTAATAATAACGCTGAATGACACGACTCTTAATTGTAACTATTAAGGATACCGGGTATTTAAAATTCAATATTGAAACTGTTCGAGATAATGGAAATGAGCAAAACAAAGGATATTTTTCAATAACCATTGATGTGAAACCAATATAGTGTAAGTAATGAACCTTCAAAAAAAAGTTTTTTTGTGATGTACTTGAGCATGAAAAGCATTACAACTTTCATTATAACAATAGTTGTCAAGTCTTTGATATGTTAAACAACCATAACATCCCATCGTTAACATTTATCTTAACTTCCTCAAGACACACTTCTTGTGTTACTCAAGGACATTCTCTTTGACATTCCGGGTCGCATGTGATAACAACACGACAGCACACCACCTCACTTCTCCATTGCTGTACGACAGCATTTGAGTTGCATTTTCAGAGAGCAATGGATTGGGCGCGGTGGATCCATTGCATGGCCTGCTCGTTCCCCCGATCATGCTCCACCTGATTCTTTTTGTGCGCATGCACTTGATGAACCTGATATACGAGACGCAGCTGCTAATCCTATAAGCGAAATGCTAGAGAACGTATATTCATACAAGTGAATGCACTTTTGAAAGATTAAATCTAAAAAATTAAATATAATGCTTTCATTCTCAATCTCATCTAGAAGATTTTCTCTTCTTACACAGATTAATCAACTCCTGAATTTTACACCCATGGTTATTTGACACAAGAATTTTGTTTACATCTATTCTCTTAGTCCTAGAAGAATGAGCATTTAATTTATGAACACCCGGTATGTTGAGATAAAACTATCATCATCCAAAACTTATTTGATAAAACAATATTATATACTAATGAAAATCTAACGAGTAATGACGTTGTTACATGGTTCTGGGTGCTGGGTGTTAACGTAGAAGTATCAACAAATAATTCAAATTGCAGAGATTAACTTTTTATAACCGATAGCAAGTAGAAGATTTGTGCATAAAATTAGATTAGGGTGTAACAATAAACAATAAAATTCAGAATAATCGAGATCATTTAAAAATGAGCTTAGGCCTCCCATGTAGGATTTCCACTATAACTCTAGGAATGGACCCAGAAGCCAATAAATTTCTAAAATGAGGTGAACAATTTGCTGGATACAGGTACATATTGGAGTCGGAGCGTGTCACATGAACCCAGTCCCTGAGATTGATAATGTTGTAATACTTTGGATGCGGCAGTATTGTTTCATCTCAATGCTATAACTTTTTTAAATTTGCTGATTTTAGACAACTTTTTACCGGTTTTCGCAGTCTTTTCATTTTTTGGTCCTTTTTTGTTAGAATATTCCTGCTAATTTATTAATTAGTAACTAGTACAACTTATATTGTCTGGAAATTAATTTTGCTGATTGAAAAGCTCTGAAGACATGTTAGTCTTTAAACACAGGTACGAGGATTATACTGAAAGTAGTAAGCAATAAATTTTAAACCTCTTAATATTTATTTTATATAAACAAGTACATCAACGTAATCTACAGCCTTTTCTCTCATCTTTCAACACTGTCCCCATTTGTTTGCACACATTTTCCCCAATGTTTTGCAAGTTTGAAAATACTCTTACGATAGATCTCCGTTCCAGCTGCACAAAGACACTGACGCACTGCTTTCCGAATATCCTCCACCGTCTCGTAGTGTTGGCCTCACATCTGTTCCTTAACAGAACCAAAAAGATGATAGTCGCAGGGTGCCAAGTCGGGAATGTAAGGAGGATGTGGAAGAGTTATCCGCCCAAATGTTCTGATCTTCTCCATTGTGACACGGGCAGTGTGAGGACGCGCATTATCCTGTTGCAGGATGATCTTTCCAGGGCGCTCATCGCACAATGCACGACGGAGCTTCCAAAGTGTCTGGATATAGCGGGCAGCATTTACGGTTTATCCAGGTTCAAGAAAATCAACCAGAATGTAACCTTGTGCATCCCAGAAGACGCTATCCATAACCTTCCCAGCAGATCGCACTGTCTTCGCTTTCTTCTTCTATGGCGAATCCAAATGGTGCCATTCCACACTCTGGTGTTTTGTTTCGGGCTCGTAATGATGGAACCAACTTTCATTGCCTATCACAATACTCGTCACAAATCATCACCTTCATTTTGAAATCTCTGAAGATGGTTTTGGCTGATGGCTATTCTCTGAAGTTTGTGGTCTTCGGTCAATAAACATGGGACCCAACAGGCACAAGCTTTTCGATAACCTAAGCCTTTTATCATTTCTTGCAATGCACTATGTCCTACTGCAAGTTTTGCAGCGATTTCATCGACAGTGATACGCCTATCTTCTCCAATGATTTCATCAACTCTTTCCTTGTTGCGTTCCTTGGAGGTAGTCAACGAGGCTCATCTTGAATACTCGTTTTCCCATCTTTGAAATGTTTCACTCATCTCCTAACACTGCTAGCACCCATGCAGACATGTACAGGCACGTTGAAGTTTGAGGTGAATTTCAGCAGCAGATTTTTCCTCTTTAATAAGGAAATCAACGACAATACCCTGTCGAAATGAAACATTGATGTCCGCCATTTTGGAAATACTGCCTGTAGTTAACGTGATAGAAGATAATGACGTCACAATATGGCAACATGTGGTGTAAAGTCTGTAGATTACGATCCTGCAGTCCTTTTTATTACATTATTTCAATTTTAACAATGGGTTGCTCACGTCTTTCAGTATGATCCTAGTAGCTGGAAATGAGTTCAGTGGCACCAGCTTACTTTGCTGAAATATTAAGTATTTACTATTAGGTGTTTTCAGTAAGAGTGTATGATTAATAAATCTCTAAAATATCATGTGTTCAATAAATAATTGGTCTTTTACAATGCTATATGTTGACTTGTAATAGGTTAAGAGCAGGCTGTGGATATAATCGTTTCTTGTGAACACGTGCCTGTCAAAATGCAGTCAGCATCATTCGATATTAGAATTCTTCGGTACTGCTAAAAACAAGACATTTAAGTGCTATTATGTCTCATAACATTTATGAAATCGTCAATGAAAGCATTGTTCAACGATAGTTCCAGTGTTTCAATAGCAGAAAAGTAGACATAATAAATAGACAGCACTTCTGAAGGCATAAGTATATTAGAACAATTGCAGTTGGAAGTAAATCCATCAAAAAGCACTCGGTTGAAATGACTGAGTTCATTTCAGCACAGCGCCTTATACACATTATACAATCAATCCTATTGAATTTTTTTTTTTTTCGTGCTTTCGCTTGGTCGCTTAGGCGAATGCAGGAATAGAAATTTCTATTCCACGAAATTTCCGCTCTCCCATTTTATACCAATTCATTCCGTTGCTTCTGTTACAGGATCGAAAGTGAAGGTTAGGCAGGCTTGTGCGGCGTGACGATGACTTGCGCTTTAAAAAGACTCTGTCCCGTGTCTGCCTATCTTTTGAGGAGCTAGAACTCCTAGATGAGATATTCTATCTTAAAACAAATTTAGGCACACCAATTACATCCCTGACTTAACAGCTCGTGGATCCTGGCGTTCCAGTGGTGCCCTCACCTCATCCCTTTCTCCCGGAGGTGACCCTAATGGGTGCGTAGATACAAACGGCTAGCCGATGAGCAAGGCTGTAGTACCGAAATATCCTCCTCCATCCCTAACAGCCCAATTCAACATTCTGGCTTTAAAAAGGGAGGGAAACTTTTGTTTTAAAACATACAGGTTCAAATTAAATATACCTATGTATTTTCTACTTAATGCAATTTTTAAGTAACTTCAATGTATTACATAATTATTATATTAACTTTAATATAATATTTATGAACTAAAAGACACAAGAGTACACAGCAGCTGCGATGTAAATTCAGATAATTTTTAATAAGGTCAACAATAAATATTTAATGCACGTTGGAAGAAATTACAATGGAAAAATAATGTTGTTCCAAGAAAATACTATAAAATAAATTTTCTGGAACAAGAGAGTATAAGGAGATTATATCAAACTAACAAACCATATAGATGAAAAGGAATAAGTAAATATACAAATGATCTCAAAAATATAATATTAAAAGCAGCGGAAGAAGCAATAGACAAAGGTATAGAAAAGGACCGAGAATGTGGAACGAAGAGGTACAAGAAATGGCACAAAAAAAAAAAAAAAAAAGAAATCCTATTTACGTTATTTACAAACAAAATCAGAAGCAGATAAGTGAGAGTATAAATATTAATGAGCAATAGAGAAAAGAGAAGAAAGAAAACTAATAAGAGAGCGTTGAGATAAATGTGTGAAATAAATAGAACGAGACATTCATGGTGCTCAAAATAATGCTTACAAAATTATGAAACAGTTGAATAAACAAGTAAAATATATAGTAAAGATAAGTAATATAAAAAAGAAGAATGGCAGAATTACTTTAGGAATTTATGGAAGAATAATGAATTTAGCTGCCCATATCCTTATTCTGGGACACTCGAAGTGATGAACGATAAACAAATAAATGAAGAAATATGTAAACAGTTAAATATATATTTTAACCTAAATAAAAAAATTATTGACATCAGCATATATTAAGGATGAAAGAGGAACGGATACCAAACAAATGACTAAATTATAAACCTAATGAATATTGCCAAGTAGGAAGATTGTTGTTATTATTATTATTATTATTATTATTATTATTATTATTTTGGAAACTGTATTAAGGCAATTAATGTCGCACTTTTTGTCGTACAACTAAACTGGCCTCTTTGAATTTTTTGTCTAACGTTGAAGGCATTTAAGGCTATAAAATCTAGAATCTGATGACAATGATAACGAAAACAATAAATTTGTTAAATCATTTTAGAGTGAGATTACCTTGTTATAGAGTTTCGGTAGAAAATATCGTGACAGTGAGTTAGGATCAGTTGTAGTAGAAAATTGGTTTTGTCCATGTTGTTTTTGAAAACTGACATTAGCACTGTCAACTAATACCAGGTTGTATCCATGGCAACGTAAAGCTTGGTTACGTAATATCTGTAAGTCTGCGTATTCACCTCCCGTCTCGTTCCATCGCACTGGCTTGAGTAAATATCACCCTTACCTTAGTGAAATAACGACATATGTATTTCTGTCACACCAGGTGATATCGCAGTAAAATTGTGGGTTTGTTTTCTATAGGTCATACTCGATCTGTTTGTCAATCTTGTAACGTCTTTATATAAAGAGATACGAGGGTAGGTTCACAAGTTTCCGGACTCGCCGATAAGGATTATCGCCTTCACAAAACCCTTATCTGGTGCCATACCTTATCTGCTAAGTATAATTGCAGCTGTAACTTCCGCTCCGCTAAGTTCAGTTGTTCAAATATAGTTGCATAAAAAGGCTATGTGTAGAAGATTATGACATGTTCAAAATGGAGTATAGAGCTATTATTACGTTTTTCACAAAAGAAGAACTTACTCCAAATGAAGTTAAACAGCGATTGGACGGTGTATGTGGAAAGGCATCCTCCTCATATTCTACCGTAAAAGTATGGGCCAAACTTTTTCGAATGGGTGGAGAAAGCATTGAAGACGAAGAGCTTGCTCAGCCCTTGGAGGTGCTCACTTTTGAAAACATCGCCCTTGTGGAAGGAGAAATTATGGAAGACCGGCGGCTCAAAGTTACAGAAATAGCTGCAAGGTTGGGTCTTTCTAAAACAACATTCCTTCGAATTATTCATGAACATTTAAACAAGACTAAGCTTAGTGCAAGATGGGTGCCTAGAATTCTTTCCTAAGTTCAAAAGCAGCAGCAAGTCTTCTCTTGTCAGGCATTTTTGGAGCTCTGCCATGGCAACGAGAGAGAAGTTCTGCTAACCATTGATACAGAAGATGAAACCATGGTTCTCTACTATTATCCCTTGTCCAAAAGAGAAGCAATGGAGTGGCGTAAACCTGGCGAAGCACCGCCTCTGAAGGCCAAGGTCACTCAGTCAACCAAGAAGATCATGACCTCAATTATTTGGGACTATGAAGGAATACTCTTCATTGACTTCAAGGAGGGGAACACTACAGTAAATGGGGAGTACTATACTGGCCTACTGCACAGACTACGTGCTTCCATCAAAGAGAAAAGCCGAGGAAAGCTGAGTGGTGGTGTTCGCCTTCTTCACGACAACGCCTGTGCAGACAGCTCTTGTTACAAAGGAAGCTGTGAAGAAATGTGGCTTCAAGGAGATCGACCATCCACCCTACAGCCCAGCTCTCAGTGAGTTTTTGCTCTTCTCAAAACTCAAGAATGGGAGGAAGGAAATTTAAGTGTGACGAAGAAGTGATGGATGCTATTTATGCCCATTTTGCAGACAATATTCTATTTGGGGGGGGTTAAAATGTTAATTTAAAGATGTGAGAAGTGTGTTGTAATAAAGAGTAACTATATTGAAAATTGAAATATAATTTTTGTCTTTATTATACTTAGAAAATTGTAAGGCCGGAAACTTATGAACCTATCCTCTTACATTCATTTGCTGCATGACCTGGGGTGGAAGATCTAATGTATCGTTCTATAAAACTTAACATTTCCCAAGAACTTCAAACTCTGTTTATGAAAAGGGAAGCAGTTTCGGTGTTTCCTTGACTGGGTAAGTATTTTGAGGTTAATTTCCAAAGAAACAGAACAACAAAAAATTTTTTTTTATCATATTCACTGATTTATCCCGGAAACGAATTAAACGGCGAATGTTCATATTCACAATTTGCTTTTTGTTCGTTCTATAGTGTTTTTCTATCTGCAGCTGAACAGGCATGGCAAATGGCAATATTTTCTAAAAGAAAAACAACTTCCAGGCATTTTCGTCCTGCAAAAACAAAACGCATTGATAAGTAGCAATGAGCATTATGACACTATATGTTTGTGATGAGCTATATGTGATGAATTATAAAGTGTAGATTTAAGACACTGTTGCTCAGAGTGTGGGAGGAAAGACTAATGGTATAGCAAACACTGTGCTACTTGTATGCTACAGTATGCCGCCGACAGTAACTCGATCTCTCCCATCTCAATACACCTGCTTTCTGATGATGCAGGAAAGGACAGCGAGGGTGATGGGGGATGGGAACGGAACAAGGGCACGGAGGGAGAGGATATTAAACTGGAGTGGAACACACTTCGCTAATCATTTTCACCTACAGTCATGGTGAGAAAATAAAGCACGGTGAAACTACGTATGAATGATAGCTTAGATAGACAGGAACAATTACATAAGCAAATAAACAGTATATTACACAGAATATAAAAAGTATAAAGAAATCTACTAATTAAATACTACATCAAAAGTGTGTTCTAAAATAATAACAAAACATTTAAACTAATATTTGATACTATAGCACTGGAAATACCATAAGGCTCAGTATATATAAATACATCTATAAAGTGAGGCATTCCATTACACTAATTTTAAGTTATTAATAACGCTAAAACATTAATGCAGTTCAAACTTAAGTAAATTAATCTTAAAGTAAAAAATAAACCGCAGCATGTCGCCCTACATTTTACTAAAGATAAAACTGCCAGCCAACAAATTCAAAAGTTAAAATGTTATTTAGATGATTTTTATCCATGAAATTTATATAATGAGGCTTACCCTTGCAGATAAGCCAGAGGAATTCTGAAGGCTATATAAATAACAATATACGAAATTAATAAATGAATAATAAAACGAAAAAGTATAGCTTTCTATGACAGAGAAAATAAAAGTTCAAAATAACAAAAAATGAAATCAATACAGAACAGATATCTTTTTAAATAAACAAAAAAATGAACAGTAGTTAAAAATGTGGAATATTTACTCATATAGGCAGAATAAAAATAAAATATATTAAAACATTAAACGTTGAGAGTGTATAAAAATATTTAATGTTGTATAGAAGCAAGATATGGAAAAATACCTAAGTAAATAAATAAAATGCAAAAAAAAAAAAAAAAAAAAAAAACGAAATAGACGCTTTAAGGTCAATATCATGGCATTCAAACCAGAGCATAAGAAAAATAAAGATATATGAAATAGATTAAACATGTGTTACCTAAAAGATAAGAAAATAATACATCAATAAAGGAATATCGATGATTCTAAAAGAGAGATGAGATTATCTCACAAATCTAAAAGAACGAATATTGTACACCCAAATAAAAGATGAAGCGATATATAGAATATAATTACTTAAGCCTGAAGGAGCAGGAGGGGGAGGGGAGGAGAACAAAGAGAAGAGGAAGGGTAGAAGGAATAAAGAGAGAGAAAGGAAATAATGTAAAAGAGAAAGTATAAGAAAATTAAAGAAAAAAATTACTAAATGGGATAAAGTACAAGAAAGGACGAAAAAAAGTTAACACAAGAAAGAAAATAATAAAAGTTGATCATATTGATTCTAAGAGTCAAACAATGGGCACCTTTAATAGAGTCCTGTACAAAAGCTAGATTCCGCTTTCAGGTTTAATTTTTGCTTCGTTAAATAACTTTGAAACTTAGTCAACTTTCATTTTTCTTGTTATCAGTTCCTGATTTTGATAATTTAGTCAGTAAACTTTCCAACAATTCGAGTTTCGAGCGTCGGCAGTAGAGAGCCATCATTTACTCCATTTTGTATCTTCACGTCTTACGCATACAATGTCTATGGAACAATTGGGGCAACGAGTAGAGTGAAAACGTGGAGTACCTCAAGGTTAAGAAGTGTTTTAAATGTTGGTGCCAATTAATAATCTTGTAGCTTTAGATTTTAACTTCTGCGTTTAATAACTTGGGAGATTCTCCGACAGTTAAATTTGCTACCAAGACCACCTGGCGTGTATAATTCGTGTTCCTATGTAAAAACTCCATGTAGACAAATGCATTGAACTCAAGAACAATATAAGAAAAGCAATATTAACAAACCAAAACATTCCTAAGCAGACAATGAAGAGTGACCCAAGATAAGCATTCTCTATATTGGTGCTGTAACAATGCTAATGATATGCTGCAATCCATTTAACAAACCACACAACTACTTCTCTGATGGTACTTTGTGCTACGTGAATTTCAATCAGGGTAGCTAAATATTTAAACTGTAAGCTAATTAGAAATTTAGCACATTAGTATCAGCATACCGCCACGGGTGGCCGAGGTCGTTAAGGCACGGACTCGTGAGCGGGAGGTCTGCGGTTCGAATCCCGCCAGGACCGTCCTCCCTGACTGGGTTTTTTTCCAGGTTTTCCTCAGTCTTCATAATAGGCAAATGCCGGGGAGGTACCTAAACTTATGCCTGGAACGCTTCCTTCCTTTAAAAAAAAAAAAAACTTTCCTAATATATCATTTCATCTCATGTACATCAGTGTTCACCGCCTGTGGTGCCTCAGTAGTAAAAACGGGTGTTAAACACTACTCAAAAGAAAGTATCAGCATACTCTGTTATAGAGGATATTTTCTGATACGCACAGTTAGCACTTTTATCTTCAAAACATTTAATCGTTTATGAACAAGCCTTAACAAGAATAACAGAAGATATTTTTTAATTGGTAATGGATAAAATTCTGCAATACGTGAGCTCATAATCTTTTTGTTGTTTTGTTTTATTTACGGGCGCTTTTAACATCTCAGGTCATAAGCGTCCTATTCAATTCAGAGCGTGAAACGGCCGACAAATTTTGCTCAGAGGCATCTTTTCTCAGACTTGAATTTCTTTTGCATGCCGTAAATGTACGACACAGGACCCACGACTTTACTTCCCTTCCGAAGGAAGCCATACTTAGGATTTTTACGCCCGAAAAAAATCAATCGACTCTGGCCATGATCGAACCCGCGATCTTGGGTCTACGAAACCCATTATCTATTTCTAAATGCGGTTGTGTGCAGAGGAACCATATTAATCTAGTTCTATATTTTCAGAAATTTGTAAATGACGTTAAATCAAATTTTAATGGAGCCAACACCAATTATCTTCTTTTCAATTAGCATTAAAGTAAATCCATATTATTTACATTAAAAGAGTTTTCTGTCTTCTAAGGAAGACCGATAAAATTAATGTACATTATTCTAATAAACCTTTGTTTATTTACTAATATATTACGATATTGATTTATAATGTTAATTTATAGCGTGGGTAAATATTTAAGAAACAAGCGATGCAGGTTTTTAATTTTTACGAATGCAATAATGTATAATATTTTAAACGGATTTTATACGTTTTTTTGTATACTAGAATCATAAAAAGAAATTAGTAAAATAAAATTAATACTAATGTCGACTTTATAATGAAATACTGTCTTCTTTTATTATTTTTACGACGTCGTTATATCGTTGGGGATTGTTTAGTTTCTTTGTATGTTGCTATTGTTGTTAGGGAAGAAATTTAGCACAAGCCGAAAAGGCTAAATTGCAATAATACCGAGAAATCTTATGCTTTATTCTCATCAGAAAGATGAATTGATGATTCATTAATTGGATGAACAGTAAAAATTTCGAGGATATTTTAAATACATAAGTGTAGCTATATGTTTCAGAATAAATTAATATTAACAACTTCTGCTAGTTCCTTTGGTAGCTAATGTTAAGTAATTTGTTTACTTAGTTTGACATTCACATGTATATCTATGACTATTTCACCTATGTGATGTCATCTTAAAATCGACCATTTAAATAAAGTAAAATTTTGAATTATGACCACTCAACTCACATCTGGATAATCTTAATAAAAATGTTCTGAATGGTTAAATGTTTCCTCTGTTTTGTTTTTCTAAGTTGGTATTAGTAAATCGAACGGTAGCGACTGTAACAGCCCTCTTACGTCTATTTCGATCTCGCGGTTTTTGGACAGGTAAGCAAGTATAACATTTTATAAACTTGTTAACAATCCGTGCGCGAATTTCAAAATATTTCATTTTTATTCTTCTTCTATTCATAAAACAGCCCCAAACCCGCATTCGGCTCTTCTCTATTGACATTACTGACAATCGACTTTCGTCTGTTGCTGCATGACTTGAAAAGATTAAGTATTTATGGTACAAATGTACAATTATTACTAAAATGTAAACCAATATTAGAGGAGTTATATTTAAATTTTTATTTTATTTGTGAAATAGTCCTAATAAATATTACTCAAGGATATGAGCTTTCCAGATAATTTCACGAACGTAGTGCGTAGGTGGATGGCCTGAAAAGCTTAAGCATTCACAACATAAATGTACAATTATTACAATATTGTTAGTCAAGTTTACAGTCTTTATTTTATTCGTGAAACGGGCCTTATATATATATATATATATATATATATATATATATATATATATATATATATATCACACCACACTACGTTCGTGAATTTATCGGCAACCTCAGACCCTCTTGTGATAATATTTCATTAATTTCGTAATTATGCATTTTAAAATTAAGATGAATAATTGATCCTGTTTGCAGTAATATATAAATTGTTTCCTTAATATTATCATAACACAATATTCAGTTGATGACAACATTTTAACAAAGAAAAAAAATTAAATGAAACAATTATTACTATAGTAATTTTATGTATTGTAGCAATTTACCAACAAAAAGAACTATTTACAAATATAAAACATTTAAATGTTATGTATTAAATATTAAAATCCACTCCACTTCTTTTTATTGCCATGTGGGTTTACTACAAACTCCCGATAATGTAGAGGCCATTACACAACTGGACCGTTATTTTTTTGCTGAAAGGATGCTTGCTTGTTTATAACTCAATGTTCATCTTAGCAGTCTTGCTGATCATCATTCTCAATATCAGCGCTCGCTCAAGAAAAAATGTGTCCGTTCTTTTCTAGGTCGTCCCACATTCCTCAATCTTGCAGATGTGTGCTAGAATGCATTGCGAGGTCCAGTAAGCATCATTGACGTTCTTCGCGTTTTTACACATGGTGTTTTCTATCTTGTATACCGCGGTGGTATTATTAGAGGGTGCGTGTGTCGTGTCATCACCACGATATGCACAGCTAGTTCACTGTTTGGTATTATAGCTGCATTTTTCAGATTGATACTTCTGGAGTGAAAGCAGTATGACTAAGTATAACAAAATAACACTGGATAGTAATCTACGAAGTTTATTAATAACTTGTCATTAACACACAACTGTACACTTTTTGATAAAAAAACTCTGAGAAAATTATTACATGTAGTCCGAATACGAAACAGACGTGATGGATTTTATTATTCTCTTCCAACAAATGAGCTTTAGTGGCAATGTTCCTATCGGGGTTGTTAATATCGACAATAATCTGTTTGATTTTATTTAATACTCCACGCAAATTCTCTTTTTATTACTAATAGATATGTACTAATAGATAATGATATGTCTTGTTTTATCTTTGTCCTGCTTTAAATCACATAATATATTTCTATACGGATAGTAATTCGAACTCATGACTCATAGTATTCATCAAGGCTGATAATTTGTAACTTCTTCCCACGAAATCTAAATCCCAACTTCTCCTTATGGAGAACGAATCACGACTTCTCACGGAATACAAAACACAACTAACTGAATATTTTGTAATATAAACCGTCACTTATTACAATAGATTGTAATAATACTATTCATTACAATACATTATTTTCAACATAAATATACTAAACGAATGAGTTTCGTTAATTTTTATTTAGTCTCAACAAAGCTGTCTGTCTCATGTTTCATTCTTGGTACATATTATTAAGGTTATTGCGTTTGCCATTGGTTGATTTCCCAATATTACGATTTCCTTTATTTGTAGTTAATCTATTCATATTCTTGGCTATGTGTGTGTGGTCCTTTGAACCGTTACATTTATATTATTGAGTATTGTTATAAAGGCCAACAAACAAACATTAAGACATACACTGTAATAACTATTACCTATCTTATACACGAAATCTACGAGTATACAAACGAGCCTACTAGATTTTTCGATTTAAAACATATTACCAACAAATATTTGTTATTTGATTGAAAATTAAAACCTTTACGTAGCATAAAACAAGTGCAGATGAGCTTATTAAATTTATATGATTAAAAACATATTATTGATGAATGTTTGGAGCTTTAAATTTTAGCCCTTATCTTGCCTAATAACATACACAAATGAACTTCTTAAATTAACATAACTAAATAAATATTCCATTAAATGATTGGGGATTTATATTGAACATTATAGCCTCTACCTAATATAAAAACATACGAAAACGAACTTATTAAATTAATATAATTAAAAACTACTACCAATGAGTGTTTAGGGCCTTAAATGGGATATTTCCCGCTTCAATGTACAATAGAGGCAGAAGATGCTAGGATAACATTTTTCCCAGATTTATTTTTGACTTCCAATAGGAGGAGGCTCACTTAATTGCAAATAGACAACACTGGCTAAGCCTGGACATTTTCTTGATTGAAATATGTAGTTTTAGGAATAAGACATTATTAAAACATTGCTTATAAATAATACGAAGAATTTATATGAATATCAGAAGTATGCATGTTTGTTTCACGTGTGTGTGTTCGCGCTGTTACTAATTTTGTTTTTTCTTCTATTAGTAAGCATTAAAATCAGAAATGAAATATTTTACAAGAACAACGGTTTGTGACTACTTGATGTGCAATATATGTATACCTAACTTAAGTGGAATAATAAATACGACTACTACTACTATTACTACTACTATTACTACTACTACTATTACTACTATTACTACTACTGCTACTATTATTACTACTACTATTACTATTACTACTACTACTACTATTACTACTACTACTATTACTACTACTACTACTTCTATTACTACTACTACTATTACTACTACTACTACTATTACTACTACTACTAGTACTGCTACCGCTACAACTACTACTTCTACTACTGCTACTGTTACTACTACTTCTACTACTACAATTACTACTACTATTACAACTGATGCTACTACTACAATTACTACTACCACTACTAATACTACTACTGTTACTAATACTATTACTAGTGCTATTATTACTACTATTATCATAAACTTTTTTCGTGTTGAAAATGACAGAATTATTCCTATCATTAATGCAAATGATATTACATGCAAAGTTTAAAAAAAGAGGCATGTTCCATTCTGAAACCTCTTTGTATATATGTTCAGTCCTCTGGTTCTTTTTGCATTCAAATAAATCTGTCACACTTGAAATGAATTCTTGACATTTGAGCGATTTTTTTTCTGTCCCTTTTCTATAATCCAAGTAAGATATCACACCGTTTCGATACAATTATGAAAAACTGTTATAAATGAAGTATAACATGCAATTCGCTTTCTTGTGTACACCAAAATTCGATTAACGGAGTTTAAGAATAATTTTTATAAAAATTAATTCATAGTAAATGGTTTTACTGTTAAAATAAAACGCTATGCTATTTATATTACCACAATGGAGTCAGAAATAGAAAATCTATATATTTAAATATTCTCGTCTGCATCCCGGTCCTTCTGCTGGGAATCAGTTCTAAAAAAGCCCAGAAGAGAGCAGATATAATTCAATGATCTTAGAAGAGCGTCAATCTAAACTAAACTTTATAAACTATGCCCTTCACTTTTACCTGAAAGTGACTTGAAAAATCTTTACTAATGTAGCAAAGGGTAGGCTGAACCTTCTATTGTAATGTTGGTCATAGGGTTTCTGCGTCATAGAGAGCGCACTGATTCGGATAAAAAAATATTTCAATTCGTCACTATCAATTAACACTCGTTTTGGCACGCTTTGCTCCTGGTTCTGGGCTTACAACGCTTCTTAAAATAATGCTCCTCCTGGCAAAGTGGTCCTAAATATTAAACGTCTCATAGAAGACTGCAGTAAATATGTCTACAAGCCAATATTCCCTGTGAAGTAACAAGGATACTTGGAGAGCTATAACATAATGAGGTTTTTCAGAAACACAGAACTTTTGAAACAAATAATATAAATACATCTGTTAAGATAGCAATTTGTAATGTAACATTAATGCATTGGTCACAATAAATGCGTTTAAAAAAGACAGAAGACTTAAAGCAATCCAATTGATTAACTTCGTTTCCTCTATAAAGTGATACACACCGTTTTGGATATGCATGCAGTCTAAAGGAATGTTTCAATTGTAACAGTGGCACCGGGGTGGAGAATCTAGGCATTGGTCACAGTGAAATATGTTAATTACTTTGTACATTATTATTGTTTGGAATGATTATATCTTAAGAAATTAACTTATAGTGATAACATACAGACATTCTGATTGGCATCTAACGCCAGTCCTTTATCAAATTGAGTAGAAACCTCTCGGATCATGATGCAAATTATGGTGACAGAAGAAAGTTTGACAATTTATATACAATGTGAAGACTCTTGTGTATTTCTGTGTAACTTTGGAGGATTTACAGATTTATTCAGGAATTAAAAAAATCCTTATTTGGTGGCGTTCTTTTGTCTTAGACTCCACTTTTTCACTTACCCAATTCAAAGCATGAGGGCGGGGAGAGAGAAATTTTCTCTACACCGGTTCTGATGTTGATTCAACCCAGAAGAAAACATGACTGGTCATAAACATTTACCTTTATAACCACTGCCTCTCCACCGCTCTACCTTGCTTCATTTTGTTTCTTCTGTCTGCTGCTTGCCGTGTTTGTATTTCATCTGCCGGGTTTACACTGCCTCCTCGAAATGATTTTAAGTAAGAAAACAAAAGACATCCCTAAAGTACAGGTAGGTCACCACAACTTCCGTAAATGGATACCATTTCTGTCGAAATTTGAACAAGGGAGTACCACTTAAACGCATGTCATTTTAATACTCAGTGGGAACGCTCGAATGTAAATCGGGACAGCTGTTTTCATAGAACGTAAATTACGTGTTAGGTAATTCATTGATGAACAACCAGATTTACACTTAGCACAAGAAAGGGAAGTCTGTGCAGTTATAAGCGGGGGGAGGGGGGAATTACAGGAATGATAAAACAAAGTTTCGTTATTGTTTGTTTTCAAGTATTTAGCACCCCATGCACACTGTCATGAGGGATGATAAATAGAACTTATTAATTATTATTCTTCTGCTACTAATGGATTAGGCTTTGTCTTTCCATCATTGTCTTGATGTCCTGATTCTCTTCGGTCTCTAGGCTTATATAGCACAGCTACTTAAGGAATTTTGATAGGATCAATTCTTTATCCACCTGTTCTATTTTATGATTAGTTAAAATATGTTTAACTTGTTTTTTTATCCAGCCTTGTGAATACTAAATAGTGTAAGAAAGGCCATCATGTCATAGAACTTTAATTTTGTATCTATTTGTGTATTTAATGTCTTATAATAGCTTCGCATATACGTATTATGGTATTTATTTAATACATTTTCTATATCTGTATTTATGTTAAAAGATACATTGGAATCTGAATAATTTATATTTTTTACTTGATCTAAATATTACTTTATAATTATTTTTGCTCTGAATATTTTTTCTGAAATGTATATATGCATTTATTAACTCCCAATAAGCAAGGCCTGGTGTCAGTTCTTAAGAATACAAAAAAAAAAAAAAAGAAGAAAAAAGCAAAATAACGATTCATTACAATCGAGTTATGCTTACAGTTGCAGCGATAAACATTAAAAATATAAACATTCATTTAGCCATCCACACACCAACCACAAATTGTTTCGCAAGCACTACCCAACATCCTAGGCAAATATAGTTAAAAATTAAGTATTCGCTTCACCAAGAATTAATTTTAACATCTCAATGTTATAGTAAAAACTAATATTTCGCAATCTAATAAAAATTCACACTATAAATAGGCCCATATTGCATACCAAACTTTCCATCAACAAATTTGCAAACGGAACCCACACTGTAGGCGAAGTTACAAGCTACAACCAAAAATTTACATTAATACAATATTTCACCTAGATAAACGTTTCAAAGGTAATTCACATTATGAACGAAGTTCACATTGAACAGATGTAATCAAATAATCTTAAAACTAATACTTTTAGAATTCCAAGAGGGTTGTTTTCAGTTGAGATTTTAAGATGATATTTTATTCCAATTTTGTACAGTACATACGAGGGTAAGTCCATAAGTTTCCGGCCTCGCCGATAAGAGTTATCGTCTTCACAAAACCCTTATCTGATGTCATACCTTATCTATTAAGAAACTTTTTCACAAACGAAGCACTTACTCAAAATGAAATTAATCAGCGATTGGACGGTGTATATGGTGAAACATCCTCCTCAAATTCTACCGTAAAAGAATGAGTCAAAGTTTTTCGAATAGGTCGAGAAAGCATTGAGGACGAAGAGTGTACAGGTCAGACCTTGGAGATGCTCACTCCTGAAAATATCGCTCTTGTGCAAGGAGAAATTATGGAAGACCGGCGACTCAAAGTTACACAAATAGCTGCAAGGTTGGGTCTTTCTAGAACAACAATCCTTCGAATTATTCATGAATATTTAAATATTAATAAGGTTAGTGCAAGATGGGTGCCTATGAATAAGGTTAGTGCAAGATGGGTGCCTTGACTTCCTTCCTCAGACCAAAAGCAGCAACGCATCATCTGTTGTCAGGCGTTTACGGAGCTCTACCGGGGCAACGAAAGAGAAGTTCTGGAAACCATTGTTACAGGAGATGAAACTGTGGTCCTCTACTATGATCCCTTGTCCAAAAGAGAATCAATGGAGTGGCGTAAATCTGACGAACCACCGCCTCTATAGGCCAAGGTTACTCAGTCAACCAAGAAGATCATGACCACAATCTTTTGGAACTGTGAAGGAATACTCTTCATTGACTTCACGGAGAGGAACACCACAGTAAATGGGGAGTACTATACTGGCCTATTGCACAGACTACGTGCTTCCATCAAAGAGAAAAGGCGAGGAAAGCTGGATGGTGGTGTGCGTCTTCTTCACGGCATCGCACCAGTGCACACAATTCTTGTTGCAATGGAAGCTGTGAAGAAATGTGGCTTCTAGGAGACCGATCATCCACCCTACAGCTCAGATCTAGCTTCCAGTGAATATTTCCTCTTTTCAAAATTCAAGAAGGACATTCGAGGAAGGAAATTTAAGTGTGACGAAGAAGTGATGGATGCCGTTTATGCCCATTTTGCAGATACGATTTCTGATTATTTTTCGGGGGGGGGGAATGTTAGTTCAAACATGTGAGAAGTGTATTGTAATACAGGGTAACTATACTGAAAAGTGAAATATAGTTTTGTCTTTATCAAAATGGTTAAGTCGGAAACCGAACCTAGATCTACTCTAGTAGAGTGCCTTTTGAAGTCAATCTACATATTGTACCATGCATCAGCTAAGATATTAAAATCTCTATATTCCTTTGTAATCCCAGTTGTTGCTTCTTCTTTCCATCTGTCTGGGATTTCGTCGAAATAGAATGATAGAATGATTTCGTCGAAATGATGATATAAATGAATTCATCAGGAACTAAAGGTGCTTAGGAATGAAGGAAAACCCCGAATATCCCTATGTTGGACAAATTGACTCAAGCAGTATTTCAATCTGCGTCCTTTGATTTAGTAGCTGTTTTCAATGGCATAACCAAACTGAGTCGTGGATGGGGCAGATAGTGGGAGCACAAATTGAATCAACATTTCAAATTTTACTTTTATGCTTTGTTTTGAATTCCTGATATATTGCTAACATTATACTGAAAAATAAATTGCAAATTCTAACATTTAACGCCTATCTTTTAATTTGATTTAAAACTATACTCTGACCATGTGGAACTATCATTTTCCATAGGTTGTCGTATTAATATATCTGAAACTAATAACAAACAATTTTGAGGCATGTTTTCCTTTACTATTGTTAAGTTGGCTGAATTTTTTATTTCTATATCTGGCAGTTTATTTATCAGAAGAATCAGTAATCTCAATTTTTGGATTTTGGGGTGACAAACTCACGAAAAATTTTTGTGATATCTTTAAGATAATAAAATCGCCTTCTTTGAGAAATTTTATCATGAACAGAAGCAAACCATAGTCAGATGATGCAATATCTGAACTATATGTTGAATGAGGCAGTAATTTTATTCCATTTAGTTCCTATCTGCTTAGTCAATTTTGCTCGATTGTCTTGCTGCTATTAAATAAGTTTTTACTGTAGAAGGTTTGATTGCAGAATGGCTTTTTATCTTCGTCCACTCAGCCTAACTGATTACAGTGCAAATTTCTCAAAACATAAAGCATCTAAAATTACTTTAGTGAACCTCTTCTCAATAGGGACGGGTAAATCTCTATACTGGTGGCAAATCTCCTTTGGTTGCAGAAAAAAAATCATCAACATAATTTATAGCTGTGCGTGGTATTATTTCCTTGAAAGTCCCATTATCTAGCTAAATCTGTGGGTCACTTCTTCGGCTTTTTCCGCTGTCGCTCGGGACTTGCAGCAGCAAGCAGCAAGAGTTGCATTTGATTTCTGTGTTCCGTGTATGGATAAGTTCTACCATGGATCTCTACAAACAGGGCAGATGTGATCTGATTGGCTGATTTCTTGAGTTTAAGTTAGACGTAGACACAAAACCTTGGACCATGCAAGCTTCTAAGTTTACGTTTATTTTATATTTACGTGATTCATTGTGTATGGTTCCATTACAGTACATGACATCTAGCTTTTGCGTTTAAGTTTATGTTATGTTTAACTTTCATTGTGAATGGGACCTTACTTTTTGCATTATACCACTGGGTCCACCTGTTTATAGGATTTACCCGAAGTTAGCGTCAGTATGTATATGAATTAACTGCGAATTCCAATATGAGCAGATTTGCCACCGTTACAATATTTTACCCACCTAACAACCCCCTATCAATTTATATTTTAAAGTTACGGAGGACAGCGCATAGGTTACATTATGTTTAACAAAAAATAATACATGCAACATTTACACAGCGGCCACGCACAGTAGTTCGGCTTTCTCCGCTGTCGTTCAGGATTGCAGCAGGTAGCAGCAAGAGTTGCACTAGTTTTCCGTGCTCCGTGTAAGGGCAAGTTATGGTAGAGAGAGCTGAAGATCAGTGGCTCTGTAGGCAGGATGGCGTCAATGGACAAAAGGTTAATTGCATTATAAGAAAGCTATCCTTACTCATATTACTCCAAGCAAATTAGTTACTGCACTATACATATGCAAAAGCGCTACCGCCGTCCGCTCAGAAGCAGCCATTTTCAATCAGCTGTTAGTTGATCTTCACTTGCTCGTATTTTTTGATTGGCTAATGCATGCGTTTGCGTCTTTCATTATGAATGCTTACATACTACTTAGTTAACGTGTTACGTTTTATTTTATTGCGTTTACGTTTAATTTTAATTGTGAATGAGGCTTATTTTTATTTTTCCGGTACCAGTGCCCGGAGGATTGTAGCAAATACCAACTCGACGCGGAGCCATGGTTGCAGAAAGTAAACACGAATCTACTCATCGACCGTGTATACTGTGTCGAGTTGTTGGCATGTGTAGCAACCATGGCTTTGAAAACACCGAGGCTTGCTGACAATTCGTGACTGCTGGCAAGTGTCTGTTCCTTAAGCTTTGTGAGCAGAACATCGTTTTCTATACCTGAAAGTTATCCTGAAAGACGTTTTATTAGGCCAGATAGCATCTCTATCACTGAATTGCTTGAAATGATTTATTGTTGTTCTAATACAGGCTGCGGCAGACACAATAACCCATTTTAAATCGTGCACAATGTTTTTGAATGGTTTATTTATGGACGCTCTTTAACATCTCAGGTCATCAGCGTCCCATTCAACTCAGGGCGTGAAACGGCCGTCAAATTTTGCTCAGAGGCCTGTCTTTCAGGCTTGAGGTTCTTTTTCGTGCCGTAAATGTACGACACGGGACCCACGGCTTTACTTCCCTTCCGAAGGAAGCCATACTTAGGATTTTTACCCCCCGAAAAAATCCATCGGTCCTGGCCAGGTTCGAACCCGCGATCTTGGGTTTGGGAGGCAAGTATGGTAACCACACTACACCACCAGGACCGACGTGCACAATTGTTGCTCACGACTTCTTAGAGAGATGATGTTTACACATATGGGTAGTGCAGTTCAAAGCATTTTCTGTACGTCCTATTACATGACATTGGCCGCTCGCTCCGCTGCGCAGTATTACTTGACAGTGTATTGGATGCAAGTTGAATGAACATCGTGTGTTTGCAATTGAAACGTTTTTCAAATGTGATGATTGAGTCGTAAGACGCAGCTTACGTTGATTTCGGCAACAATCAAGAAGCCACCTGGTAGGTCAACTACGGTTCGCACTTCATAAACATGGCAACAGTAAGAGCAAAGTCCAACTCGATCAGTTCGCCAACATTCATCCGACGCACATTACTATCCGATATGTTAAGTATTTTCGAATGCCGAGGAACTAATTCCGCTAAATTTTACTCTAAAGCAGTTGCCATGTTTATGCAGCGTGAACCGTAGGTAAGCTACCAGGTGGCTTCTTGTTTCAAGCAGATGTGTCATGAACTGCCTGATCCATTTCGTATTCTCCTTCCATGACGGAGCTTGTCCATTCCGATCCATGTCGAAATGTTGCCAAAACAAAAACTGCATGCATTCTTACGACACAATCACCACATTTGAAAAACGTTTCAATTACAAATGCACCTTGTTCATTCAACCTGCATTCCATACTGATTGTCACGTATGTGCAGCGGAGCGATCGGCCAAGGTCATGTAATATAGCGTACAGAAAATGCTTTGAACTGCACTGCACAATGATACAAACATCAGCTTTCTAAGAAGCCGTGATCAACAATAGCGCACGATTTAAAATGGGTCATTGTTTCTGCCGCACTCTGTATAAACCATACACTCGCATATTTGCTCGGCTGCCTGCTCGCACCTAAACATTATCTTAAACATACTCGTATTGCGATTTTATGGTTGCACATTCTCTACTAGATTTGAAAGAATACCTGTTGAAAAAATATATGCCTTCGTATTTGTTTTTACTGCCAACGATTGCTCCATGCCAGAAAAAATTAATGTGGTAAAAATAATAAATTAGGGAACTGATCACGAAACTTGTCATATTTGTCCACATTATGAATTATTCGTCGGAATAACATCCAGGCGACTATAACCATTAGTTAATATCCCATTGCTGGCTATACAAAATGAATTTATATATATATATATATATATATATATATATATATATATACATATATATATATAAAGAGGGAAAGACCCCTGAATTTTGCTTTTATAAATTGTGAAAAGGCATTTGACACAATAAATCGTATCATATTGACAGAAACACAATGAACACAGCAGTACTCTTAATCTTGTCACAACTATACAAACCCGAATTAAAACAATTCATTTAAAAAGTTCCGGTCTGAATTAACACAACTTTTAACTTAGAGAAAGAACAACTAACTTTATACTTTGAGAGGGAAGTTTAAAATCAATATTGATTACATTTTAGGTATCATCCCTTCACCCCCAGTCACCCTGACTTTAAAACTTCAAATGGCACCCCTGCCTTCTAAAAGTATACATTTGTTATTACATATTTTTTACCCTTTTTTATTGTTGTTTGAATTTGGAAAAAATAAAAATTAGTGAGCGGAATGAAAAAACAAATTATTTTGGGCAAAATTAAAATTACATTTATTACACTAATTCAGCCCATTTCAGAACTTCTGATTTGGGTATATGTCATTTTGAAAGAATTTCTTGCCAAAATTTAACTATTACTTATATTCAATGCTCAGCAATTTTTATAGTATTATTCTGTCTGAATCAAAACAAAGCCAGGTAACGATAAAAAATAGAGTTGCACAAACTTTAAGCCTCAATATTCAGGGGTCATTTGAAACATCAAAGTGAGGTGACTGGGGATGAGATGGTGAAACCTAAAATTTAATCAAATTTTGCTTTAAACTTCCCCTTTAATATTAAAATTCCATTTTTTTACATTAAATGTATGCTAGGTAGCTATTCAGACTTAAAGTTTGGAAATGAAAGAGCTATATATGAAATGATAAGAATTTGGTTGAGTAAAATTAATGGTTCTAAAATTGACAATTAAACTTTAAAAAAAATCCTCTTAGACGATCAGTTAAACAGTTTTTAATTTACATTTAATAATAAGTAATTTTAAACATGAACTTTCCTAAGAAGAAAATGAAAACAATAGCATTAAAAGGAATTAGAGAAAAGGTAGTAAAAATAAATAGTATAACTATAAAACATTTCAGATATTCCAATTTATGGCTTATAATGTAACGTATGAAAACAACTGGGGAAAAAGATAAAAAATGTCTTTAGTTATTTCTGTACAGACATGGTCACTAACAGAAAAACAAAAGAATAAAATTCAAATATACCAAAGAAAAATACAAGGCAAGATGCTGTAAAAACTTTGAAGAACAAAATACGTATAGTATTAATAAACCAGTTATCTCAGGCAACAGACATTGCACAAATAGTTCCGGAAGCAAATGGCAATAGGGACGGTCACGTCGCAAGAACGCAAGACAATCGATGGACCTACAAGATCTCCATGTCGGGCCTTCGGATAGGAAAAAGGAACACAAGGCAGACCCAGAAGAAGATGGACAGATCTCTTCAAGGAACATGCAGGTTCAGATTGGTCAAGAGTAGCTAAGAAAGAGAAAAATGGAAGTCTCTCGAGAAGCAACTAGTGCAGTGAGAAATGGAGTAATCAAAGAACAACTCAGTCAGGGTCTTAAACAGCAAACGAACAACTAGCGCGAAATAGCTCACCATGTTAGGAAAAAGCGAGCTTTCCTTACTTGTTAGGGGGCCCTTGCCCTTAAGGGACGTAATAGGCTGTCTTTATCTCTATATTTATATACTTAACATTAAAACGGAAAGTTAGAAAATATACCTTAATATACTTTTATAAAGTTATCGTTTTCCTTGTCGAATGGAAGCGAAAATTTGATATTCCAAAAAAAAAAAAAAAAAAAAAAAAAAAAAGATATTTTGAAACTTCTGAGATGAGACTTTTTTTAAATTTTATAAAAGGGTAATATTTATCAATAGATAAAAACAAAAATTATGAAATTAGGCCATGGTTCACTTATTAGTTCAGAGTAATGAAAAAATTTAAGTAATAAAAATATAGAAACAGATGAAAAGAATGTATGTACAAATTACATCAAATACAACAATTCTCAAAACTACATTATGCATAATCCATGTGCAAGAGGAACTTTAGGAAGACGAAGAAAAATGGCGGCATTGATTATGATTTTAATCTGAGATAGAGAGATGGACTAAACCATGATGACGATAAATTGTTTGTTCGGGTTTTTCTCCCCTCTTCTGCAACGGTTTTACATGTCCTATAAATGCCAAAACAATATAACTTTAAAATCAAGGAATTGCGGGTTCACTTCCGCTATGTATCTTTTTAAGCCAGTATTGTAAAAACAGTGTATAATTGCTACTTTTCCCATATTCAGCTAAGGCCGTTGATACCCACTGCGAATTACCAATGTCTTCGTTCTATTATATTTTTTTTTCCGGCAACTCTAGTTATAAAACATTTTTAGTCATTCGCGGGTTTGCCGTAAGCGTGTGCTTACCATACACTTGACGCACTTGTTGGCGATGGGAACTACCAAATAATTACTACTCACGGCTGAAAACACATTCCTTTCACTGACAACGACAGAGTTCACAGCATGTTCCCATGATGGGCTCATGCAGATATGTTTCACGACTGCGCAAGGTATGACGATTGTTTCGTCACAATACTTCTCTATAAACAGGGGTGCCCAAAATGCAAATAACTATTTAAACCAATATTTTAATGCATATGGCACATTATTGCAACCTCCTATTAAAATAATTAAAATTTACATTTTGGAGTGGCTAAAAAGCAGCTAAAACACTTGAGAGGGAAAGGTCCATACATTTTTTGTTTTCAATAATTTACAAGTTCAACGTGACATTTCATTTTGTAAATAGGAGCCATCGTTTCACAAACGTCCTACTCGCATTTTTTGTTTGTGTGTTATTTACGGACTCTCTTTAACATCTCAGGTCATCAGCGTCCCATTTAAATCAGGGTGTGAAACGGCCAACAAATTTTGCTCAGAGGCATCTTCTTACAGGCTTGAGGTTCTTTATCGTGCCGTAAATGTACGACATGAGAAAAATCCATCGGTCCTGGCTGTGATCGAACAGGCGATCTTGGGTTTAGGAGGCAAGTATGGTTACCACTACATCACCAGGACGGGCTACTCGCAAAATGAAATCACTTTCAACACATACATCATACACTACTTTTCAAACAGCTATTAATATTTATAAATAAATTACTAATTTACATTTATTGCAATCTCTTCTTTCAAAGCGTATTTTTCACTAATGTTTCGTATATTGTTTACCACAACGTTGTGATGAGCTTTTGAAGGACATCCGTGTTCTATTATAAATCTCGCTTTAAGTTTTACTGGATACAAAAGTATCAGAAAATCTATTCAATTACATTTGTTATTGTTTTAAAGAAATAAATGAATAAATAATCAGGCAGTAACCCATAATCTTCACTTACAAGAACATATATTTGGGAAGTCCCCCCACTTTTTTTCTACTGATGCAAGGTTGTTATCATTTGTTACGCATGGTTTTCTCTGACCCAGTTTCGCTTAATGAATACATATTTAATTGTGTGCCATTCTTCCGCAGTCCTTCGCCGGCACAACAGATGTTCTCTAAAACATATTTAATATTTCTATTATTATATTCTATAGCTCTGTGCATCAACCTACATCTAAGAAAAGAAAAATAGAAGGAAAAAAAGGGGGGAACGAACTTGATCAAACAACGCCGTAAAACATCGAGAGGTTCTCCCAAAGAAATGAAAGGAAGGGTAGAGAGATATGATTTGGATGGTAAACATTCAGATATTACTATCATGACACACGTGGTTTGGTTTCAATACACAATGTAGAGCAAGGGGGCCTTAGGCTACAGCATGTTCCGTAATTCCAATCTCTAGGAACCCGCACATTTTCCTCTTGGAGATTTGTTGATAAATGATATTATGGAAAAAACGAATTGCGTGTAATTGCACCATTATTGAAGTGATTTTGAAGTCTTTCCTGAGCTCAAATTTGAAGAAAAGAAAGAAAGAAAGAAAGAAAGAAAGAAAGAAAGAAAGATATCAGTGTTAGTAACGGTTTGCTTGGTTCTCTTCAATAAAAATGCTTGCTTACCATATTGAAGTTTTGAATTAGATCCCTTCATGAAGCTTTTATAATTTACTCGTGTGATTTTCTTTCAATCATTCGACCTGAAACAGAATTAGCTTTCATTAAGGTAAAGCATGCACTATTTTAGCATCAACTGATAAGCTAAAAGTTAGCATAAACCTTATAAAATACATTTTACAAAGTGAGAGAAAATAGCATAACTTCAAATAATTGTTCAGCCAGAGTATGTACACATTTATGAATCAGAAGGATAAAGCCATAGTGCATTTTTGTGAGGAAGCCATAAAGGTAGTGTAAAGCCACTATGACTAATAATTAATTATGGAACTTTATCGTTAGTTAAAGTCGTTGACACAATTTTTAATATTCTATGCACTTATTAGTTCGTTTTTATCCTTCTTCATTCTGATTACTATTACGTAATATAAAACATTTCATTAATATATGACATTATTTATATTTTCTTTCTCTTTGCATTTTTTAAAGTCACTGAAAAGGTATGTTTTATGACATTAAAAGTTGTTACATATTTAAATTATCGAATCCAATTTTAGGATGACCAACGCGACGGACGGGGACTTCAATGACCGATAAGCCATTGCTTTTGGCCAGCCGGACTGCACGAGTCGGAGCAACGTTTATCGAATTGCTACGTTAACCTTGACTCTCCCACCACCCAGTTAGTGTCATCTGAACAGTGAAAGAAGCAGCAGAGTAGAGTAAAATCTGCTAATAATACTACATGGCAAATAATAATTATTCTATTCATATCCGTACCAATATTTTCGTGCTGTCTGTCAAGAAAGTATTTGATCAGAAATACCTAAATCGTAATGCGATTCATAAATCAGTAGTGTTCACACACTTGGAACGAATTAAAAGATAGCATCCGTCAAGAGGTCAATTAAATTTCTCAAAGAGGCCATAAACAGGTGACAGAAATGCATGGAAAATGAAGGCAGTCGAGTTCCTCGAGTGATATGGCGAGTATGTTACTTTATAAATGAATGAATAGTGTTTAACGCCTGTTTGTTACTTTATAAGAACACAAAACTTTATTACAGAGTCAAATATTTCTACTACCGAATCTTGGGATGCCTTGCCTCTAGTGTAGGCCGTGAGCAATTGCTTATTGGCCGATGCAGTCCCTGTCACCACGTCGGTCATCAGATAATTGGATGTCTCGATATTTTAATTAAAATTATAACACCGAAACCTGACACAAATAAACAATGCCAATTGTATGCTAATTAAGAATATTTTTACGAACGAAATAGAAATATTATGGAGGTTAAAAAAATTATTGAAGAAATTGAAAATAAGAGGAAATTAACATGTTTTCCACGTTTGAAAAACAAAAAACCAGGATGATGTTGGTTGAAGTACTGGAGAGATAACCTAAAGAATTTTGTCTAGAGAGTGTAAAGAATGTGTTAATGTGATATTATAGAAGAAACAACTTTATACACAGGAAGCTAGGGAAAGTAAAGTAATAGTCTTTGTTTTATGAAGATAATATTTAATTTATTTAAAACAAAACATCACAAAACAATTTTAAACAGTAAAAATATATTTTACTTTTATAAACTTTCCTGTTATAAAAATCCTCCTACTGTGATTACAAAAGTTTCATAATAGCTACAAATATGTAAAGGAAACGGGTTTTTCAATGATGTTTAATTCCTGTTTTTACTACTTAAGCACTACAGGCGATGAACATTGATGATGCATGAGATGAAATGATAAACTGGGAAAGGATTTTTTTTTAAAAGGAAGGAAACGTTCCAGGCCTAAGTTTATGGTACCTCCCAAGAATTTGATATTTATGAGGATTGAGGAAAACCTGGAAAATACCTCAGTCATGGAGGACGGTCCTGGCGGGTTTGGAACCCCAGACCTCTGGAATAACAAGTTTACATCGCAACCATAAGTATCCGACAAGGCGATAGTTACATACGAGTTTCTTTATGCTGTATTTTGGTATTTTGAAGTTAGTTATTTTTTCAAAAGTTGTCATTTTCCAAAAGTAATTATTTTTAAAGTAATAAAAAGTTGAACTCTTTTCTCGTTTGATTTGGAACAATGAAAAGCTTTTGAGATTTAAATCTGCAACTGCTCTAGGTTGTGTTGAAGGTTTCCGTTGACAATTTCTCTTGCAGTCTTTGAATATATTTTTGTGTTTCTTAACTGGTTTCTTTTGATGCCTTTTTGTTCCATTTTTTATTTATGACGACCCCTCCCCCTTTGTGCTGCATTATTTCGTCAGAATGATGTCGGAACATTTGTTTAGAGTTACCCTGTACTACGCGTCCATCCCTCGCCAGGAAGCATATTAAGTAGGTGATATTTTATAAATATTTCTGCGATATAACGCTCCACTAACACGCACTCATTCACCCCCACTCGAGGGTGCTTACCCTAATGGAGTTGGCCAACCAGACATATTATGAATATCATATTATGTTGTTTAAACCGTGGCTTATCTCTGTTCAACGAATCTTGCTGAGCCTTGGGAACAACTCGATTATAATACTTACCTGATGTCCTCTGGGGGATCGACCGGCCATTGTTTGAAGGTCGTGCACCCAGCGCGACACTGTCAAAAGAGACCTGGCCACTGCTGCAGGGAACAACACTCTATTTAACAAGCGGGTTTTCCATGCTTTTCAGTAACAGATTTTTTTAATACTACTGTAGATCTTCAAAACGACGGGGTAGAAACACAAAAATTACGTAAGTAGCGAAGTAATACATTGTCTTACGTAAACTTCATCCTTAATGATATGCTCCTTTTATTTTTATTTTCTAGTCTGAGAACATTTTGTTTTGAAATCACAGTTCTTGTGACAGTCTCAAATTTTTGTTGTCAAAGGATTTCATTGGGCCAATACAATTAACATCTCAAAACCGGTTACGTACCAATATTCTTAGGGGTATACATACAATTTAACACTTAAAAATGTAATCTGTTTTCAACATTTTATTTCTCCATTTTCTACAAGAGCCAATAAAATTAAAATGCTTATACTTAATAATTAAGGGGAGTATGAAACGCCTATCCTTGAAATGTTAAATTTGTCAACTTCAGTTTCCATTTTCTCTAGAAATATTACAGCTGATGAAATTAAACTTTTACAGCATACAGATGCAAATAGTTGAAATTTGCTGTTCTATTTTCACTACTATACCGTGACTCTGGAGCAAATTATAAATTATTTTCAATTGTTTGCTTTTTTCTATTTTTCCCCACATTTTATTTATTTATTTTTTACTTTGTCACCCTATCTCTACCATAATAGATCAATATCATCATCACAATAATATCATGAATAAATGGTAAAAGTTTCAAAGTGACACCTTATACAGATCCTAAAAAATGGAAAACATATGCAAAAAAAATAATAATGCAGATAATCAATAATTGCAGCCAAAAAAGGGTTTTAAACAAGAACTAACTTTCTGAGAGAAACACCAGCTAAAGCCCTTCAACATAGTAAAATTACAAAGGATGATGTCATGGAAACAAACGCTGCCAAATTATGAAATACAAATTTTCTATCATTCAAGACAAACCTCAGCCTTCTAGAGAAAATCGTTATTGAAATATAGAATTTTATCTGAACAAGTGCTCGTGAAATCCAAAGAAATTGAGTTCTGCAGCGACATAATTAAAATGTATTAAAGTACTTGTAACTAAGTAACATTAATGAAAATCATATCAATATAAACAGAAAAATCCAAATATTAAAATGGTACAAAAAACAAAAATATGACTTTTCACCTTCTCTTCTCTTTAATAATTCCCTTAAAGCCTACTCATAAAATAAAGTAGATTTCATGTAATGATATTTTAAAATTGTTAAATATCGATTTCAAAATTTGCGTCGTTTTATTTGCATCAAAAGGAATTTACAAAATTATTTCCAAGATTTTGAATTTTGTATTATTAATTGTAAAAGTAACATGTAAATCCGGGAGCAGGTGGCTCAGATAAAAAGCTTGAAACTCGTATTCTGATTCAATTCCCATTGTGCCGGTCTTCATGACCTTGTTTTTTTTTTTTTCCTTGTTTTCCCTGGTCACTTAGGCGAATGCTAGGATGGATATTTATAATCTACGAATTTTCCTCACTCTAATTCAAATCATTTCATTTGTTTCTGTTACAGGATCGAAATTGCGAGGGAAGTTGACCTGGCGTGGTGTGATGATGACTTGCCTTTGTAAAGGTTTACGCCCCAGCGTCTGGAGGGGGCCTTCACATCATCGGCCTGCTATATCTGGAAATGCCTTAGGGGACACAATCTGCGTCCGCGCAGTCACCGCACGCAGATCCTGGGCCGCCCGATGTCTCCCCACCTCATCCTTTCCTCTCGGAGAAGCTTCCCTTAGGGGCGTTGGTACAAAGGGACAGCCCTAGCAAGACTCAAGTGCCAAAAGTATCCTCTCCGCCCCAGACTATCCATCCATTCAACATATCTATAAACTGTACCCCATAACAGTGGAACTGTTTTTCCCATATATTTTTGCTTCTGTTGAACATAGATAAAGACTTAGGGTTCAAACTGTTGGCCTCAACAAGAATACCTAAGCATAGTTACCTGCAATTATTTTTAAAATTGTGTAATCATGTACACCGTTTAAGAAAATGAGCAACAAACTCACGATGAATGAAAGTTTATGTATCTTGACGTAAACTGCGACAAAAAATACACACACACACACACACACACATACACACACACACAAAGTGCTGCAAGGACTTGTGTCTTAATCGAAATTGACGAGCTACGGTTATCCTCTATGGTATTTAGGTTAGGATGAACCAGCTCTAACAGTCTTGATATTTTCTTTGGTAAACTTATATGTACTGATATTTTGGAACATGGGTCATCGTGCTTTCTAATCATGTATATCCAATTTTGCAAATAATTTTCTCCCATCGTCTCATTTAACGTAAAAAAAAAAAAAAAAAAAACATCCACAGCTTTATAGTCAACCATTTTGCAAAGGTAGTATGCTTTTAATTTAGCTCTCTGAGAAAGAGAACTAAGACATTTAATATCCAGTATCACATGTTCCGATTTATGAAAACGAAAAACACTAGTTAATTGTTAATCCATCGGAAGTTGCTATTCATAGAACGTCTATGAACATGACCCTTAACGTTATTTGATATAAAAAGGTTTTAATCGCCAGCTTAATTCCAGGAGCATTTTTTGCAAAGAGGAATTAGCCAGTCCGGTCTTGAAACCGGGGTTAAGGTTGTGCTGCCTTTGTCATGGCAACTGCTTGGCAGACGTTGACTCTTGAAGCTTTTGTACCCTAGATTAATATTAAAATAAGATAAATATAATACATTAAAATGAAAACGTTTTAAGATAATTCGTATGACCAACCATGTTTACATGGCATATTTAGAATGGGCTAATAAATATATCTGAAAAGAAGAAAGAAGTATATTTGAGCATGTATAAAAGAAAGGCACACACAATAATATAATTGATATTACACAAGGACTGAAAAATACAAAATAAAAGTCTTTTAACACTACGTTTGTCAGCTGCAGAAATTATGCTTTCAGTCTTAATTTTTCCGATATGTAAAGATTAAATTAATTCCATGAGTTTGAAAAAAATTATTTCACTCGAAAGAATGGTAAATGTAGTAAAAAGTCCGAACTTTTAAATTTTTTCTCGTGGTTCTTCCATTTGCATTTAGCATTTAAGATACTTCTAAAAGAAGACATTAAAGGAGGTTATACCGGAATAACCTGGACGAAAATTTACATCAATGTGCCATTAATCTAGATGTTAACATGGAACGAAAGGTATCGAAACTTAGCTTTGAGAAAGCTGCAAATGGAACTATTGATATGGAGTATAAAAAGTGAAATAAAACAGGACGCTAAATGTGGAATGGTCATATAGCTTTGCTGATGCGTGAAAAAGAAGAAAGCATATCTAAAGACTGTTACAAAATAATACAAATGAAAACAAATTTAAATATAAAAAAGAAATGTATTGCTCAAAAGAGAGATAAGCGGATTGCACCCACTAGTTGGGATAGATACGAGATAAGCAATTTTGAATATGATGCTCATTGAGCCCAGGCAACAACCTAAAATAATGATATATTTAAATACAATAGGGAACGGTGGAAATAAATAATAATTCAGAAAACGGTTGCCTAATTTACGATAAAACCTTTGATTCTTTCCACATCAAGCAATTTAGAACAAAATAACACCTGCTGGTATTTTAAACTCTATAAAACAAACATGACTTAAGGTTTTAATAAAGTAATACAAAATAATAAAATATGTATTCCAGTTGATAAAAATTCGTTTTTTAAAATATTTTAAGTACTTGCTGCAGTATTAAAATGTTTTTAAGAAAGTTAATGGGAACGAAACGGAAAATCGTAGAGATGTGAGCTGATTACATTCTGGTTACCAAAATTTTAGTGAAAATTTAACTACGGGAAGCTCTGTTAAGTAATGAACAGTATGCTTTTAGACGTGGCAGATCTTGTGCTGACTATGTGTTTATAATACAACAAATTATACACAAAAAAGACGAGAATACAATCTGCAAAGCACAAGTTCTTCGCAGACTGCATAAAATAATTGTTAAAGTGATTGATAATAAATTGTGAGATAAATGCGAAAAAGTAGCCCCAAGATTTAATTTAAATGTATATGAAGGAGTGATCATGAACATTGAATAAGGAAATGTTACAGTTCCAAGACAAAAAATAAATAATCTAAGAGATAGACAGGGTATCCGATGTCACCTGCACTTTTTAATATCGTTTGACTTGTATTTTGCCAGGTGAAATAATTTTAAATTAGTTAAGGCAATTTAAACACAATTTTACTTACTGATTAATCAGTTAATTGTCGCACGAAGTGAAGATATGCTCCAGTTAGTAACTTTTCAGCTTCAAAATATGCCAAAGTACAATCTGATAGGTCTTTTATTTACCATGATGTGATATTAGCCATATTAATACTAAAATATTCAAATTTCAACGTATGTGAGGCAATATAAAACCCATTCTCATAAATAAGATAATAAAAGACACGTTTTTGAAATTCTATAAGGCCATGGCAGCTTCTGTCCTAGCATAAGGACTTGGTAAATGAATAAACATGACGAAGGCATGATAGAACAGATATGAGTTTGTAAAGGCATGTTAAGAGAAACAGATCTTTATGGGTTTATTTTGAGAGATGATGATTAGTTTAATATTCTCCACTTTTCACACCTTTATCCCCTCCTTTGTGGCACAGACAATGACATCTGCCGGCTGTAAATAATACTGTATGTCCATCTCCTGGCAACTCTGAACTTACAATTACGCCCTGCTTCTAAGACCTTAATAACTGTCATCTCTTAACCCGAGGATGATATCTGGGGCTTTTCCACACCAAAGCCTCTCTCCCTGCATGCTTTCCGAAGCAGAGTTCATTGGGGATGCCTGATGAGCATAACAGATGAGACTTGTGGCGCCGTAGAGTTAATTCATTCTCATATATGAAGGATAGAAAGCCTCTGTATATACGGAGCGCTTCAAGGATTCCTCTTAAATATTTACTTTGTAGAAAAAGGCATCTCGTCTTGTAGTCTCGTAAGGAAACTTTTAGCGTGTGCACCACAGAAAAAAATATATTTGTTAGTGCAATATGCAAAATTTCAGTACTCCTCAAACTCTAAATTACCAACTAAGGTTTTTCACACTATTGGCATAGAACAAAAACTAAGGTACAATAGTCACTCTGGGTAAGATTCGCGAACTTTAACCTTTGAACAGAGTGAAGCCTCGAGCTCAAATGTATGCAATTCTACGGCCCTCGTTTAGTTTATTTGGGGATGAAAATGTACTAGTCCATTGTCATTAATCTGAAACTACAATTGCGAGATTTGGAACCTACTCTCTCATAAATGCCAATAAATAATTGGGATAAGAGAATTAAAATATCTGTGGGGGGGGGGGAATATAGTTACAGCTAAAGAAGTGTTGTGAAAGATGTTTTTTTTTTTTTTTATTTCCTGGAATTAAAAATATATTACTCAAAATAGTTCGTTTTTCTTTCATTGGCAAGTAAGATAAAATATCATGTTGTGATACAATAAAGGTCTAATAGCTGTGAACTATTAATCTACCGCCACGGGTGGCCGAGGTCATTAAGGCGCGGACTCGTGAGCGGGAGGTCTGGGGTTCGAATCCCGCCAGTACCGTCCTCCCTGACTGAGGTTTTTTCCAGGTTTTCCTCAGTCCTCATAAATGGAAAATGTCGGGGAGGTACCCTAAACTTAGGCCTGGAACGTTTCCTTCCTTAAGAAAAATCTTTTCCCAATATATTAATTCATCTCATGTATCATCAGTGTCCACCGCCTGTGGTTCCTCAGTAGTAAAAACGGGGGTTAATCACTATTTAAAAAAATTAATCTAAAGAAGTAACAAAATTGGAAATTATTTTGAGTCTCTTAGACAGACACAATAGGCAGGCACAAACTACCGTCACCACCTCTTTTCCCTACTATTCCCTTTGTTATTCCACACTTTCAATTCCGAATACCTTTTTCCATGTGCATCACAACCTGTTGCAATCATTCACGAAATTCTACTCTTTCCTTATGCCCTCTACTCTAAAACATTTCTCTGCCAGCGTTCTTCTCCATCGTTTTCACACGATCACCCCACATTAACCTTCTTCTTTCCTTTAGCTAAGGTACAAACTATTAGGTGGGAGCTCTGTGGTTTATGTTCCATCAGAACCACTCTCCTTGACTAAGGTTTCTTCCAAGTTTTCCTCAGTTCTCATCAATGGCAAATGTAGGAATGGATTAGCATGATAATGAGCATTAATAATCGTAGACTTTTACAATTGCAACAGTAGCTCAAAATGCCCATCATCGGCGTCGATACACTTCTGAGTACGTTAACTACTGATTGAGCAACGTTTGCGAAAGTGTCCTCAGCGATTGCAGCACATGTCGTATCAATTTCTTCCCGAAGTGCTGTCAGGTAGCTGGTTTTCTACGGTATACAACATCCTTAAGAGTTCCCCATAGGTAGAAGTCCAACGGAGTTAGGTCCGGAGAACGCGGTGGAAACCTCTTCGTCCTATCCAGAATAAAGAAACGGTAAATATTTTTGAAACGTTGGAGACGAATGACAGCTAATTTGTTGGAAGATTTTTATCGAGGTACGCACGTACATCTCGGGGTAATGTGGTGATTTGCCAGATCTGCTCTTGTGAACATCGCATACGGTACCACGAGTCTCAAATTTGTCTCGAATGCGTGCAATTGTTACTCGCGTTGGCAGTTCTGTTCTGTACACAAGTATCCATTGCCTTTGAACTTCAACAACATTCTCGGTTTTCCAACATCACTTCAAATTTGTCTTCCGTTGTTCAAACAATAATCTTGCCTCCATTTTGTTGTAGCAACGCTAGTATAACGTAATGCGAGTCACATCTGTTTACAGAACATCATACGATTTATGATAATCTTTGCTTCGTTTGTTCATTGTTGATTTACCTGTCACGCAGCAAGGCTATTACATCTGTTTACAGAGCATCATATTGCACTTTACTGTTGTTTTTCGGTTCAACTTTGAAATATATTAAATAGATATCTACTGTGAAAGTGTGTACACATTTTTTGGCACGTTCGGATTTTCAATCACTCCGTGTTCGAAGTTGGTTGAGGTAACTTTTACACTACTGTTCACTACTCGTACTTCGTGTTTCGGGGCTTCAAGCCCCTTCGTCACTTTCTTCCACCCTTCCCTGCTTCTTGCTCGTCTCGTCCACTGATTCTCTATCTGGTGCTTGAACGTGTCCGCCCAACTGGTTCTCTGCCTGCCCACTACCTTTTGCCATCCTGGGTACTCTCATGGATACTCTGTAGGTTCACCTGGTGCCGTCCATCCTTTACAACTAAGAAAAATTCTAGTTAACTATTGAATTTCAACATAGTCAACTTAAGTCAGAGAATTGAGATCCCTGCTCATCAGTATCATTTACATAAGCGTTTCCATGTATTGTACCCTCATTGTAGAAGATATATAATAAGAAAAAAAGGCATTTCCATTGTGATTGTGAAGGCTTAGCCAACCTCAGGTTGAATATTCTCTATCTCCCCTTTCCCAAAGGACAGACTTTTCATTGCATTCCTATTTCGAAGATACTGGGGCTATTCAAACGATCAGGACTTCTTCAGGAATGAAATCGAAGATAGGGTTACAACAATATGGAGAGTCGTGGTTCTAGAGTGGATTCGTCGCCCTAATTTCTATTAAATAATGAATATTGTGGGTACTAGTTTAAACAGGTGCATCATGTGCTTGAAACACATGGCCACTTTTAAACAAGAGAGAAATTCTAGTATGTCGTAAGAGAAAGATCAACAGTTTGGTTCATTGAAGGAAGACATTTTCAAGAAACCATAGTTGCAAGTCATCTTTCACCGCAATATTGTTAGAACGGACTGACCTCCATTTTTTGTTTGCCTCAACCGGTCAGAAAAGTTAAATGTTTCTTCTTGCACAATATTGACATGCGCCCGGTTAAAACAATGAACGTTTGTCTGTATTTCCGTGTCATTCTATAGGTGAAGAAAGCTATTATGACAACTAAACGCTTTGGCTTTTTGTAATTTAGGAAGTATTTGGGTTAGAAATTGAACTTTTTGAACAGAAATAGACGAAAATACTTTTTGCGTACATTTCCTTCGTTTATTGCTAATGTAGATTGGTCTATATTTTGTCATTTATCTTTTGTTTCGTGCGCATTTCTTCAATATGTTCGACCAGTATGATTTGATTGCTGCATCCCTCTTTCGATTTTTAGGGGTCCCTGGACAAAATTATTGCGCGTTTCACGTTCAAGTAATAACTTAGTTCCCGATCAGATGCGCTAGAGGCGATGGGCTTACCACCTGTCCCTGTACCCTCTGTAGGAAAATAAATGTAATAGAAATTTCGAAAATTGCTTATGTCTTATTTTCTCCACATAGTGTTTAATGAGTTGATGTGTTAGGATAAATAAATAAGATTGGCAGGAAAGATTATTGGTGATAAATGAAATGTAATTAAGTAAGTTGTTAAAGAGAAGGTGATTAGTATGATTGAGATTAATACGTGTAATGTTTAAGTGTTGAGTGTAAATTTAAGAGAAATTCCTGTATAAGTACTGGATACCAGTAGTGTAGTAATGTAACAAATTAGGATAGAATAGCTGACTACCAGCTTCCTGGGTCCCAGTAATCTGTTAATTTGGTAGATTTTGGAATATTAAATTGGGAAGTAGTTCAGTAAATTTATATTTCAGTTTAATTGAATTAATTTTGAGTTATTTTTAATTTTATTATTTTAGTCTATTTATTAGGAAAACATGTAAAATAATGTATTAAGATATTAATACACGCCCTGGTTTAGGAAACCATGTACCAGAGTGGCGTATACAGATTTTATTAATTTATTCATACTCACTTTCTCCATATACTCAACACACTTAATCCACTTATCCATTAGCTTACGGGAACCCGTAAGAAAAACTGTTTTTCTTTTTGTGAACTTTAACTAACATGCTCGTTCCATTACTACAGAAGTCTGTGTGTGCGTTTTTTTTTTTTTTAATGACAGTGAGGTTATTGTATTCTGCGCATGCTTGTAATTATCGGACAACTGCCTTGGGACCCATCTGTTCACATTTAACATTATATTTTACATAGAATCGTGACTCAGTTTAAATTGTAAGAAAATTTCTTCTATAGTCATACAATCGCTTAGCTGTGCAGTTTGTCAGTGAAGCAACTACGTTTTACGATCTATTGCGCAAGTGTATACTTCTAGATCCTCATTAAGGTTTGTGTACAGAAATAATATTTTTTGCATTCATCACCATGAGTTTTCAAATATAATTCCTGATATTTCATGATCTTTCGTCGTACTCGTATATTCATTAAAGTTTAGTAAAACATTGCTAAATATCTCAGTACAAAACTGTTTTGATAACTTGTGAAAATATCGATTATAATACAGACACTTTAAAGTTTTTAATATTTAAAATAGAACTTTTGTTAAAAATTAGCTAATGAAGTAAAGTAGTATACAAATTTATTTTAATTACATTTGAAAGTACAACAAATTAACACCGTTATCTCAAAATGTAATTTTATTTTCTTAATCATGAGTTAGGCCATTTAAACCTACTAATGTAACATATCCGCCGGTAATTTTTCTCTTGATATATTACCATAAATACACTTTGATAATTTGACGAATTACTAACTATTAAATTAACAGTATATGCAGAGCTTTTAACCCATACTCTGCACTCTAAGACTACTGGGTAAACTGCGTGACAAAACGGGTTTGCAAACTACGTCAGATATTAACTTTGTTACCGCAGGAAACCTAATACAGTGACTACCCTGTACACAGCACACACATGTCCTCTGTGGACACACCGTGGCTTGCTACAAAGAGGCATTTGTTTTAAGCTCTTATTAAACAGAGAGTTGACCAACTTCCTATATGTTTTTGGGACACGTGTTTCGGTCGTGCATTCCAAGGACGAACTAGAGCCCTGAATCCATCATTATTATGTACAGGCAAATGCCTAGTCTTTGAACCTATTCATTAATCCTTCATCTGGTATTCCACAATTTGCATATAATCTTCCAACATTTTCTTTCAAACTCTTCCTCGCATTTTCTTCCCTGTAAAAGTTTGCCTTCAGAAAGACTGTGAAGAAAATTACTTTCCCTGAAAATATGCTGAAAAGAGTTTTTGTTTATTGTAAGAATTAATAATCTAACTTTATTTATTTTTAAATGTGTTATTTTCTAACAAATTAGTTTTCATTCATCTCCACCGCTTCGAAAATATTTACCGTTTCTTTATTCTGAGGTACTTTCTGAAAATAATTCTCTCCAAATATTTTTTGTTAAGTCAACTTGGTCAAGTTCCCGGGTTCGATTCCTGGTACCTGCTTAGGAATTTTGTAAGGATTTCGTTAGAATAAGTGGAGAGCTACCTGACGGAGAGGTGGCGTTCTTCGATCTAGAAAGCCGCGGGATGTCGGCATGCTGATACTGCACTCTATCGGTGAAGTCATAAGACAGAGGTAGAGGAAGCAGAGGTCTCTGCGGCAGGCCATGGCCCAATCTCGGGTTACAGCGCCATACAAGAAGAAAAATGTAGTTTTCTGTATTTAAAGTGTAAATCTGTTATTATTATTATTATTATTATTAAATTATCAATACCAAATAATAAAATTGACTTACCGTTACAGCAAGAAACGTTCGAGACTGCTGGTGTGGTAAGAGATGCAGTCATGAGCGACGGTAGTGAGACTTCCATAGCTAGGTAAAATGACTTTCAAGCGCAACGGCATGATAGCTCAGACGGTTAGAGCGTCATTCTATAGATGTGAAGGCGCTTATTTTCCCCCTCCTGCCGGAGTTAAAGGATGTTTACAACCATTCCAATTATTTACTCGCTAACACAGTACCACGCACACATATGCTGTAAATAGATATTTAAGAATTTATTTTTCTGTTGGAATTAAAGGACATTTGCCACCATTACAGTGATTTACATGCACCTATTAATTTATATTTATGAAAAACAAGCCTAGCGAGCCGCAGCAAACCACTGGGTCCTCCAGTTTCTAGGATTTATCCGAGATTAGCATTAAGGTTGGTGAATTAATTGCGAATTCCAATTAGGCAACGCGTAATAAAAAGTGAATGTCTCTGTTTTATAATAGGGAACAACATATTGCACCCAGAAGGTTACGGGGGACAACGCAAAGGTTACATTACGTTTAGCAATAAATTATTATTAATAATAATAATAATAATAATAATAATAATAATAATAATAATAATAATAATAATAATAATAATAATATAACGTTTACATTTTTACAAGCGGCCACGCAGAGTTCGCTATCTCTCGTTGCGGACTCTCTCTCTCAGAGCTATCGCTGGGACTGCAGTTCTACCACACCAGCATTCTCGCTTTAAGGTTTCTTGCTTTAAGGTTAAGGTTAAGTAAATTGTGCTCTAACTTTTATGCTTTGTAGTTATTTTATTAATTCCCTTATTTTTTATTTCCTTGATATTGAATTTGATTTGGAGTTATTTTAAAATATTAGCTAAAATATTTAACATACTTTTAAACTTTCTGTCGTGCTGGTTTATACCTATGCATATGAATTAAGGTTTCGCGGATTCAAACCCGACCATGTTCGATGTGGGTACCATTTCGTAGATTCACGGCACGTTAAAGAGCTCCATACCTGGACAAAATTACCAGCCATATCAAGTCAAAGTAATACCGTAGCATTACATTAGATGGCATTTGAGGTGATAGGCTGAACACCCTCTCTCTCTGACATCTATACGATCTAAATGTAACTAAATTCGAATAGTCCGCATATGATCCATCATTAGGTATTCCTTATGGTCAGAAACCGTAACGTGTTCTAGGCCTTGTGAGTTTATGATGTCGATGATACTTTCATTAGTTCCCTTTATAAAATCCGCAAAGTGTTAAGTTTCTGACTTGTTGTTCAAGATTCGTAATTATTTCTGTGTGTGTATTTCGACAAGCAAATTTTATTGTAGGAAGTTTAATTAAAAAATACGAAAGATTAATAAGATAGGTTTGAAATTCATTTTAGTGGTTATTTTCTTCTTTTCAACGCATGCGAATACCTTTCATTTTTAACACGTTTTTTCCAATGAACTCTTGAGTTTTTACAAATCAATTACCCTAGTGAAGGCATTACTATTAATGTTTATGGGCACATTATAGCAAGGATAATGATATTTCATGGTGTAACATCGAGCTATTGTGTGTGCAGAAACTAAAGCTGCACTGTTCCCAATATTCAGGTTTGGACATTTACAAGACTTCAAACTGCAACTTGCATTAGATGCGTAGGTGTGGACACCGCTTTCTATAACGCCGCAGTGACGAGTTTCAATTTCTTCATATATGTTAATTATAAATGCATAAGAGAACTGATGACCAATCATTGGCCTTAATATCTCCCTCTATCTCGTTTCTAATGGAAATGGCGAAGTTTTCTTATTAGTAATTTTGATGATGGCGATTATTATTATTATTATTATTATTATTATTATTGTTGTTGTTGTTGTTATTGTTGTTTAAGCGGCGCAAAGCAGCTAAGGTGATTAGCGCCCAATTGTACTTTTGAAACTGTTTACTCAATGCCTATACAAATATAAATATTTCTTAGTGATATTTTATGTACAGAAATACGATACTGAAATAATTAGTGAATTAAGATTTGAGTTTTACTTTTTAGAAAGAAAAGGAGAAGAATGTTGATATTAGCGTAATAAGCATCACAATCGCAGTGGAAGGCATGATATTTGAAGCCCCTATGTGAATTATTAAAAAAGAAATGGTAAACATAATTGAGTAAGTATTTTAAAGTTGATTGCTTAGACTTATCAACATATTTTTTACTCCTGACTATTTGAAACCCTACTAGAGATAAAACGCTTTACTAGTGCAATGGCCTTCTTTTGTAATTTTGCTGATATATTTTTACTTTCGCAGTCACCTTCCTGAACCCTATGAAGCGAATATTTGGGACATAAGGTAAAAAGAAAAGTAAACCGGCATTTGCAGAAGCTTCAAAGTGTTGCACATAAGATAGAACACGAGGCCCTAAAATGTGAGTTATTATGTGCTATGCATTTCTATTAGGATATAAATATTAAACCTCATCTCAAAATAGTGTTTAAGATTTGCTAAATATTATCCTGGAGGAAGGAATAAGGGGTGGGGACTATCGGAAAATCAAGATCCAGAAACGGCGAAGCCTAACAATATTTTCCCTCCTCTCTAAGGGATCCAAGTCACTTTCATACCAGGCGTCGAAACAGAAAAATTTCAAAAGCGCAAGCCACCGTCACACTGCACACAGAAACGAGGAGACAGATCTTACAAAATGTGCAAAGCCTTCAACAATTCTTGAACTTTTATTTTTATATAAGCATTATTCACAATTTTAAACAAATTGATTCGATTTTAATTTGTTTCACTTTCTCCTGAAAAAAAATAAAATTATAAAATGTTTACGGTTTATTTCTATCTCAATTTTTAAACTTTTGTTATACATTCATTTTTTTTATATTTTATTTGTTTATTTTTTTTTTTTAAGTTTTTGTTTATGCCTATTTGAAGATTCTTTTCTTCTTTGCTGATGATTACAATTTAATGGCACGTTATCACTTCGAAGGAAGCATGCTACACAAGTGAGCCTATAAAGTTGGAATTCATTCAGAGTGAACGTCCCCAATGCTCATATTTATGACGCGAGGTCCTCTCAAAAACACAAAACAACATGTCATCGATAATTTTGATCTGAACGCAACCTCCAGCTTTATAAAACAGGAGGAAAATATCAATTGGGCATTGTAATTTATTGTTTTTTCACGAGCTGTGCTGCGCAACTTTACATACCAGGAAAATGATTAGGGAGTGGCAAAGCATAAAAAACCAGCCAGCTGCGTCCTATGTTGATGTGCGAGTTTTTTTTTTAATTCAACTTCTCATAAGCGCCAAACGAAGGGTTTTAGCTACCCAGCTGCAATGCCACATAAAACTGTGATTTTTAACAATTAATATCGTAATAGGAATGCCAGCATACATTTCAGATAAACTTTGTCACAAAAGTCAATGACTTAACAATTCCTGAAGTTCCATCAATGGTGCATAAATAAAATATTCTTGTTTAAAACCCTTTTAGGAAATAACAAACTATACTAACAATACTGCCAATAAATCTTTATACTATTGCTGGGCAGCGTACATAAAAAGAGTGCACAGAACCTTTTAATTGTTGGCCCTGGTGATGTACTGGTAACCGTATTTGCCTCCTAAACCTTCGATTTCGGCCAAGACAGGTGGATTTTTTTTCGGGCGTAAAAATCCTAAGTATTGCTTCCTTCGGAAGGGAAGCAAAGCCGTGGGTCCCGTGTCGTACATTTACGGCACGATAAAGAACCTGAAGCCTGAAAGAAGAGACCTCTGAGCAAAATTTGTCGGCCGTTTCACGCCCTGAATTGAATGGGACGCTGATGACCTACGATGTTAAAAAGCGTCCGTAAATAAACAAATAAAAAAACTTTGAATATAGTTACATAGGCTACACTGTCTGCATTTATACCCGTATGCTCTCCTGCAAATCCCGCAAGAAACACCTGTTGCATGCAAAAGTAACACTGTTCTTTCATACTTTCTATGAATATCTAGTTGTAGGTTTTAAGCAATCGCACATGCCTAAAGAAAGCGTGAAAAACCAGGTAAGTCTCAAAAAGCAAATGCTACACAAGAGAGAAAAGAAAGTTTGAAACTGTCTCCAAAATCGTGAATTAATGTTCCAAAAAACGGAGTTCAGGGGATATAGCATAAACAACGTCTTTCAAATAGAAATGTTTACAGTTCACTATGCCTTGTAGTTTGGGACCTAATCCGTTTTTCTCTTCTGTTGTACAGCTGTTTTGGTGACTTATCTATTAAACAGCACACTCTGAGTCAAATATTAATATACAACCTTAATTATAGAAAATATTGGAAATTTTCTCCATTGTTTAAATAAGAAAAAGCAATCTGATTGATAGCATTAATTCAATCACGATATGTTTCGGATTTTATTGGAAATATCCTTATATGTATTCCACGTTTACTTTGTTAAAACTGTACGGTTTCGTCCGAATTTATAATTTTTTTTATTTGTTTTCTTTTTTCTTTTGCTGAACCAGTAGATGCAAATTGCACAATATTACGAATGCAGTTTTGGAAAGAGGTAGTTGATCAGAATAGTTCTGAATAAATTTCCCACTCATATGACGAGCTGATTTGAATTAAAATATGGATTAGACACCAAAAACATTGCTCTAGAATCAACCGTTGTAATTAATGTACCTACCATGAAGTCAGCTAGTAACAGGGTCAAAAAGCGCCCTTCCAGGGTATGATAAAGGAGGGTGGAGAGGACATGCCAATTGCTACAATCATTTTCGTACCACGAGGAAAGAGACAAAAATAAAATTTTATAAAGTGATGGCTGTTCCAGTTTTAACATATGGGTCTGAATGTTGGACAATGACCAAACAAATAGAGAAAAGGTTAGAATCAGCAGAGATGCGCTTCTTAAGACATGTAGCAGGATATACATTAAAAGACAGGAGAAAAAGTGTAGATATACGAGAAGAACTAAGAATCTTTAATCTAATAGAAAGAATTAAAGAAAATCAAAAGAACTGGAAACAACATGTGGAGAGGATGGAGGAAAACCGCTATAGTAAACTGGTTTTAAGATATACACCAAAAGGCCAAAGAAATGTTGGCCGACCTAAAAGAAGATGGACAGAGCAGTTCTAAATTGTGGGACCGGAACAAGCCAACAAAGGCTTAAACCGTGATTGATGATGATGATGATTTTCGTACCCTAGACGTTAACATCCCGTGTCGACAAGATTTGTAGCTAAAACCATTTATGTATAAATAATGCCAAAGTGCACCAACATCACCTCAACTGACGTACAAGATAGTTAAGAGACTGGTTGAGCGAGTTTGAAGGAAAAGCAAAAAGCCTGAGAAAAGAATTTCCGTGAGAAATGAATAAATTACTATTTGCTGATTTATTGAAAAATAACATTTCTGTTATAAAGACCTCGCATTTCCTCTACTATGTGAGAGCATAGCAGAGGAGCCCATTTCTAAAATAAGCGAACAGTTTCGTTTTAAAGTCACAATCTTCAGTGAAATGTTCGTCATTCAGTTCTTCAAATGAATCCCGGTCATCGCATTTACTCGCTCAATGCGCTCAGTTGTAGATATCGGCGATATAACACATTTTAATAATACTCCGTTTGTATACTATTTGACAAGCTGCTAACATTTTACCGCAGTAAAGTGTCGGAAAAATCGAAACCGAGCGTGGTGCACGAGCAATATGACTTTACCGGGGTAAAACTGATAACTTTACCGCGAAATATTGAGTACCGAGGTACTCTGTGACAAGTCCTCACACCCACACATGCCCAGGAATGAATGCATTTAGATATGTCAAATAGTAATATTATATAGCCTGTAGTAACAAATAGGAGCAGTTCATGTATCGCGAAAATGTATTCACGGCTACTTGGACGTATATCTCCATGACAGTAGGGAAAAGTTGCTTATTGTAATCTTTTGTGCTCTCACTTTACTGATGATGGCTAGAGCAATGGGTCTCTCTATTGTGACAAAGTTAAACCCATGCAGGTGTCCGAACAATAGATCCTTTGTATCTTATGTACTGGAGATGCTTCAAATGCGTTAAAAGGTAGAAGGGGAACAGGTGTCGGCGATGATGTGATTATATCGTATGATTATGAGCTCCCCAATGACGAGTCAAAGAGGTGACAGATTTAAAGTAAGCGCATTTGGAGCTGAAGAGTTCACCAGTAGTATTTACATATTTTAAGTGCTCAGGAATTCGTGGGCGCTATGCTGTGATCTCTGTGAGCTCTTGTGACCATGTGGCGACATATTGAATGTCGTATATGAGGGGAAACAATTTTGCAAAAGCACGTCTTGATGATCAACATCAACATCACTTTACCAGAGGCAGTAGACGAGATGCAATTTCAAGCAGCATATATAGCTCGCGTCATTAAAGTTATAGAGGTAACGAGCCACGTGGCCAACAACAAAGTGTGTGTGATTAAACATCTCAATTCTTTCAGTGAAGCAAATTGTGCAATTTGAATCTCCCCCTTCCATCTCCCTCCTCCCGATATCACTATGACACTAGTCGGTCCTGGTGGTGTAGTGGTAATCATACTAGCATCCTAAATGAAGGTCGCGGGTTCGATCCTGGCCAGGAGCGATGAATATTTTCGGGCGTAAAAATCCTAAGTATGGTTTCCTTCGGAAGGGAAGTAAAGCCGTGGGTCCTGTGTCGTACATTTACGGTACGATAAAGAACCTCAAGCCTGAAAGAAGAGGCCTCTGAGCAAAATTTGTCGGCCGTTTCACGCCCTAATTTGAATGGGACGCTGATGATTTGAGATGTTAAAGAGAGTTTGTAAATAAAACAAACAACAAACAACCCGACATCCGGCCCCTGAACGATCCGGGGTATGAAGTGGAACTCTCTGGTACATTCAACAACAACATTCACATAAAAAACCCGTTCATACCTCAAAGATGTACGTGCTAACGAAACTTCCACCTCAGAAGAGCAAAGAGATTATTTTCTTGTGCAATACTCGTGTAAAAAATCCAAAACAAATTTCTTTTTACTGTCGTTCTACTCTAAAGGTTAACCTGCGGTTTCCCTTTGAGAGAATGAATGAATGAATAGTATTTAACGCCCGTTTTTGCTACAGAGGTACCACAGGTGATGGACACTGTTGATACATGAGATGAAATGATATATTGGGAAAGGATTTAGTTTTATGGAAGGAATCGTTCCAGGCCTAAGTTTAGGGTACCTCCCCGGCATTTGCCATTTATGAGGACCGAGGAAAGCCTGGAAAAAACCTCAGTCAGGAAGGACGGTCCTGGCGGTATTCGAACCCAGACCTCCCGCTCACGAGTCCGAGACTTAAGACCTCGGCCACCCGTGGCGGTCCCCTTTGAGAGATACAGTATACATTGTTGATTCTTCGAATGAATTACTTTCTTATGCCGCATAAACGAGCGTGTAACTGTAGCCAATGAAAATAAGAAAATAATAAATACATGCGGTAAGAACACTTCTTTCTTCGTCACTCTTTTATTTTGCTTCATAGATTTTCTGGTACTTGTAGTGCTTTATCAATTTATTGCGTGCTTTTAATAAGGAGTATTTTGGGAAAGTAAGAATCCTCTCGGCCAACTCTACTTAAGTATCATTTGTAGGTAACAGTAGGAGGAACTGAGAGAAGTGTTCCAAACAAGACACTTTTGTCTTAGCAAATAATTTAGATATGACTAAATAAATGACAATAAAATAGGAAAAGTACCAATTACATAAAATTCTAAAGTGCTGAATAAACAGCACAAAGCAAAAAAAAAAAAAAAAATTACAATGCTGGGAAAGGTTGGCACTCAAACATAATTTGTAGAGAAGCGCGTAGGTTTTATAATCAACTTGCTTGACTTACAGGCTAAAACATTTGCGAATTTCCTTAAAAAATATTTATTTAGACAATTATTATTGAAACTAACCTGTTTCATGGTTATTCAGGCAGTCTTTGATGCATCGATGGTTAGTTAACCTTTAGAGCACATTGATAACATTAATCCAAGTAGACAAGTAGACTGACGCACGTTTGTATATAATTCTAAACAAATAATCCTAAACAAAATTGGCCGTAAGCCAGTTATAATTACCGCAGAGCATCCAGTTTTCACTTTTAAATCCTGACCGTAAACATTGTGCGCTCCGGGTCTAAAGAAAATGTCAGTACACATCTGTACATGCTACAGATAAACTGTATTCCTATTACATTAGTTTCTATTCTGGTTTTAAGTAAAAAACCACAAGGGATAAACTTTATAACATGCATAGGTCTGCTGATAAATGGGCTAAATACATAGGTTCACTAGAACATCGTCCTAGACTAATATATATATTTTAGAATTATAATATTGATTGCATCCAAACCAAATGCTATTCCCCTAGGTGGGCTATGAAATATGCACATATAACACGGCGATTCGTATAACATAATGCTTGGAACTCTTTAGAGAGAAAATAAAAAAGCCAAACAAAAAAGCTGTGAATTTCAAATTATCCGCAGGTCCTTCAAACTGTCCAACAAACAAAAAGCGACTGTCAGTTGAGCCATTGTCGCAGCCACTACACTCAACAATTGAAATCGTTTGATTCTAAACCACGAGGTTATTATTAATACACAACAAAACAAATGCAGAAAAGAGAGGGAGGATATATACAAACGAAGAATGGTCGAGAATAAAAGCCGTGTTTTTGTGTAATGTATGAGAGTTGCCGCATGATAGCGCTGCCGCCTGACCACACAGTCATTTGTTCGCACAGGAAGCCTCGCTCCCGGAAACAATTGAAAAGCGGCCGTCGCAGGATTGGCAATTCAATGTTTAGGGATGAAAATGCGTGCGTGGGGTGGGCAGAGCAGCTTTACTGTTTGTTCGTGATGGGAGCCTGGATTTTATTATATTCATTCATTTCACTGTATATAAATCATATGTCATTATTGTATATACCGCAGAATGTGATTGCCTCTCATTCGTCAGCGGCTAATGCTGTGTCAAATTCTGATTTCGGTTGCTGTTTTCAGATCAGTTACCTGATAATGGTCAAGGAAGGTTCACCCTTAAGTACGAGGAGGATTATAGTTGTGTTACTACTATGAACAGTATGCTTTATAATAGTAGTTTCTCTTAGATCAATTACTTTTCCATTTTTATACGAGGGTAGGACCATAAGTTTCTTGCCTAACGGTTCTAGGTATGATAAAGACAAAAACTATATTTCACTTTTCAATATAGTTACCCCTTATTGCAATACACTTCCCACATATTTGAATTAACATTTCAACCCCCTCCTCAAAATAGTCAGAAGTATTGTCTGCAAAATGGTCATAAACACCTTTCATCGCTTCTTCTACACACTTAAATTTCCTTTCTCGAAGGTCCTTCTTGAGTTTTGAGGAGAGGAAATAGTAACTAGGAGCTAGATCTGGGCTGTAGGTTGGATGGTCGATCTCCTTGAAACCAGATTTCTTCACAGCTTCCTCTGCAACAAGAGCTGTGTGCACAGTCGCGCTGTCGTGAAGAAGGCGCACACCACCATTCAGCTTTCCTCGCCTTTTTTCTTTGATGGAAGCACGTAGTCTGTGCAGTAGACCAGCATAGTACTCTCCATTTACTGTGGTGTTCCTCTCCTTGAAGTCAATGAAGAGTATTCCTTCACAGTCCTAAAAGATTGTGGTCATGATCTTGTTTGACCAAGTGACCTTGGCATTTAGGGGTGGTGCTTCGCCAGGTTTACGCCACTCCATTGATTCTCTTTAGGACAAGGGATTATAGTTGAGGACCATAGTTTCATCTCCTGTAACAATGGTTTGCAGAACTTCTCCCCCCCCTCTCTCTCTCGTTGCCATGACAGAGCTCCAAAAATGCCTGACAACAGATGACTCGTTGCTGCTTTTGAACTGAGGAAAGAAGTCTAGGTACTAGCCTTATTCATGTTTAAATGTTCATTAATAATTTGAGGGACTATTGTTTTAGAAAGGCCCAACCTTGCTGGTATTTCTGTAACTTCGAGCCGCCGGTCTTCCATAATTTCTTCTTCCACAAGAGCGATGTTTTCAGGAGTGAGCACCTCCAAGGGCCGACCTGCACGCTATTCGTCTTCAATGCTTTCTCGACTCATTCAAAATTTTAGCCCATTCTTTTACTGTAGAATATGAGGGGGATGCTCCCCCATCTATGCGCTCTTCGTCTTCAATGCTTTCTCGACCCATTCGAAAAAGTTTGGCCCATTCTTATACCGTAGAATATGAGGGGGATGCTTCCCCATATACACTGTCCAATCGCTGTTTAATTTCATTTGGAATAAATCCTTCTTTTGTCATGAACTTAATAACAGTTCGAAATTCCATTTTGAAGATGTCACAATGTTCTATCGCCTTCTTTATTCAACTATATCTGAACAACTGAACACAGCGAAGCGTAAGTTACAGCTGTAATTATTTACTTAACAGGTAGGGTATGATACCAGATAAGGATTTTGTGAAGGCGATAATCATTATCGGCGAGGCCGGAAACTTATGTACTTATACTTGTATATTCATGGGGGATCTATAATAGCTAATGAGTACATTTTATGAAAATATTAAATTATATAATGCATTTATTCAATGAAAACGTAAATAAGAACATAATTTCACTTTTGTTCATAGCATATAATTATTACGTACGTTTTTGATATTTTAGATCCTGATATACTGATTGAAATAAATGTTACAGTATACAGTCTTAGTTTGCAGATCTTCTTAAAAATGTACTAGTACTAGTATTTTACAAACTTAAGACTTCCGGATATTATCGCTTATTCCACATTGAAAAGTAATACAGAGATGTAACAAAATAATATTTTAGTTCCTAGAAGAAATATAACCCATCTCCTCAAAGCACAAAACGATGAAATTAGTTTCTATGTTCTTATAAGCACGTCACGCACAGTTTTTGGAGCACTTCAAGCAAACTTGAAGGCCACATCGCTGATTGAGACATGTTTTCCTCTTCAAACGGGAAGGGCCGAAAGTGCAAGTTTTTCTTTTCTCAAATATTTTTCGTGTTGGATTTGAAACTCATCTTTTACTTGCAGGACCCTTTGATGCAGAAACGCACTCTCGCGGTGTGCAGTCTATGATTTCAGTGAGCCTCCTTGAAAGAGATTTCATAAAATATAATCTCGTAATAACATGAATTCTTTATTCCTTATTTCTGCCGTAGAAATATTCCACTGTCTGATCATCCATTGCGTGATGTTCATTTTTGTCTGCTCCTTCTTTCAAGGATTGTTATGGTCACTTAATATTTCGAAGTTAGAAACACCACTGTCAATAAATTCTTTAGTCATTAGTTTCAGTTTTTCTTCAAAATTAGCATCTGTGAAACGTAATATACATTGTCTAGAAGGTGCCGCCATTTCTGACACGTTTAAACGTAAACTGAAATCATAGAGAAAGGCAACACTTCCGTGGAGTGCAGAATAGGTGAACGAAAAGACAAACGCAATTGCTATGTGATCTGTGTGACCGCTCGCCGCCAGCAATAACGAATAAGTTTAAGGGAAATAAATCTAACAAGTATACCTAGCACCTAATGTGGAAAGTATGTGGAAGGATGCACTTTCTGCTTGAGAAGTGAGAGTTATGCAAAATAAAGAACTCGAGCGGTCTTAGAGACAGACGGTATATAGTACGGGTTAACAAAGTTCACAGAATTAACGAAATTCTTCATAGAAATCAAAGCTCTCGACTTCTTAAAACGTTTGATGCTTCTGCTGAGCAAACATCTCTACTTATTTTGCAGGTCATTTCCCATTCTCTACCTATTTTGCGTTTCCTAAAATATAAAGGTTACCAGATCTACTCTTTAAACAGTGCATGAATCCATTAATTATGAAAAGACTGCAATCAATTTGTGGCAAATTGAGCTTTGTGTTGGATTGGTTTCTACGGCTGCCAACGCACATTTTAGCCATGAGATGGCAATCGTTTGGTAACAATTTTACTATGGAATGAATATCTAAATTTTGTGTTTATTTGTAAAAGGGCAGTAGTCAAATGACTTAATTCATTTCATAAACTAACAATGGAGAGCATATTTTTATAACATAGGGCGAAACTGTTTTATATAAAATTTAAAATAAAAATAAAAAATTTAAGAAATGTAACAATCAGTATTTTATATTGGTTTTGAAAGCGGTTAATATTTACACTAATGAATAATAAATAATGAAAATGTGCCCCTGACCGTCAAAGAACTTAATCTTTACAATGATTCGCATGATGAATGAGCTAACCTCCAGTACTGTTGTAGATGGGTGTTCTGCTCTTTTATGTGTTGCGCTTGTTTTGCCGTTTTAGCCACTCTCTCACATCTCGATGTTGTGTAGAAAGATTTACAGTGGTTATAACGAGGCGGTAACGAAATAATTAACATGTAATGGATGGAGGGAAGGATTTGGAAAAAAGGAAATTTGATTTGATAGGTTTTGAATTCTCAGGGGTAATGTTATTTCTTCCTGTCCGACGAAGGGTTTCCGCTGACTTATGTTTTGCCACGGCTGTTGAGACTCTGCTGCTGGATACTTTTATGGTCCTATGACCATAGGGAAAGGAGTATATGGAGACTGATAAGATTTCTCGTTATGGGAGATGAAACATAATTTATTGTTCATAAACTATTACACATAAAATGTACTGCCGTTATGTGCTGGATAATATGCGGCACTTACGCACTAACTATGACGATCATTCTGACATTTCTCAATTTGATAAAGACTGATCCTGAAATCAAATAATCCTGAGACGCAACTGAACTCAACTAATAAAGCTCTTCTACTTAATACTCTTCCAAATCTGACTACAACTTTCCACTAACTGAACTGAGAGAGCCCTTCCACTGATAATGACACACTGAATACTCTTCCAAAACTGAGTACAGCTATCCACTGACTGAAGTGAACTCAGAAAGTCCTTCCACTGATAATGCCCCACTGAATACTCTTGCAAAAACTGACTGCGGGCCGCAAAGTTACAACACTACATAAACATGACCTACGTGACTTTTTACATATAGATAATAACTGAAGAGGCTATCTTCCTCCCTTGAAGATGTTATCAGCCTGTCTTTTCCTCCCTGTATGTAAATTGCTTTATTGTATCTTCCTTGCTTTACAATTCCCTAAGAGAATACAAATATACACCCTACTCAATTCTCCTTTAGAAATTTCTCCAGAAACACCCGTTTGCTTGGGTCATCTTTACAAATGTTGTTACAATAGGCAACAGAAATTACCAGGTCAGATTTTATGACTGGGGTAGTATTCTGCGCCCTGGCAAGAAAATAATATTTTACACACAATAACTCAAAACAATTGTACAGGAAATAAAATGACATTACACTGATGACTATAATAAGGAAGTTACATAAAATTACTTGCTATAGTTACTATAGTTAAATTTGGGGGTAAATACTGCCTCAGCCTTTGGTAGACTTTGACCATAAAATCGAATAAGGTTTGTTTTTTTTGCAAATGGAGAGAGCAAAGCCAATTGAGTGATAAAGGTAAAATATTTGATAAAACGCAAAGGCGCCGATACCAAGTTAAAGTTTCCATGTCCCTCATAACAATGGTCTAATTAACTTTGTTTAATGAAACGATTACGCAATTGAGCCCGAAGTCAATAACATTTAGTTACCTAGCATTCACTTTCATGGTAAAAAAAATCCGCAAAAACCTGACCCAGACAACTGACCTTACGGTATTGAAACGTGGGATCTACAAATTTGTAGACCCAGAAGACCCGGCGGCCTTCCAAAGGGTGATAATAATCGACATATTTATTTAAATGTAGGTTTGAATGTGAGAAAGTTCACTAAAAGACATCCATTCTTCAAGCAATTACATGACGATAATACAGATGATGTAGGCAACTCTGTCCAACTGCCCCATCTTTGCTATCATTCCATTCCAATTGTGAGCAACCAATTGATTTATTTTCTTGATGCATTGTTAGAAGTAGATGTAGGCTCTAAAGCAGTCTTTAAATGCACTCATTTAATTTCTATTTTTGTATGTGTTATTCAAGATATTTTGTCACTTGATGCAGTTAATACTGTGCTGCAGAAGAAATAGTTTTCAAGAAAACATGTTTTGTTGGTCAGCGCCTGACTGATGCCGTCTCAAATATCAGGTTCACTTATGACACGTTTTGGGAAAATATTCATAAAGTGTCCAATCCCTTCAACAGCTACAAAGCCAAAGGGGTATTCCAAAAAGACTAGATTCTGGAAATGCTCCTCACAGCTTTGCCGCCCCTAAAGTTGCGAGGGGTGTTCTCGGCCTGAGTCAGAGATGCCGTCAAAATGGCCAATCAATTTTTATAGTTGTTACGTATCATCCTTTAGATGGCGCGCTGTAAAATATCGGATGCGTAAGTGCAGTCGTTTGGTTGTTACGATCACGTAAACAAAGTAGTGTTAACATTTTCTACAAAATGGATAAACAGAAATACAAGGTGAGATGAGGTACTTCCCTTTGGAGGGTTTAACCCCAACAGAAATACAAAAGGAGTTATATTCCATATTAGAGGATTTTTTTTCTTTTTTTCCGTTTTGGCGGTTAAAAAGTGAGCTGCTGACTTTAAGCGTGGTCGTACATTCATTCAAGACAATGAACGCTCAGGGCATCCCAAAACTGCTACTACAGATGAAATTTGACAAAAATTCACTCAATGTTTGAAAGTATGCGAGTTGCTGATATGCAAAGACCTCGATAGGTCGTGCCCACCGAATTTAACATGAAGTTTTGGGTATGAGAGAAGTTTCACCTCAATGGATGCCACGTTTTTTAACAATAAACCTTTTAACAATAGACCATGAATATTTTGCAAGAGTGTTTAGACGTTTTAAACAATTCCAGTGAGTTTCTCCGACGTTCCATAATAGCAGATGAAAGATGGATTCATCACTGCACACCAGAGACGAAGGAGCAATTCAAACAATGGGTGGCAAAAGGTGAAAGTGCACCAAAGAAAACAAAAACGGTTCCATTCAGAAAAAGTCATGGCTACGGTTTTCTGGGATTTCCGTGGTATGGTGCTTGTAGACTATCTCCAGAAGGGGAGAACAAACCTTATTTAATTGACGTTTTTAAAAATGGAAAGTTGTTAGAGTGAATTTATTGATTTGCAAAGTGGTTATATTGAATAAAAAATATTTATCTTAAATCTTGTGGTTTCCTGGTTAGGAAGAAAAAAAATTGAATGCCCCTCGTATGCACCACGTAATGCTTTTTTAAATAATTGATGTTTAAGTCCAATGTTCATGCCTAAATTTGAAAGTGTTGCTTCTCATTTACTAATTAAACTGAACCATTCATCACAAATAAAGGTGATGCTATTACAAACATTGGCAATATTTAAAGATGATATCGATCCTAGCAAGTTGACGTTACAACGCAACAAGATGAGGACACTTTGGAATAAACATGAACAAGAACTCCGTAATAACTTCTCCTCATTTGTTCAGTTTCTGAAAAGTGATAGTTGTGCGTCCGAAATTCCTCTGGAGTTAACCTAATTTGTCTAAATGTATCAATTTTTACAGCTGAAAGATCATTCTTTCTTGAAGGCTGAATAACTACAAGATCGTCAGAAAGACAAGGCCATCTAAATGGAATCAACATTTTAAATAGCCACTGAAACATAACCAGCTCTTTGGGTCTTGGTAGTATAACAGACCAGTTCATCAGGATATATGAGTAATGGCGGCAGACGTCGGCAGGATTTCGTTAAAATGTTTGATTGATTTTCGTGTTTTAGGCTCCTAGACTTTTTAAACAAAATTTAATAGAGTTATTGAACAAATACTTAGATTTTATTTCTTTATTTTAATTTGTCTGCATTTTAATAGCATGCCATTAAAAGAGATACACTTTTAGTTACATTGGGTCTTTATGTTTTGTTGATGTGTACATTTATAAATTTCATAGAGGAAAGCTATCCCACGCCCAAATAAAGTACAGAAGTCGGCGTCTATGACAAAACGATAACAATGAACGCGGGAACTCTCGAAGGTAAGCCTCGGAAGTCACTTCTGAACCAAAACTTATAAATATAACAAAAAGTTTTCTTACTTAAAGAGGTCTATGAGAGTTGTGGACCTCACGAAGTGTGGAAGATATATCACTGTTACACTCAAGGAAATCGGTTTTTATGTTGAAGGAGTTGGGTGTCAGCTCCAGGACAGTTAATCTTCACCATCAAGTGGTTTGCTCCTCTTACAAAATTCAACTAGAATATATCTACTACATATTGATTTCTGTTCCTTTAAAAAACAGCTTAAGAAGAGTTTTGTGCCGAGGTCGTGCTGCTGTAGAAAAGATCGGGGAGGGGAAGGGGGTGAATATAAAAAGTTTGTTGTGGTATCAGACACTTTACACTACCAGCACCGGAGACCGCTATAATATTTGAATTTAGAAGGGCGAGGGAAGCTGAGATGAAAGTAGTAAGGGGTGGTATATATTTTACAGTATTGCGCTCTCCTCTCCCCAAACAGGGGTATCAAAGCAAACATCACTTTAACTTCTATTCTGTCTTAGAAATCAAAATGTGTCCTAATCCTAGATAATAACTATCTTCGCCAGCTGCAGAAGTTTTTGCGTCAATGTAATTCAGACGGAGAATGCCAAATGAATTAAAAAGTAACCTGCAAGAATGGTCAATGGTTGATTGGATCGTTTTCTGGAGAACTCAAAAATCAATTCTCCATTCATTTTGATTAAGCTGCTGTAAAGTTTGGTTTTATTATTCCAGCTCTATGAGTTGTTTCGCCGTATTTCTGTTTAGTCTTGGAGTAATTTTTGTACTTTTGTTATGATAATGCTTTTTACGTTGAATGTTTGCAGCTAGTTTTCCAAAACAACAAACTTAGTCTCTAGCGGGTGCCTAAAATAGTGATCGAAATTTCGGCATAATCAGGTCAGGTTCATCGAACAAACCACTGTCACTAAGACCCAAAGATTTATCTCCAAAATAGTGTGGCCTGTAGATGTCGATCATATCCATTTACCTTTTTGCATGATCGGGATATAATGAAACATTGGGAATCTGCGTTACAGCCCTACAGTAAAGGATATTTTTCAAAATTCAGAAATTCCTGCGACTGAAACACAAGAATACTAGCGCTTTATCAATAGCCCAAAATACACTGAACTCACGATTTGATGAAGTTCCTCAAAATTTCCTGATCTCCCAGGTGTACTTTAAGTTCAAATAAATTCTAACAAAGCGGATTGTGCTGCTTTTATTTTTCCTATTCAGAGCAAAAAAACTCAAAATATTTGAAGACAGTGGCAACACCATTTGGAGCAATTTTTAAGAATGCAGAAAGACTTCAATGAAACATATAATAATGCCTTTGTAAAGTAGTACAGGGTGTACACAAATAATTATAGCAGTTTTTAACTTATATTTTTTCTCTACGGTATACAATATAATTTTGAATCATAACTTAAATTGAAGAAAAACTGTGGAAGTTACCATAACACAAATTACAAGTATTCAATATACCAGACACGGCATACATCCAGCCGGAAGTTCATTTCTTGCCACACTGATGTTAGCGTATCTGGTGTAACTGATCCAATTGCTGAAATAATCCTCCGTCTCAACTCAGGTAGGTCTGCAGGTAGCGGTAGCACGTACACATGATCTTTATGTACCCTCAAAAGAAAAATTTACAGGTCATATCGGGGAACCTCGGAAGCCAACGGAGAAAAGCCAAGGCGTCCGAACCATGACAACCAATCCAACGATGGGGAAAGTTTGTCTGTATGTAGGGGCCTTTAGCAATTGCAGACTATATGGTCTCTGTTGGACATGTTTTCTTAACATCTTTCACATTGTCATTATTGGAATTGTTAGTTCTCGAGTCGCACGCCTCTAAAATTTATTAGAACTGCCGCCGGAAACTGTTCTGGCTATCTATGCATTCTCATCTGACACACGCGGACATCCGGGGCTCTTCCTTTTACGGAGACGCCCCGTCATTTGAATCTGATTGTATCGCATATGAATTGTTACCAGAAGGAGCGTTAAGACCAAATCTTGGCCTATACGCCCTCTGGACTGGATTATGTTTCGCGATTTCCAAGACATAAAAATCGCGGGTTCGAACCCGGCCAGGACCGATGGATTTTTCAGGGCGTAAAAATCCTAAGTATGGCTTCCTTCGGAAGAGAAGTAAAGCTGTGGGTCCCGTGTCGTACATTTACAGCACGAAAAAGAACCTCAAGCCCGAAGGAGAGGCATCTGAGCAAAATTTATCGGCCGTTTCACGCCCTGAGTTGAATGGGACGCTGATGACCTGAGCTGTTAAAGAGCGTCCATAAATAAATCATTCAAAAAAAAAAAGACATAAAAAGGTTTTTGCACGCGAGTTGTTATTTTGTTTATTTCGTTATCATGGCTACAAAACAAAATCTGCGCATGTAGATTTGAAACGTGTACAGTTACTCTTCAATTTAAGTTATGATTCAAAGTTATATTGTATACCGTAGAGAAAAAATATAAGTTAAAAACTGCTATAATCATTTGAGTACACTCTGTATTTTCAAGTACCCACATTTTGCGAAAAAATTACTTTTTCTTCAGTATCCATAAATATTTAAAAAATAATTACAACACTTACGTGAAAAAATATGATATAATACATTTTCTTGTAGTTAAATAATTTGTACTGTGTTTATATGAAGTTACTTGTATTCGGAAGCATTTTATTTGTTACATTTAGGATTAAATGTATTCGCATTTATCATTAAAACGTTCCCTCGAAAAAGGGTGCATGATCCAAGGGTTCTAATTTTCATATTAAAAATGTGTGTCTAAAATGAGGACTGTATAATTTTTAAAATATAGTCATCAGAAATTACAGCTAATAAACTTAGTATTTTTTTTTTTAAACTAAATGACTTTTCATGTGTTTGGTGAATAAACTTTGATAGATATTTTCTAGAGGGTTTTGGAGCATGGGGTCCTCCTACCAGCTACTCCTCAAGTCAAAAAAGACTAAATGATAATATGCTTAATCCTCTGTTCATAATGTTTCGTTAGTAATCTGCCAGAGAACCGTACAAAGATAAACTACTCTCACATAGGATATACTCGTATGTATTATACAGAGTTAGTTGAAAGTACCCCACCACGTAAGTAACTTTTGAAGCATGTGGTTCAGTGACATGAAATTTGGTATGTGGGTATAACCCTTCATTGAGAACTAAAAAGCGATATTACCGAGATTTTCTACATCCGGTTTAACCGGAAGTAACTCCAACTCTATTATTTTAATGGAATACCCAAGATTTTATTATTTTTAAATAATGCTCATTAAGAGCTTTTTAAAAAGTATCCACACTAGATACTTCTGTAAAAATTTATTGTTGCAAAATCAATAAAACGAAAAATTGTAGCTAATTATAAAATGCTCCTTCCTTAATAAAAACAAAACAAAGCTAGCTCAACGTCCAGATTCTGTGTTCAAACTGGTAGCCCTCAGCTGCATCTAATTATGCCAATCTATCAAAGAAACCATTTAAGGAATGACCTAACCAGACTTTAGGAATGTCCTGCACCTCTTCAATACTCCAGATCTTATAAGTTGTTGGGTCTTTCTCGTTATGCCATTGACTTCAAATGGCCCCACAATGAGAAGTCCAAAGACAATAAATCTGGGGATCCTTCTGGCTACTCCATGTGACTATCCCTATCAATCCATCGTTGTGGAAAAACCTGGACTAAGTGATGATAAACGTTCTGTCTATAGTGAGCTGGAACTCCATCTTGCTCGTAATAGATATCATCTTTGGATAGCCCAGGTTGACTGGAAACATATTTGCGAGCCGATATTACGTGAAATCGAAGCAAATCCAGATACCATCAGGGTTTAGCGTTTCTCTAAAGAAGAAAGGACAAACTATATGATCACCAACAATACCCACTGAAACATCTGAGAATAAATTTGTCCTCGAAAAACTGGATTTTGATTACTGCCTCCATCATTAATTTACAAAATGCCTTCTTCTATCGCACTCTGAAAGTTTCTGCAAATGTTGTCTTTTATAAAAAAGTTTTCTTCTCATTTTTAAGAATTTTCATCGTAGAGTTTTGATTTATTTTTATTATAACACAAAATTGTATAGAAACTTTTGGATTTTCTTGCACGTGGAGGAGAACATCCAATGAAGTATTTGCATCAGCTCCACTTTTCGGGCGACCTGAGCTTGTAAGTCATTTATGCTTTCAGTTTCAGTAAATACCTTTACAGTGCTTACAATCTGTTTCTGGAATCAGATTGCAATCCGGATGCATTTCCTTATGTAAATTCGCCACCTCTAGATGAAATCGTTGCCTGTCTCCATATCCAATCATAAATAAAATTAGAATTCTGTCTCTTTCACTCAAAATCAGATAGAATTATTTAACATACTATACGTAGATTTAATTCCTCAGATCTATTGTTCCTATTTCCTTCATAGTGTTGTCAGGGTTTAATTTTATGTTTTGCTTGCATCTTTATTTCCACTTTCATATTTACGTAGGTTGATATATGTAGAAATTGTCATTGCTGGTGTTTTTTGTATATTATCATTCTTTTGTTTGTTTTACTTTTTCTTCTTCTTAAGTTAACATTTTTCATTATCAATATTTGTGTATTAACACACATTTATTTATATACATAATGTTTTCCATTGGTTTATATGTGCACGAGTATTGTCAGCTTTACTGTCAATGTTGTGATTGTAATATTGTCGCTATAACTTCATGTAATTATTATTTAATTGGTAGAACGGAAGAGAAGACCTAATGACCTTAGCTCTACCAGAATAAATAAATAAACAAATATATAAATAAACCTATTGTTTCTGAAAAAAATAAAAATGTTCCTGTATCAATAAATAAGATGTTTTATTATTCGCTACACTTTTTCGTTTTCTTGATTTAGCAACAATAAATCTGTACAGAAGTATCTAGTATGGATACTTTTTGAAAAGCTCTTAATGATTATTATTCTAAAATGTAAAAGTATATTGAGTATTCTATTTAAAACAAAATAGTTGAGGTTACTTCCGGTTTAACTGTAAATAGAAAAATGTTGGATGAATCATTTTTGAGTTCTGAGTATACGACACACTGAGTTTCATGTCACTGAATCACATGCTTTAAAGTGTATTTAGATGGTTTGAGTCTTTTAATTAACCTGTATGTAAGGGGTGGCGCAAAAGTAACTATGCAGTTAATGAATTTTAGTTAACACATGATTTCATATAGTTATGTTACCTGTTAAAAATTGTTACCTATGTTAAAAATTGTTTCTTCTTCATTGGTTTTTTATTGTACGTATGTCTCTAGGCTGTAAACTGTCACGAAAATAGCAGGAAAATGGAAATGGCAGTTGAAAATGTTATGAAAGACGAAAGAACTGTTTCTGTAAAGATCGATTACCAGTCGTTTAAGTACCGTACTGAGGGAATGGAGAGAACATTTCAAGTTAGATTCACCATCACGTAAGGCTGTTTACGATGTACTTCACAAATTGGAAATTCCATTTTGAATGTACAACACAGTGGACGACCTAGGACAGCACGGACAGCACGGACGCGGGTTCGAACCAGGCCAGAACCGATGGATTTTTTCGGGCGTAAAAATCCTAAGTATGGCTTCCTTCGGAAGGGAAGTAAAACCGTGGGTCCCGTGTCGTACATTTAAGGCACGATAAAGAACCTCAAGCCTGAGCGAAATTTGTCGGCCGTTTCACGCCATGAGTTGAATGGGACGCTGATGACCTCAGCTGTTAAAGAGCGTCCATAAATAAATCAATCAAAAAAAAAGTGGTAGGTAATACCGACGATAAACTATTTGATTTTGTTTTATACTCTCCTTAAATTCCCTTTATCATTAATATATATGTAACACACCTTATTTTGTCTTTGTCCTGGTATAACTCGTATAATATTTTCCTATACGGATACTAATTCAAACTCGTGACTCCTATTATTCACAACTAATAATTTCGTAACTTCCTCCCACTAAATATTTATCACAACTTCTCCCTAGGTAGCATTAAATGCAACTTCTTCTCACGGAATACGAAGCACATCCTCTCCCTACGAAATACTAACTAAATATTTTGAAATATAAACCGTCGCTTATTACAACGGGATTGTAATAATAATATTCATTACAATACATTATTTTCAACATGAGTATACTAAGAGAGTGAAATTTGTTAATTTCTATTTGGTCGCAACAAAGCTGTCTGTCTCGTGTTTCATTCTTGGTACACATTATTAATATTGTTACACTTGCCATTGGTTGATTCTCTTAATATTGCAATTATTTTTATCTGTAGTTAATCTATTCATATTCTTGGCCATGTGTGTGGTTCTTCGAACCGTTACATTTACATTATTGAGTATTGTCATAAAGGGCAACAAACAAACATCAAGACAGACATTAATGGCCCTTATCTGATACACGAAATCTCTACAAACGAGCTTACTGGATTTTTACAATTTAAAACATATTACCAAAGAATATTGTTATTTGAATTGAAAATTAAGCCTTTGAACTTATTAAATTTATATGATTAAAAACATATTATCAATGAATGTTTGGAGCTTTAAATCAAACACTATAACCTTTATCTGACGTAATAACATACGTAAATGAACTTCTTAAATTAACACAGCTAAATAGCTATTACCATCAAATGTTTGTGGCTTTATATTGAGCATCATAGTCTTAACCAAATATTAAACTAATATAATTAAACAACTGCTACCAATGGGTGTTTAGGGTCTTAAATCGGATATTTTCCCTTCATCCTTCATTAAAATAAATATTTATATCATTTAGCATACTAGTATTTAGTGTACGAGCATGTCGAAATAATTGTTAAATTATCCAGAAAGAAATTTCATCAAATTGCAAGACATTCTCCGAAGCGGTTGGTTACGAAACACTTCTACCGAACTCATTCTTCATAGGACAAAAAACAGAGTATTAAAAATCCTCACACATCGCAGACGCAAATGCTGGAATCATGTATTTGGTTAATATGAACTCTGTCTAGGAATTATTCAACCATCTTTTTAATATCTTGAGAACTGATCGCGTAACCTTTCTCTTTCCTGTAAATTGGCAGTGTTGGGCATGGCATTACAGCAACCGCATCCATCCATTCCTCTCTTCTCTGATGCTCAGCGTTGACTCCCTGTGGGTTCTGGGTTCTCGTCGTTCAAAGAGAGATTTCAAATCACAAGTGAGATTAGGAAGAAAGCGATGAGACAGTTAATGATGATTCGAAAGAGGATTTGAGAACTATTTTGAAAAATGTAGCGTCGAGAAATAAATCTGAGTTCCCAAGGAGAGTAACTTGAAGAAACTAACAAATCTTTGGTTGAATATTTTTCGGATAGACTTTATAACGAATGAATCAACGCATTTCTCCCATATGCGCAGCATTAATTCTGAGTACTTCCTTCCCTTGCTGTCTGAATGCTCATAAAGGATTTGTTGTAACTCATAAAAATTCTCATTGCCTTCAAACGCTTTCAAAAATGCAACTTTTAAGAGTAAAGAAAACACGTGTGTGAAGAAAAATTTTAAAACGCGCAAAAATTGAATAAATGAGTTGTACAAAAGATAAATCTGTTAGCATAATTAATACATTCTAATATAACATTTTATTTTTAATAAGTTATTGATTTCATATATTAATAATATAAATTTAGAAGCAAAAAGGACACCTGTGTTATAAGTGTAATAAAAAATCAATAAAAATTTATATCCATTAATTATAAAAATACGAAATTAAAAGTATATTATTAATCCTCAGAATTTTTTTAAATTTGTTCTTCCACTTATTCCTAGGGCAATTTTTCCTACACGTTCTACATTTTAGAATACTCCCATAGGCTCTCAAATTATTTTAATCTAATAACAATCAAATGTGGATATTCTAATCATTCTTCAAATATGGCTAGATAGGACAAAACTCTCTTCTTGTTATGCAAAGCATTGATAAATCAATTTCTCTTAAATGCTACCGACTGAGGTCATTAAAGTATTGACTCATGATCAGCATTTCGAATCCTATAATAAGCCTTTTTCCAGATTTTCCTCAAGTATTTATCAATAACAAATGCTAGGAGGCACGCTAAACTTAGATCTAGAACACTTTCTTCAAAATTCCCTCTCCAATTTATCATCTCATCTCATGTATCATTAATGGCTACAGAAGAGAGAACTAAAAAATGAAGGTAAGGACAAACAAATATCTTATAGTTATATTATTAAGGTGTGCTGAAAATTTAAGATAGTCGAGTAAAAAACTAATTCCTCTGGAAGAGAGTACAGGAAAACACACAGAAAAGTACAAATAATATGAAATGAAGATTTTGCATGCAAAACCATTATTCCAAATTGAACATAAAATTCATACTCGTTTGCGACGTAAAAAGGGAATACGCTAACACTTAATTCTGAAATATGCTAAAATTACTTCCATTCCAATATACCACATGCAATTTAATAAACGTATTGTGTTAATAAATTCAGGATTGGTAAAACGTATAACTGTTGCCAGCGCCTTTCGAGTGGCACAAAACAAAGAATGGAATATTTAGGGGCATTTTTCTTACAAAATTACCCCCCAAAAAGTGTTATATAGTAATGGCAGAGGAAAATAAAATAACTCATTTAGAGTACTAAATTTACTAATAAATTATTTTATTTATTACACAGAAAGAAATGAAAGTGCTATTCAAAATGTTTTAAATGCTTTTACAGGCATTTATTGAGCAATTTTTGTTTGCTGACAAATTATATGAAATTATAAAACGCGTTGTCTAAATATCTAAAATATAAAACCGCCACGGGTGGCCGAGGTTGTTAAGGCGCGAACTCGTAAGTGGGAGGTATGGGGTTCGAATCCCACCAGGACCGTTTTCCCTGACTAAGGTTTTTTGCAGGTTTTCCTTAGTCCTCATAAATGGCAAATACAGGGGAGGTACCCTAAACTTAGGCCTGGAACGTTTCCTACCTTAAAAAAATCCTTTCCCAATATATCATTTCATTTCATGTATCATCAGTGTCCATCGCCTGTGGTGCCTCAGTAGTAAAAAGGGCGTTAAACACTATTCTCACACACACACACGCGCGCGCGCAAGTGTATATATATATATATATATATATATATATATATATATAATTAAGAAATATCAGCAAGAATTATGTATTATAATGTAAACGTAACTACAGTATATATTACTGGCAGATGAAAATAAAAGAACTTATTTAGAGTACTAATATTTGCTGACAATATAAATTTTAATTATTATACAGAAAGAAATGAAAGTGTTGTTTAAAATTGAGCAATTTTTGTTAGCTAATAAAATTTTGCCATGAGCATCCGGTATATTCACGTACACCCAGCTTTTGATGGCTGTCTCTGCCGTCTTCTTCAGGATTCTGCTGCTGAAGTACCACGTCTGACCCGGGTGCTCTCCCGAGAACTCATCTATAATAATATTCACAGGGAAAGCTTCAAGTCTTACATTTTGCTAAGAAATTATGAAAAATATGTCTTATGTGGAAAATATAATTACGAAATATCAGCAATAATTCTGTACTATAATGTAAACTGAAATACTGTATATTGTATATAGTATTGACAAATGAAAATAAAATAATTTATTAAGAATACTAATATTTATTGATAATATAATTTTAATTATTATACAGAAAGAAATGAAAGCATTTTTAAAATGTTTTAAATGCTTTACAAACCCTTAATGAGCAATTTTTGTTTGCTAAGAAATTGTGAAAAGTATGTCTTAATATCGAAAATATAATTAAGAAATATCAGAAATAATTATGTATTAAAACGTAAAACTGTAGCAATTTAAAAGCAAATGTTCCTAATGATATTCGTGAGCATGTAACGTTAGTAGAAATTCTCCTACTATTCAACCCTTGCACAAATCCCCTGCCAACGTGTTTCTTAGAGAAGATTCATGGGCAGCCCTGTGACATTGGGTAGGGGAAGAGACTGGCCACGTGGGGGAACAATGTCCTTTCTGCTCCGGCACTGCTTTAAAATGAAAATTTTTCAGATCAATGAATGGCAGGCGGGAATAAGGGATTTGCGGCAGCACGGGCGAAAGTTCTGTAACTGACATTAAGTCTTCTTTGCTCGCAAAAAAGGAACTGAACTAATAAGAATTTAATAATGGTGTGGCACTCGACACGGAGCAAGGCGTGAGTGGGAATGACACCGAAAATCTTTCGCTTAAATTTTAAATACTCTATGGATTAGCTATTCAAATCTAGAGCGACAATACAGTGCGGTGTTTACAGAGGGAAGTTCAGAAAACAAATTATATTTCGTTTTAGTCGCGTGTTGTTTGGCGCACGCTCTTATTCAGAGTTCTTTTAGTGTAGTCTGTTAAGGTAAAAGTAATCCAAGAGGTGTTCAAGTTAGCAGAAGTAGTAAGTGAGAGCTCCAATAAGAAACGTCTATTTGCTTTTTCGGTGTTTCCCCTCTGTAGTACTGATGTCAATGTAGTTTGAACAAAAGTCCTTAGGATGACTGCCAGAGAGTGTTTAAGACGGTTAAGCACACACATATGCAAAGGTAGATCCATAAGTTTCGGGCCTAACCACTTTCCAAGTATGATAGTCAAAAACTATATTTCACTTTTCAATATAGTTACCCTTTATTGAAATGCACTTATCACATTTTTGAACTAACATTTCAATCCCCCCCCCCACTCAAATAGTCAGAAGTCTTGTCTGCAAAATCGTCATAAACAGCATCAATCACTTCTTCGTCACACTTAAATTTTCTTCCTCGAAGGTCCTTCTTCAGTTTTAAGAAGAGGAAAGAGTCACTGGGAGCTAGATCTGGGTTGATGGGTGGATGGTCGATCTCCTTGAAGTCACATTTCTTCACAGCTTCCTTTGCAACAAGAGCTGTGTGCACAGGCGCGTTGTATTGAAGGCACACACCTCCGCCCGGCTTTCCTCGCCTTTTTTCTTTGATGAAAGCACGCAGTCTGTGCAGTAGGCCAGCATAGTACTCCCCATTTACTGTGGTGTTCCTCTTCTTGAAGCCAATGAAGAATATTCCTCCACAGTCACAAAAGATTGTGGTCATGACCTTCTTGGTTGACTGAGTGACCTTGGCCTTTAGAGGCGGTGCTTCGCCAGATTTACGCCACTTCAATGATTCTCTTTTGGACAAGGGATCACAGAAGAGGACCATAGCTTCATCTCCTGTAACAATGGTTTGCAGAACTTCTCTCTTGTTTCCACGACAGAGCTCCAAAAATGCCTGACAACATTGCTCGTTGCTGCTTTTGAACTGAGGAAAGAAGTCTAGGCACCCATCTTGCAGTAACTTTATTCATGTTTAAATGAATAATTCGAAGGACTGTTTTTTAGAAAGGTTCAGCCTTGCTGCTATTTCTGTAACCTCAAGCCGCCGGTCTTCCATAATTTCTCCTTCCACAAGAGCGAAATTTTCAGGAGTGAGCACCTCCAAGGGCCGACTTGCACGCTCTTCGTCTTCAATGCTTTCTCGACCCAATCGAAAAAATTTGGCCCATTCGTTTACAGTAGAATAATAGGAGAATGCTTCCCCATATATACCGTCCTGTTGCTGTTTAATTTCATTTGGAGTAAGTCCTTCTTTTGTGAAGAACTTAATAACATGTCGATACTCCATTTAGAAAATGTTACGATCTTCTACACTGAGCCTTCTTTATACAACTATATCTGAACAACTAAACACAGCGGAGCGGAAGTTACAGTTGCAACTATTTACTTAACAATTAAGGTATAATACCAGATAAGGGTTTTGTGAAGGCGATAATCCTTATCGGCGAGGCCGAAAATTTATGGACCTATCCTTGTATATGAATTGGGGAAAAAATAATGTATAGAAAATTGTAGAGTAGAAAGGCTGTATCATACTAAGCATTTTGAGGATAGGAACAAATGGTCGCAGAATTGTTTTTATTGCGCTACATGCATCAACATTAAATCCGTCTTGTTAGAGTCTCAGATTGTGAAACTTGCTTGTAGCGTGCCAGATGTAAACAAAACGCTCTCTTGTACAATACTAGTCACTGTAAGTTGCTACGTATGTCTGATGTTCTATGCAGTCTTTGTGTTTTGAAGCCTACTGGATGGTATGGTAATACTGAACGCTCTTCTTGAAATTAAACGAAACTTATGGTTTTAACATGACGGTGCTCACGCACATTTTTCACTTGCAGCTCGAAATCACCTAAACAGAACATTTTTGATAGATGGATCGGGCGCGGTGAATCAATGTCTGGATGGTACATCAATTAAGTACGTGCATGTAATGTTTAGTTTCCATTGTGTACTCATTAGTTGAGATGGTACACACCCTTGTCATGTGAGTTACACTTCATTTTGACTGGAAAATGAAGATGTTTCATAACAATAGATTTTAATTATGATCATGCAGCGTTCCTGTTATTAAACTGCAGCTGCGATCCCATCTTCATATCCTCAAAATGCTTAGTTTGTTACTGCCTCTCTACTCTACAATTTTCTCAATTTTCTGTACATTGTTTTTCCGCTATATATATCAAATATTACATCGGAACTGCTAGGGTAATCGGTGCTCTGATGTGATTGAAAACGCTCTTTCTTAAACGTAAACTATATTCAATTAAACCTAGTTACCTCACTAATATTGGTATAAAAGCATGTGCACTTCTGAGATATCGGTACATTCGTTATCGTAAACTTATTTGGTCAATTTTATTTATTGTAGCTTTAACATAATATTTATTATAGTCTAATAAATGGGTAAATTTAGAATAAAATATTCCCTTTTATCTATTCCCGGACTTAAATTTTCATACAGATGCTCATTTATTTATTTCCATATTTATAACGACTAAGCATACATGCAGTCTTGTTTCCCACTATTGGTTTCATAGTTTCATATCGTCAATGTCATAATATTCAAAGTTTCTTAATAAATACAACTCTGGCACCGAACGTTCATTTCAAAATTTCCCATTTAACGTACATTTAGTTTAAACAAAGAACACGTTAATTTATATCCTGGCGGGGGGGTTGATATCAATTATTATTAAATTTTATGCTTCACTCCCTCACCCCCAGTCGGCTGCTAATTAGAAATTTCAAATTTTGATTCCATATTTTGATGCTTAAAAATGAAAGAGGATGCAATCGTTACCGCATATTTTCGTTACTTAGCAACCTGGGATGTTGTTATTGTTGTTTGAATACTGTCTGATATAAATACAGAATGTAAGTGGATTAGTCAGCAGTTTCGAAATATGCTGTATTACTGTGGTATTAATTATTATTTTACCAAAAATAGTTTTTCATTCTATAACTAATTGGTTTATTTTTTATTCTGTCCAAATTCAAACAGCAATAACGATAGCTGAACTTACTAACTACGGGGTGAACGACTCTTCACGCAACCGGTTTCGAGGAATGCGGCCGGCCGGCCAGGCTGGCTGCTGTACCGGCGATGCTGGTGACAGAAAGTCCGCAGTAAATATAGTACGGTTTGTCGAATAAGTTATTTCTAACATACATAACACAAACACTTAAAAAGACAAATAAATTACTCACGTATATTAAGCAAGGAGATGCTGGAACTGCCTCCCTTCGTTGTTCAAGCATTCCTGAAGTCAAACTGATTTTCTACACCTTTCCAAAGCATGCCCAAGTTACCCAGAGTTTCTTCTGTGAGTACGTGGTTGTCTATGCTCCTGTCAAGAGCACTTCCCGTTTCTCGAAATTTATTTACTAATCGATGAATCGAACTGCGATTAAGAAGGTGAACATCAGGAAATTCCTCTTGAAATAATCTCCTTACAGCACGCACTGATTCTGTACGCACGTATGAATCATACATGAATACTCTTTGGGGAATAATATATTGTAATGCCCCATTTCATTTGATACACTTTCACTCAATACACGTGCTACTTGTGCAAGATTTCAACTCATCTCGAAGCCTCGCGCAGCGAAGGGGAAATATACTCCCCGCCTTCACCGACATAGCGGCATAACCCTGCCGGCTGGTCCCGCGGTTGCCTTAAGCATTGCTCACCCAATATAAGTAATGTTCTTCTGTTCTTCCCTGTAGGGTATACACTATATTGGATTGCTAAAACAAACATTTAATAACAATTAAATCTTATTAGAAGTTTAAGAAACAACGGTAGAGGTGTCATTTGAAATTTCAAAGTTTAATCATCACTGGTTTTCAATTTCTCCCTCCATGAGTCAATTGACTTTTTATGTGTTATTTATTGTCGCTTTGCCTCATTGGTCTACTCGCGACTTCTGTAAATTAGATGTAAATACTGGAAGTGTAACTTTTTGGAATGAAATGAAATGAATAATGGCACAAATGAGGGAGGTATTTGGCCCCTTAAAGCTGCCTGGCATTCACTTTTTCAATGTAAGGAATTCCCCAGACAATTTGACCTGGCCGGACCTCCGAAATAGTAGTCGAAAACTAGAACACGGATGTGATCACTTGCTTATTGCTTAAATTAAATGTATGTTAAATAGAAGTCATTCATACTGGGAAGCCTGGCTAACTGAAACCAAATAGAATCACCTTCTTATGTTTATTATGCGTTACAGTAAGCAGTTTGACATTTCTGTGCAGAAGGTAAGGATGTGTTCTAAGATGATGACTTCAAAAGTTCTGCACATCGCTTATGCGCGGTAATTGTTTCATTTTGGATCACACCTACCTTACAAAACAAGAGGAAGAAAGTTCTTCAAATGGAGAACTCACTACCGATCTGACATTAGAAAATAAACTACCTAATTAAGATGGTAATATTTTACACGAAGTTTATGTCTTGTATTTCTGTCATGAACTATATGATATGTTCCAAAATTTAAACCCGTCATTAGACTTTGTAAACTTTATTAGGGCTGTTCGAAGAGTCCGTGCAAAAATAAAGAAGGCGTAACAATTTTTTGGAATCTCCTTTCAAATCTGTAGATACACTTGCTCGAAATTGTTTGTCCGAATCATACAATTTTATTTCTTCAATGTTTATTTCGACGACCTCTTCATTTTATGCGAAATCATTCCTGCTAGCCATTTTTTCATGTCGGGGAACAGGAAGTAGTCCAAGGGAGCCAAAACCGGTTGGTAGATGAGAAGAAGAAGGATTTCATACCTTAAGTCTGAAACGGAAAATGCACCGGTTAACGTTTTGCCCTTTTCCAGAAAGTAAATTAAAATTACGCCGTAGTGATTCAAAAACACAGTCGTCATCCCCTTTGCAGCTGAGGGAACTGTTTCCCTTTTCTTCGAAGCGCTTTCTCCAGTTACAACGCACTGTTTTCACTGCTCCCTCGGTCTTTAATGGTGGATGCATGTTTCATCTCTCTGTCACGCTCCGTTTGAAGATAAACGTTTTTCAAAAAATGAATTGCAACAAGATTCAAAGTTTTCTTAATTGTGTGATATATTTTTATTGTGATATGAAACTAAGAACTATATATTATTTAACAATTAAAATACATCTGCATAGATTAAAAAACATTTGGTTTTGACACCGTTCATTTCAACATTATATCGTTTTAGAACCAAATGAGTTAGAAGATTAGAACTTTTACCATTTAGCTTTTATTGTTGACCATTCTGATGTAACAAATCCTGACTATGACGTAGGTATGCATTAGGTTCAGAGGGGTGCTATAAGTGAGTTTTAACCATTTTTGCTTGATTTTCCTACATGCATATACCTATAGAAGGAAAAAAAAACTATCAATTATCTTGAAATTAAAGTTCTGGACGTAACAATGAAGCTCTTGAAGTAGAGTTATTAAGAAACTTTTAATAATCTAAGAATTATGCAAGTTTTTGTATACAACTTTTGACAAATTTTGGCTCTAAATATAAAAATCATAGCAATGCTTAAATTCCATTAATTTTGTATTTCAGTACACAGATAAAATGTGTCAAAATAAACTGTTTAAATTTCAATGTTGTAATCCTAGTGGCTTTGCCACGGTAGGGGTATAAACTTCGCTAACTTAACATTGCTAAGACAGAGTCTTCCCTGTAATTATCTCTAAATTCTGCGCCGAGGTGACAATTCGTTATTTATTGTCGTAGCAAACACGACACCCAATTAGCTGATAGCAAATAATTGTGCAAAATATTATGCACCCTAACTCCAGAAATGTCCAGAGCTTCAGCAATTTTTTGTCTCTGATTGCTCATCATCATGTCCTGGATGTTATCAGTATTTTAGAAAGTCATCGACAGGACGTCCCGAACGGTCCGCATCGCTTGTGCTCGTTCGGTCACATCTAAATACGCCAAACCATTTATACACCATTCTAAGCGAAGGTGTAGATTCTATGAATATTTGTCCAACTTTGGCTTTGTTTCTGTGGTTTTATTAATACGTCAAATTCGTATTTCTCCATTTTGAACGCTTATTTACAAATTTAAGCAGCAAAAGTGCCCTCAAACACAGGCTGAGCTTTTTAACTGTTTATAATCATGTACATCATCCCTTAACAGCCACAACGTTGCCAAGGAGATATTGAAACAATCTAGTGCTACCATCTTTTGAGTTTGCACGGACTTATCGAACAGCCCAAGTATACATGAGAGGTTTGCATACGAACTTTTGCAGTTATAAAAGTTGTTGAAAGTTATTATCACAAGCAGCTATATAGATCTGAATCGTATAATTTTATTCCTATATCACTCTTACTTTGTAAGGAAACATTTTCAACTTTCCCCTGACCGCTTTATACGTGTTTCAAGCCTTGCAATAACCTGTGCAATGATTTTTATTCCGTTGTATACCTTTAGAGTCAAAAATATCTAACAACATCTCTTTAAAGTATTCTTTCCCTTTGCTCAGCGTTTAAACTGAGTCTGTTTCACGAAATTGTTCAATAAATCTATGAACTATATTGGATGAGGTACGTGGTAATTTTTCAGGCTAAATTGGTGTATTTGTAGCCTTTTCGAAAAAAAGTTCCCAATAATAAAAACACATTCCTTAATTGACAGAACTATTATATATGGAAATTGAATTACACAATTAATTAATACTCAACCACTGTTGAACAGTGGTTGAGTTGAAAACAGGACTTAATGTCACCAACAGCGAAACAAATGAACATAAAAAAAAGTCACAAAACGAAAGACCTCTTCAACAGAAATCTCACTTTGATACATCAATAATGCAAACAAAGCTACTACCTAAGTGCACAGTTACTTTTCGAACGCACTGTATATTAGCTACATAGTAAAGAAGAGAGTAGTTTCCAAGTTACTGTTTCCTAGAGCACTATTTCGTAATCCCTAGGTTAGGTTTAAATTAAAGAACTGCATTAGCAAACACAATAGTGTGAAACAGTTCCTAATCCCACTGAATATATATATACCTCACTTGTCTTCTTGCCATAGAGGGACTCCACGAGTCCGAAATATAGCGATCTCAAGTGTGATTTTTTCTTAGTGTTTTATCCTTTTCTACTATTATAATTACCGTTAATTTATTACATTGTTAATAGTGTTACTTTATTTTTATTTTTGTTTTATATTATACATATACTTAGATATATAAGTTGCAAGCCTATTCGTCGCATTTTGTGCATTTTAATTAGTAATGTAGATATGATGTGAGTGTGTGTGTGTGTGTGTGTGTGTGTGTGTGTGGATCATGAGGTATAACTTTAATATGTTATCAAAAGAGAACGTTTTCTGGTGTAACTAGCCAGAAACGAGGCAGAGCCAAGGAGGCAATTAATCGTTATACAAAGGAAAGAGACAAGTATACTACTTCCTAAAAGATTTTCCGTTGGCGAGGATTAATTAAGTCCTGACTTTAGAATATGTCATGGGAAATGAATTCCTAATCCCAATGAATATATATATATATATATATAAGCAAGTTGTAAGCCTAAACATCATATTTTGTGCATTTTAATTAATAATGTAGATATGGTGTGTGTGTGGGTCATGAGGTATAACTTTAATATGTTAATTGTATATTATCAAAAGAGAACGTTTTCTGCTGTAACTATCTACGGTAGCCCAGCCAGAACCGGGGCAGAGCCAAGGATGCAATTAACCGCTATACAAAGGAAAGAGACAAGTATACTACTTCTTAAAAGACGTTCCGTTGGCGAGGACTAATTAAGTCCTGACTTTAGATTACGTCAAGGAAAATGAACTCGACAGTCATGTATATATTTATCATTAAATCGACCAATGTTAAAAAAAAAAGAAATTTAAACTTTCAAATAGTGGTGGGTGGTATGCGTTAGCAGGTGAATTTAAATCAGCCAATAGTAGATATATAGTTAGAATTTTTAAAGCAAGGCGCGAAATTTGCGCGTGCTTATGTGGCCCTGTTTTGGCTTGGTGATGCCAAAGTTTAGTTAATTTGAATCGAATATATAATGAGGCGTTTACTCTGCTGGGGCATTAGTTCAGAAAATCAGATAGTCAGAGAGAATCAGTTCAGTTCATATCATCAATTCGACAGTTCAGGTCAGTTCCGATATATCAGATCAGTTCAGTTTAGATAGACAGATGATCAATTCAGTTTACATATTCGGTTCAGATAGTCAAATAATCAGATTCGGTTCTCTCTTTGGAAATCGCGACAGCTCAATTTATATTCGACATAGAAGAGTTCTATCGTACGCAGAACTCCAGAGGACGCGTAAGATCTTGCGAATAATAAATCACTATATCTATATTATGTCGCATTGCGTGATTATTAAACCACTTGATATCCTCTCCCAGTCCTCTTGAGCCTCACAAAATACCTGAACAAAATACTGAGTTATTTCACGATATGCCGCTACAAAATATGGCGATCAGGAACTAAATTAATCGTGACCAACCAGTCACCATCGACAAAATCGTTTCAAAAGCATGGTCCAAAGTGGGATTGCCATACACTAAACTGCTTCAAGTGTCATTTGGCGGCAGAACTAGAATACTATTTCTGCCTGTTAGGTTGTTCATGCTGTTTATGTTTTCAATCAAAGTGCTGACGGGGTTCCTGCTGCTATCTCCATAGAATGTGTAAATACTTTGAAAGTCTGAAAATGTATTTTGTAAGATAAATTATTTTATTTTAACAGACAGTCTACTGTGTGCTTGAGTAATCGAAACGTTAAACATTTGACTGAAACAAACTTGAAGTGCATCAAAGAGCTCACTTCTTCATCCAAGTTATCCACCGTTGCAACGTACAAAGATACCCACATAATGGCACATTTTGCTAAGGTTGATAAATCCCTATATAATTAGTGTTTATTTTATTAGCAGAAGAGACATTGTGAAGAATCTTTAAAGCATTTCAGAAATAACAGCATAGGTTATTGATCCGTAATATTATCAAATATTCAAGCAGTTTTGAACCCATAGTATACACGCTATTGATTTGACTAGTCGCTGCTGCTACAATATCAGGCGCCGGTACCACTCGAGCAACTCTCATCCCCTGCCGAAAGCCAGGCTTGTTTCCTGCAAACTGAAACAATCGAACATGGAAATAAATCAGTGTACATGCTTCGTGCAGTCGATGCCAAGAACACGACGAAAGGATGTCGGACGTGGATTGTGCATCACGCCGTCATTATGAAACACTGTTATTACTAAACATGCTACCAGAGATAAATTCTGCTTCACGCCACCACTGTAACAACTGTTTCGTGTATCTCTTGTTTTGTTTCGAGAAATATCGATATTCACCGATGCTGGCGAAGATGAACGACACACCTTTCAGAGAACAATTAAAATTATATGACAATGAGAGCTTATGAGTTTATAAAAACGAAAGAAAAAGTATATATATTTAGGAAAATGAAAGACTGGAAAACAAAAATAGTTGAAGAGATCAATCCTCAAGAAATATATTAAGTAGTTTTTAGGAAAGATTTTCATCTCATGTCTACATTGTTTGTTAATTTCATTGTTGGTATAATCAGCAGGAAAAAAATTATTCAATATACAGGTGCACCAAAAGTCACTACTCATTTTATGAAAAATGCAGTGCAATGGAATGAACCCTTTATTGAAGCTACATGATGATTATTATTTATAAAACTGTTTCTCAAATTGTTTTCGATCTCTGTCGATACATTTCTGCAGACGAACTGGGACGCTTAGGCATACTTGTTTGCACAATCGTGTATTTGCACAGGTTTATTCAAAAACATATTAATAACTTCTTTTAAATCCTCAAGTGTTTTTGGTTTTGTAGCATAGACTTTAATGTAGCAGCAAACGATAAAAATCCATTGGTGTAAGTAAAGGTCTGGCGATATAGGTGATTCTCGCTTTCCAATCACTTTACCATCAAAAGGCCTCAACGTACTTTCGCACAGGTAATGTAGTAGAGTGCCATCATGTTGAAAGTATAATAATTTCAAATTATTGTAACGTGTTTGTATCCTTAGAATGACATCGATAGCTAATATTTCCAGGTATTTCTCTCCAGAGACTGTGCCATAAGAAGACATATGGGATGCTCCCCCAGCCTGGCTAGAGTGTAGCCGATTTCTAAAGCTGGAATGTATGGAAAACGTGTCTGTTATCCCAAGGATAGCTGCAGGGGAATGATAGGTGATTACCCAGACATTCACCTTAAGACTAGAGGGAAACCCCCTGAAAATCAATAACAAAAACTTAAAAGCAAGATTGATATTCAACCCAACAAAAAAGTTATCACAACACTTAAACAGTTTAATCTTAAGAACTCTCATTCCAAAAAAGCAACAATGTCGTTTATAATGTAATAAATTCTTAAAATAAACATTAAGAAAAATGATAACAGCACAGATATATTTAACCCAATATACATTTTAAAAACTAAATAATAAACTATGAAAAAAATACCATCTCAAATCAGGTTGAATTGCACAACCACTGTTTCGGTGTAAGTGAAAACTCTATCTAAAAGCTAGTTACACATTCACTAACTTACATGCTAGACACATCCTAATCAGGAACATGGTCCAATCGGGTATGGAACCCGTCGCTTAGGGTGTTGTGAACTCAATCTTAACTTCATCGTTTGTCAGTTCTAAATGATCCTTTTATTCAGTGCTTTAGTTAGGACGCAATATTCAGACACACAGGTAACTGATCGACTAACTGCAATATGTTAAAATTTCCCCAAACTCTTATGTGTGGTAGTTTGAAAAATTAAACTAGGCTTCTTCCGAAAATATCTGCACTTTTTTATCTTTGTAAACGCGGTTTAAGATCTAATGTCGGAAAATTAACTTTTTGGTGGGATTTACTTTTAGAGACGATCTATGTTTCGTATATAAATAAATATAGGAAGGGAAGAAAAATAAAAAGAGACAGAAGTAAACGGTAAAGAGGTAAGAAAGTACCCAAGGGAGGACTGATAGTGAAGTATTATGATTAATTTTAAATTAACCTCAAGCAACATTAACCAAGGAAGAAGTTATAACTAAGATAAGCCTAATTTATGGAGAGTATTTAAAAACACAACGACAGTACAATTCACATTACCTAAAGAGTTTGAGAACCTACCCACTGACAATGAAAGACTTCTCAAACATTGCTGTTGATTTTACTCCATTGAAACGCAAACGGAAGCCAGACAAGTCGCTCATCGAGAACCCCATAAATGTAGCAGTTGTTTCAAGAGAAGGCACCCTCATATAGAGAAGGGGAGTTACTAGGTAGGGCGCATGTTTCACTTTCTCTACTGTTATTGGCGGAGGTGTTACACTGTATTGTTTCTCCTCCCATCTTCTACAACAGTAACATGTCAAAAATCTGTCACATGGAGCCATTTTCTTTTCACCATTTCTACTGTATGTACAGGAATAATTACTTATAAATGTATTAGAAATATTTATATGACTAATGATATTTAGCATCAGTTATGGATTAATATATATGATGATAAGCTAGAAAGGTCTTGCGTTTCCAATTTATATAACTCTAATTAATTAACAAAAACATTATTAAAATGATAATAAAACAGTTGTAAGAAACAAAACATAAGCATTAATGTAACAGTTTTAAAATCTATTGAAAGCATTACAGGAACAGGCAATTATTAAAATTAGCAATTATCTTGCAAGAGCTTGATTAAATTGAACTGAATTGAATGAATTAAGCCACTTATGTCACATCAAGGGCTAGGGCCTCCGCAAGTGGGGGATTCATTGATTTCTCAAATGGTGAGCTGGTCCATATGAGCTATTGTCCCTATGAGTTTGTTAAGTTTCTTATTTTACAAGTTTAACACAATTTAACTAGAAGGTTCAAGTGCTGAGTCTATTAAGTTTGGTATCACTTTCACTATTGGCTTCGGTTGTTTTCTTCTTGCTGCAGCTGTTCCTAGGCTCTTCCAGGTACTGCGGTTCCGTGCTACGCTGGTCCTGTGCTTTCCTGAAGTAATTTGCCCACCTCGTTCTCGGTCTCCCTCTTCCTCTCCTACAGATTCGTAGATCCCATGTGGTAGCTATATGTCCTCATTTGCTGCTTAGTAGACTTGCTACATGACGCCCCATTTCCACTTCAGGCTGTTTGCACGTTGCCACGTCGTTTAGTCCCGACATCTTTCTTAATTTCATAGATGATGATTTATTCATGAGGGATATTCCTAGTACTTTCTGCTCCATTTTACGTTGACAGATGCTAATATTATTCTTTTCCACTTCTGTTAGGCTCCAAGTTTGGCATCCATATAATAATGTTAAAAATATGCACGAGTCCTAATCTCAGTTTACCGCTCAAAGTATTGTCCATCAGTATGAATTTCAATGATCAGAATGCTCTCCATGCCGAGGAAATTCTTTTGTTGATTTCTGTATCCATATGATGCTGGAATGCAACTATTTGTCCTAAGTAGACACATTCTGTCACATAATGTAATATTGTTGAATTGATTCTAAAAGGAGTTACTTGGCTGTTTGTCCTGATCTGTGTTTTCTCCATGTTCATAGATAGACCGGCAGTTTTACTGCACTTGTCCACATCTTGTAGCATTCTTTGAAGACTCTCTGCTGATCTAGCAAACAGGACTATGTGTCTGCAAATCTCAGGTTCGTGAGTTTGTAACCCTTTATGTTAATTCCAAATCTGTTTGCCTATTATATTTTGCGGAATATTTCCTCTAATATGCTTGTGAAAAGTTTAGAGCTAGATAGCACTACTGTAATATAAAGCTTGTTTGTACATTTCTCTTTCATAAAACGAGTGTATAAATCGAAAATTAACCAATGTTAATATTATAAAATTGAAACCATACTGTCAGTATAAAATTTAAGACTCTTTTCAATTGCCGCTGTAGCTGCATTGGTGCTATCATAACGAGTGGAACTTGAAATATTATTCAATTTACTTATTGCCAGGCATATGACTCTAAATATTTCTTCCTGTGTACTATTTTTCCGCTCCTTTGCGAGAAGGTCGCTTGCACTATCCATCTTGCTTTTACGGATATTCAACAAAACTGGTTCCAATTTCTGTTCTATGCCAATCCATATTAAATTTATACATTTATGAAACATTTATGCGTAATTTAAAATACAAATTTATTGGGGGTCTATGTCCTATGGCATTCCAAAAGAAACGTATTCCATACCTCAACGTAACTGGCGTAATGTGCCTTACGAATTCCAGAAGAGCCCCTCCTGCCCCCCAATGGCCTTTTCGCATCTTCACTCTTCATTACATTCCTTTAAATACAAACTAATCCAAACTTCTAATCCACTGATATTTTCTTAATATTATGTTGTTTGTTTTCATAGTTGTATCTTAAGTCGTTTACCTGCATCTCATTGCTTCTTTGACATTTAACAAGATGTATGCTTCAGTTCTCATGACCACATATAAAGCAAATATTCCTCTCTACATAGTCTGAATCATTGAAATCTATTAAGTTATAAAAAAGAGCCATACCAACCATTCCCTTTCATCTCAGTCACATTTAATACAATTATCTAAAAATAATTTTTATCTAATATAAAATGAGGACTACTCATATTAATTATATATCCTCATTTCTAAGTATAATGTTCGCAAAAATTAGTTCCTCTTTCTAATAATACTTTCCTATTCCATTCATTGTTAATTGGTCTTGGCATCTTAAATGTTCCTTATTTTTAAGGATATTGCGTTACTCTAAGGCAACATTTCAATATTCTCTGCATCACCAAATTCCTCACCTTCCCCCATAATCGACCAAGTTCATAAAAAAGCAAATTTGTGGGGATAAAAAGAGTTAAATATAGAGCCTTCACCCATGAGCTTGGCCGCTCGTGGTGCTATACTATGAACGGCCGAGGGACGTGTTGTCTCTCATTTCTTCTAACCTTGTTTCTCTCGAGCTCATTCAGGCAGATCTCGAGCCAGTGTATTTTTGTTGTGTATTGTTACAACTGTATTTGAAATAAATGAGAGAATTATGGCGTCCCCATCAATACGTTACGACTAGAATTGGCACTAGTTGGCTGGGGTTGTGACTGGGGTAGCGTAGGGGCTAGGAGTATTCACTGGTTTAATTAAAGACAGTGTTACTGCCATTGTTACTTCTTTTATTGTTCATTAATTACGAAGGATGCAGCTTAAGGTCTCCTCAGTAGTTGAAGGCTTAGTTAGTGACTAATTAATAAATAGTTGTAAGCAGAGTCATTACGGCCGACAGGCCCTTACCTTAGGGGCGATGTCACAGGTCGAGGTTACAGAGCGGCTAACAGACGCACATGATCGAAGACAGAAGGCCGGAGCAAGGGCGAAGGTTGAAGAGCAAAGGAGCGCATCTTAAAGCTCGGGCACCTCGTAATGTAGTGTCATGACAGCCTAGAGTTGTACTATTCATCATTTACGGTAAACCAGCCCCCTAGGTTTACATTATACCAACCAATAAGAGAACATTGAGTAGGCGTTCTACAACTTCCATAGTGACGCAATGACGGATAACAGCCGGACGTTTTGCATGATTTTGCTTATTACTAAGCGGACGAAGATCGTAAAAATCTTTAGGAATTGTCATAGGAAGTGGTTAAACACATGGGGAAGCATTATCCTCATACTCTACCGTAAAAGAATGGGCCAAACTTTTTCGAAGGGTGAAGGAAGCATTGAAGACGAAGAGCGTGCAGATCGACCCTTGGAAGCGATCACTCTTGAAAACAGCCCTTTTGTGGCGGCTCATAGTTACGGAAATAGCGGTAGCAAGGTTGGACATTTCTAAAACAACAGTCCTTCGAATTATTCACGAACATTTAAACATGAATAAGGTTAGTGCAAGATGGGTGCCTACACTTCTTTCCTCAGTCCAAAAGCAGCAACGAATCATCTGTTGTCAGGCATTTTTGGAGCTCTGTCGTGCAAACGAGAGAGAAGTTCTACAAACCATTGTTACAGGAGATGAAACTATGATCTCCTCTACTATGATCCCTTGTCCAAAAGAGAATCAATGAAGTGGCGTAAACCTGGCGAAGCACCCCCTCTAAAGGCCAAGGTCACTACGTGCTCCCATCAAAGAGAAAAGGCGAGGAAAGCTGAGTGGTGCTGTGCGCCTTATTCACGTCAACGTGCCTGTGCACACAGCTCTTGTTGCAAAGGAAGCTGTGAAGAAATGTGGCTTCAAGGAGATCGATCATCCACCCTACAGCCCAGATCTAGTTCCCCGTGATTATTTCCTCTATTCAAAACTCAAGAAGAACCTTCGAGGAAGAACATTTAAGTGTGACAAAGAAGTGATGGATGCTCTTTATGCCCATTTTGCAGTCGTGATTTCTGACTATTTTGGTGGGGGGGAATTGAAATGTTAATTCAAAGATGTGAAAAGTATATTGCATTAAAGGGAAATATAGTGTTTGTCTTTATTATATCTAGAAAATAGTTAGGCCGGAAACTAATAGATCTACTCTCTTACATGTGAAAGTATGTAAAAGTGTTCTAAATTGTGGTTCTAACTCTTCTACATTGTTTTATTCGTGCTCTGATAATACCCGGACAGAGGTACGCATTATAATAAACATTTTATGTGATAGTGTGTTTTACTAGGGAATGAAGCCTGAACATCAAAACACTGTCTACATGCAGCTGCAGGATGCCGTCAGTAGTTTACTTTATTGATGGGACTGCAAGTTAGTACAGAAAGGCGCCAAGGGATCTCTGACTTGATATAAACAACACAACGTATGTATAGTTTACTTCTTACGTTTGGTGTCCGAACTTTCATTTCACCTTGTCCAGGCTAAAAAGTGGTCTTCTATAAAAAAAAATCTTCTCCCTCCATATAAGCTGCCTACAACTTTAGACAAAATGGATCTATTCTCGATTAGAAGCGATGAGCATAATTGTGTTGTCTTATTGAGACGAAACTAGACGAAATTGAAGAAAGAACAGTGCCAAAAATCTTCACAGGAAGCCCAATTTTCGCAAACCATAAAAATGGAAAATTACGAGACTGTAAAATTTAAACTATACAGTCTTTATTGTCCAGCATTGCAACTTACGATATGGTGAGCGCTGGTTAAATTTATGTAATTGCAGTGTTCAGAACAAAGTATTTGATCCACGCATCATATACTTTAAATGGTCAAGTTGAATCGTAGAACAGCAGGTCTTGGAGTACAGAAAACCGAGATTATACATGAAACTTCCTTAAATTATGGGAGAATTAAGTGTGTCAGTGCCAAGATTGTTACTTTAAATGTTGACAATGTAACTCAAAAGGAATCTCGGGCTTGTAGTCAACCCTTCTCAATATCATGAAATTCAACTCCATGTGTCCAACTTGATTTCACCACAGCAACATACACTCTTTCAAACCAAGTTTTTTGTTTCAATATTGGATCCATATATTGACAACCTTTTGTTATAATTCTAAAGCAGATTTTCCACCGGCTATTGCAATCATTTTTTTTTTTTTTTTTTTTTTGGTGTCCTGAGTAATTTATTTTACCATTTTGAGATACAAAATATAGTTAAATTACACTACTTTTTTGGTACATGTTAAAAGATTCTGGAAATGTATAAAATGATCAAATTAATAATTACAAAATATGTAACAACCATAACTTTTACGACAAAATAAGTATTTATTACTTAGGAGTTGAGCTTTTCCAATGTTCTTAAATGATTTTTGTAAATTACGTACACTTTACAATTCCATTCTTTGGATTATTTATTCCTTTTTAAATGGTCTTTTCATCTATAAATCACAGAGAACGTTCTAACAGGTGTTAACATTTTTGTGCCAAGACGGAGTCTTTCAGATAGAGACTAAGCGCTGTTCAATCGAATAATGAGCAGTATAAGTGTGACTTAATGACAACAAAACCGATAACAGAAGGTGAGGTGGTGGATATGTTAGGGCTCGGGTAGACAAAGGACGCGAGCTCGATGGACAAGCACAGTTTCATGCAGAGTTAGGGGAGGAGGCGTTGTTATGAAGTGAATCAAGCTGGGATAACGATGTGCCACTACACGGCCTGACATCTGGCGATGATTACAACAGTTATTGTCTGGCCAGTGTCCATAACATGCAGCAATAGCCTAAGGTGCAACTGGCAAAATAATGGCAATTTGGCAAAAAGCAAAACAGAAACAAATAATAAAAGCTGATTTCACAATTTTAGTAAGTCTTAAGATTTAATAATAATATTCTGAAAAATATAATGCAATATTTTGCTTAAAACATTTATCTTTAGCAGTTTTTGATAAACACTAGAAAATAAGACTATTTTCTCCAATAATGGAAGTTTCTACCTGAATTTGTGTGTATATATATTCAAATATCATTAAATAACTTTTTAAAAAGTTTATTACATACAAAATCTCAAATTTTAAGATACAAATTAGTCACATGTTACTACATAATATTTTGTGTTTATAAAGAAAAACTATTTCAAATAATATAATTTGTATTACTCTCCAAATATCGTGGGATTTTCTCTGTGTTCCAGGAGAAAAGGTTAAGTTCTATACATAGAAAATAAGTTACAAATGTCTTAAGTTAAACAATAATGGATTTTATTTGAACAATTTTAGCTGATTGATCTTGAACGAATCGAACATTTAATTGTCCAATCTAAAACAATATTTCAAAATGTATCGATATATTTTAATTCTAAGTATTAGATAATAATGCTATAATACGACAATTTTGTATTTTATCTTGAACATATGTTCCTATTACCTCCTTAAGATTTTGTAAATTTCTGGAACTCATTAAGACCAATAAAATCCAACAGTTTCTGCACAGGAATATTATTATAATAATATTATTTCTGCAATGTCATTATTCAGTAAATTTACATAGCCAAAGAGGAAAAAAGTCATATTTATTGATACAGTATCAATAACATTTTGCTAATTTGTCGGAAAGAAAAGGTGTAAAATCTTTATATAATATTATATAATATAGTCTATAAATATATTTATACAATTAACATTTATAAAAGGCTAAAACGAGCATCTTTTAAAAATGGATAGAAGAAAGTAAATATTTTAATTTTTTAACTGATTATTTGCTTTTGTTCGGTATAGGTCTTTTAGGGGCACCTGTCGGCTTCTCATGCTTAAAACTAAAGTAATATCCAGATCAGTTATTGCAGGACAGATGGCGTTTGGTACTAGGTACCTTCTCATCATCTGCTGTTTTCGTTGTTAGCCATTTGTACCTCGTGTATATTACTCTTTAACTGTAAATTGATTATGCATTGGAGTTATAGTAACACGTGTTGATACTTGAAGGAATGTTTTGTACATTTAGTACTGAACAATGGCTTTACGCGAGTCTCAGAACTGCCTTTAGGCTCGGTTATAAAGTTGGTTTTCGGACAGGAGTTAGTCGTTGTAAAAGACGACGAAGCTATAGGAAAAACGTTAAGCCTTTATGGGCAGGGTGAATAGCCCAGAACTTGTGGAGGCTGGCAACAATACAGAATTTTGCACTTAAAACTGAGTGTAGTTTAGGCACTATCATTGTATTTTCCTAAGCTCTAGAGCTAACTTCATCGAAATTACAAACTACTTCTGCAATTAAATTGAGTGCTGCAATTGGTAACTACGGATTATGCATTTACAATGAGATTATGCAAGTTACGGGCCGGAAGTGGGTTGGGCGTTCATATGTTGCTGTGCTTTCTCTGTGTGAAAAGTGAGTGCTAATTATTTTGTCACTGCATAAATGTAGCCTTAAATGTACGATACATACATAAAAATGGATTCTTGTAGAAAAGTGGTAAGGTGATTGCAATAACATATCCGAGCAGCCGTGCTTCAATTACAGAAACTGTTAAAAAGTTACGAGAGATAGAATCTAAAGATTGATGAAATACTGGAATTTCCTAATAATATGTCGGCAGGTGAGGGGCATGATTTTCAGCATTTCATACAACACAGGTTAATGTTTATTATTAAATACAGTATCGTTATGTAATTTCTGTAAATATATAAATATTAAAATAAAAATATTAACTTTACGCGTGGCGACTCTTGTTTTCTCTTTTTCCTCTTGTAATGGCTGCTCTTCCCAACCGCGCTCAAGTTATCACTGAACAGATAAAGAAAATTAAGTAATTTGGGACCAGTAACTAAATACTGAACTCTATGCATGAATGCACAAAATTTCTGATTCATAATTAAGCGTATACTGACTTGACTTATAAGTTCGTTCATCCTTATCGTCAGTTCCATCGATTTGAACTGACTACTGAGGACACTATACCCTCTTTACAGTTAAGTTATCCTAAACACCCTTGTGGCTCCTCCGTAGATCTCAACAACCAGACCAGCCCGGCATTCATTTGTGACTGACTTTGAATACTACCGAGGGTGCCAACAAATGTATACACACTTTCACAGTAGATATCTATTTAATATATTTCAAAGTTGAATCGAAAAACAACAGTAATGTGTAGTATGATGTTCTGTAAACAGAAGTGACTCACATTACGTTATGCTAGCGTTGTACAACAAAGTAGAGCCAAGATTATCGTTTGATGAACAGCGGAAAGCAATTTTGAAGCGGTATTGGAAACCGAGAATGTTGTTTAAGTTCAAAGGGAATTGAGACGTGTGTACAGAACAGAACCGTCAACGCGAGTAACAATTGCGCGCATTCGAGACATATTTGAGACACATGGTACCATATGCAACAGGATGGTGCACCTCCACATTACTACCGAAATGTACATGCGTACCTTGATGACAATCTTCCAAGGCACTGGATAGGACGAAGAGGTCCGATTGAGTTTCCACCGCGTTCTCCGGATCTAACTCCGTTGGACTTCTACCTATGGGGAATTCTTAAGGATGTTATTTTATCGTAGAAAACCAGCTACACTGGCAGCACTTCGGGAAGAAATTGAAACGGAATATGCTGCAATCGGTGAGGACACTTTCGCAAACGTTGATCAATCAGTAGTTCAACGTACTGAGAAGTGTATCGACGCCGATGTTTTTGTTATGTTAACACAGTTTTTTTTTTATTCTTGAAGTGTGTATACATTTTTGGCACCCTCTGTGAATTTAACTTTTATGACCATGTGTTGAAATCGCACCCGTGATTTTCCGGCAATTTCTCTAACCCAGTTGTGTTGGGGTCGTGCAGTGTTCTCAGGTGAGGTTAGTAGTTACAACGCAACAAAACAGCAAAGTAAAAATATAAATATTTTAGTATAAAATTCCTCTTTCCACTATGATATCAGTATATATTACCTCTAGGTTTCCAGTTAGTATATACATTTAAACTAGCAACTTTTACAAAACAGTAACATTGCTACTGTTGAAATAACACAAGTAGAATAACAAAGATATAATAAGCTGTGGAATGGTTTTAATACATGAGCAGTTTACCTTTCACTTGAGTGTTTCTGGTTTTTGTTAGTATTTCACTTCTGGAGTCTCTTGTCACATTCCAACATCAGCCAGCAACAGATGCTTTCTATTTGTTCTCCTTCCATTGCTTAAATGTCTTGGTACAGCCATGTTTGTCGCAATTTGGGGGAAAACGGTCGAGATAAGAATCAGAACGTGGATTTTCAAAGACAGGTGTAACCTGATGGAATGTTTATTAACGAAATGTTTGGCTCTTGATGATCCAGGAAGTTATGAGTAATAGATATGAAGACTTGCTAAACTGCCATTTCACCTACTTGAAGAATCACTTCTAAGGTTCCACCTTTAAGCAGCTTCATATTTCCGGGACATTTTTTTCCTTGACCTTAGCATATGACAGTTGCAGAATCTTCATGTTCCTGAACGTTGTTCTTCCCAGTTCATAAGTATCAACTCAGTGCTGCAAACTTAAAATAATGAATCAAAAGTGCACTTTGCAAAACCGTAGTCTTTCACTACAAAAAGGAAAACTAACTAAAGGTTTAAATATTAGCAAATATGTATTTTTATAATTAAATTAAACAGTTTATATATGGGACAAGTGCAAAATTCTCATTGATTTTAACATCCATTTTCCGAAAACCTTTCCTCTATAGTGTTCGTTATGCCTTATCTATCCGTTTCTGACTTTTCTCTCTTCCATTCACCTTATAAGTAGTCACTCATTTTGTTCTTCTGGTCCTCTGTATGTTTTTTTTTTTTTTCTTATGTGCTCTGTGCATTACGTTGATTTGATTTAAACACTGCTGGGGGTGGATCGTTGATGGACATTGAAGGAGTTAGCCGTAGAAGTCAGAACAAGCCGCACTACAGTGTTGCAGTAGGACGCAACTTCTCATACATAAAAAAACTGCTTAGCTACGGGTGTTCAGTGTCTTTCAGAAGCGTGACAGCCGGTGGCAAGAGATTACGCTGAAGGAATGAAATCTCCAAGTTTACTATTTATGAATGTGTTGTTACTTTTTTTTTTTTTTTTTTTTCTCCAGCCCCAGAAACAGAGAAGTCAGCTTGAGAGAAAATACGCTTGAAATACCGTTTTTTCCACATAAGCCGTATATTAGGGCAAAATCTATAGTCAAGAATGACAGGAAAACTTCTAGGTCACGACCTGGACTTGAATCAGGGATATCATTTCATACAATTAACCTTAACAGTGTAATTAACCACAATTTCTCGAAGGTTTCAAGTTGCCTCTGTCTGTAACGAGATGACCTTAGAAGTCTCTGGGGTGTAATAGACTAAGATGAGGGAGATTTGCGGTTGTAGGTTACTCAGATGGAAAAAAAATCTTGGCTCGATAAGCCGAAGATCCGCGCTTCGAGTACCGGCTTTGACGTCGAATGTTTCCTGTCTGACTTTGATGCTAAATATTATTTAGAAATTGTTCATTTTATTGGTAAATGTTACATTCTAAGTACTAAAACGGTTATTCATTTTTTAAAACACTACATAAGCTACACTATATTTACTGTACTAAAGGGTATGTTTTTTCTAAGACCATTAACTTTACTTTATATAAGTGATAAAATACTTGAATTAAAATAGTGGAAGTAAAACACTCTAAAATGCAATTTTAAAATTTATAAGGATGTGTATCAAATCATGTTTCTGATTTAAACTACGTTTTTTAAAATAACTCATTTTACTACTATAATAAAATATGCACTGGCTAAGAAATGGTTTGATATAAAAAATAGTTGCATATATTGCAATGTGCATTTCACAATAATAATTCCTACTGTGTTTAAAATGTATTCAGAATAATAAAGTACTGAGAAAACCGTCCTTTTTGACAATAATGTTTACGTGTATTTCACTTATTCTTTGTAAGCAGGTCTTATTTACTTTATTCTTTTAGTAGGATAAATAAAAAGGATTTTAAGAACAGAAACAACGGAACGGGCAAGAACGAGAAGGGAGGTGAAAACGAGAGAAACTAGGAAAAGTAGCAGATAAGAAAAGCAACAAAAGTTTTTCTAAAAAGCGGAGCAAAAATTTATGCAGAAGATAAATACAAAGGCAAGTATCTATGAGGCTGATATTCTATGAAAAAGTCTTGGATCGAGTTATTCTAATGACGATAAGATAACATTAATGACGAAATTCGTGAGCGAGAGGGGAAAGTAAGGTAAATATGTGCGATAAGTGAAAAATGAATTCAATACTGCTAGAAGCTTACAGTTAAGTATTATATAATAAATCTAAATCATGCTCTATATGAATTCTGGCATTCTCCAACTTACTAGAGCAGAGTTTAGAACCTTTAGCGCTATTCATACGTCCTTGTTTATTCCTGGTGAGTTATATTTTATTAGAATGCTGTCTTTATACGCTAGGTTAAATTATATTACATGAGTCATAATTTACATTGGAAAAAGGCATAGAAAAGCAGTAAGTCTTTACCATCATGAACAATTTCCTCTACCGAATACTCTAAACAATCTGTTTGAAACATTTCAGAATTAAATAATTCAATATTTAACTGAAAATTATTTTACAAAACAAGGAAGAAATAAAAATAGAACTAGTTGGCAAAGAAAATCAAAGGTGTAAATCGCAGTGAAATTATAGAGAAAAACTTTTCAAATCTGTTTTATCACGCGACGTATTGTGGTCAGTATAGCCAACTCTATACCTCCACTATATAATTCCTGAACACTCATCACTGACCACTTTCTGTGTTTTCAGTAATTATAATTTTAAATAACATATTATATTCACTCAAGCAATTGTTTTTGCGTATTAAGCCAAACAGTCTGAAATCATTTGATAAATTGTTTAACAATACCTGCCTAAGCAGCCATAATTTTTAATAAACACGTTAAGAATGGTAAAATGTTATCTCAGTTTTTTTTTTTATTAAATATAACGGTAGCGACTGTAATAGTCGATAGTCGACTAGCGTCTATTTCATTCTCACGGTTTCTGAATAGGTGCATATTCATAAGTATAACACTTTATACAAATATTAATGATTCGTGCGCTAATTTCAAATATACATTACTTTTATTCTTATTCTATTCATGAAATATCCCATACCCCTATTTGGCTGTTCTCTATTGGCATTACTGACAATCGACATTCGTTTGTTGCTAGATGGCTTGAAACGGTTAAGTATTCATAATATAACTACAATTATTACAATATTTTGGGCCAATTTTACGGAAATTATATTTAAATTCTTATTACTTAAATAATCCTAATAAATATCACTCAAGAGTATGAACTTTACAGATAAATTTGTTGGTAATCTCAGACCCTCTTGTGATATTACTTGTGTTATTTTTTTTTTCCTTCAATGGTGTTATCTTAGTGATTATTATTAATTTTAATTAAAGAAATGAAGGAATAGGAACGTGTAAATATTTGAAAACAAATAAGTCAAAAGTTTTGTCAATTTTTATTATTGATATATAGTTTTCCATGGAATATATATATATATATATATATATATATATATATATATATATATATATAATTTTTATGAATAACATTTTTGCTTGGATATAAATTATGTATTAAATTTCAGTTTTATAATTATGTACATAAATTATGATATAGCTCAGAGATTCAGGCGAAAGTGTTCGTTAAATAATTGTAAATATTAAAGTTGTTAAAATTTTCCAAAAATGTATTTTTTTAAATTAAAAATCCTGAAAACCTCTACACTCATAACACAATATACAAGCGTACACACTACATACATAGATATCGCTTCTTGTTAAAAAAAAAATTTTAAATTTTAAAATTCTTGTTTTAAGGTTTTCATTTTTCTTGTCCTTTTTCATTCAAAATGTTTCACATAATTTAACATTTTTCAAATTTCTTCGTTTGGCTATCATCTAATTAAAACATCAATAAATGATTTTCATAACGCTTTTACATGACTCTAAATCTAGAATAATTAATTTGACCATTTATGCAAAAAAAAAAAAGTTTTAAAAATGTCATATTAAATTTATTTTCTGAGACAACCAGAACAATAGTAATTCGTTTTCCAAATAGTATATTAATTTTTGGACAGATAAAATCTGCATCTTATGTAACATTAAACACATCGGTATACAAAAAAGATATTCTTTTTTCAAATTGCGGTAGAGACAACAATATGAAAATTTAACCATGTGTATTATCTGGTAGAACCGGCTGTGATAAAAATTTGAATAAATACTCTTGAAAATTGAAGATTTAGAACTTTCATTTGCGGTCACCTTAAATTTTCCTTGAGTTTCAGGTTACCTACAAACTTCCCCTGTAAATCAGAAGAAAGAGGAATAAAAGAAGCGCCTAGCTATATCAGATATGTTCTTTCGGAGTTAGGACACGCTGATATTTCACTTTTGCTCGGACAGGCGAACTTGCCCGTTTGTATTGACCGAGAGACTGGAGCTCTCGACAATGTTTGGAGGTGACGTGACGCCACTACGTTGCAAAAATTAGCTACCTGCTGTTCTGCCATTGTTCCTTGCTACAGCATCACCACCCCATACCAAAAATTATTCATTATTGCTCTGGTAGAGATCTCCGATAATTCAACGTATCAACGGTGGATATGTCAACTATTATGTGAAACAGAATTTAAGCTGCTAAATGCAAACAATCCCCCGTATAACCCTCGCCTCTTCAAGTGAAAAAGGTATTGAGGCTGCAAATCTTGCTATTGTGTCTGCAGTAGCCTTCCTTGCCTCGCCCCCACTCCAGCATAACAATATCAAAACCATGCATTGTGCTATCAATATATACATATTACGTTAAATGCAAGTTGTTGTTCGTGTTAAATAAGCTGTTTATTAAGAGAAAACATATATAATGGTTATAGACTATGTTAAGGGGGTTTTAAAGGGCGGAAAGAATAAAAATAACTCTGTTAATTCTAAAAGCAAAATGTATAATACCAAAATATCTGTATTCAAACCATTAACAGCCTATATAAAATACAATAATTATCATAAATGAGATATAAAAAGTATAAAGCATATTGACACTATTAACTTACACATTGTTGCAGTCTTTCAACTTTTTTCATTTAATAATTAGTAAAGAAATAGACAATGATGACGTCAGCAATAACAAGTATACAGAATGAACTGAAAATAAGTATTTGTAAATTTACTTCAAGTTAAGTAAAAATGAAATTTTAAAATATCCATAAAAACAGGGAATTTCATTGAAAAAAATAAGAAAATCAGACATAAAATAATAATAATAATAATAATAATTATAATAATAATAATAATAATAATAATAATAATAATAATAATAATAATAATAATAATAATAGGAATGTATGGCAATGCCTTCACAGCGTTACTCCTCATCGAATGGCAATAAAAGAGATTTTTTTTATTGATTTATTTACGGACGCTCTTTAACATCTCAGGGCATCAGCGTCCCATTCAACTCAAGGCGTGAAACGGCCGGCAAATTTTGCTCAGAGGCCTCTCTTTCAGGCTTGAGGTTCTTTTTCGTGCCGTAAATGTACGACACGGGACCCACGGCTTTACTTCCCTTCCGAAGGAAGTCATACTTAGGATTTTTACGCCCGAAAATATCCATCGGTCCTGGCCGAGTTCGAACCCGCGATCTTGGGTATAGGAGCAATAAAAGAGAGAAATAATATTTTAGAACATGCTCCTAAATACGTGCATATAGCCAGAAGAAAGTTGAATACACTTGTTGCCAACTGTGAGCAAATTTCATGAAGTCATCATGCAAAAAGTTCACTCTCTGTTTCCATATTTTGCTCCTAGATGCAAAGCGAAATCCAGGAACGTGTTTTAAGTTTCAGGTAAAGATGGAAATGAAGGGTGTGGGGCCTGGACTGTGCCATAAAATCTTTAGCTATAGTTTACAGATGTTTTGCGAGATATAGATAAGCAAAATATTCATTCCCAATGTGCAGAAAAAGTATCGCTTAACCTGCAGGCTCAAATACATCCGGTGTGGGGGAGGGGGGATTATCTAGATATCTGTGGCAGAGAAGAAAGAAGTGGTCTCGCATGGTTCAGATTAGGTGCTTGGGAAGGAAACAAAACAGTTAATGCTCTTGGGGAAAGAATTTGTCCATTGTGCGGAGAAAGCGATACCTGGAGGTATATTTTGGTAGAATGCAGGGAAACGGAGATTTTCCGAAGCGAGCATTTATCACTGCAATTTCTGAATTTCAATAGAAGTTTGAACATTGCCAGGAAGTGGTGGGTCATGCGAGATACTCACACAATTTGAGAATATTTCTAGAAAAGACCCGAGAAAGAAGGTTAATGGCTATAATGAAGAGGAGGGAGTTGGAGAGGGGGTGTGAGCAAATGGAAGGGGGCTCAAGAGTAAGGGTTTTACTCATGTTTATGTATTTGTATATAAAATAATCAATATAAATCGTAAATATATGGAGGTATATGTACATTTGTATGATGCATGTAAATTTGTATTATACATGTATATATATATATATATATATATATATACCGCCTGTTGTGCCTCAGTAGTAAAAACGGGCGTTAAACACTACTCAAAATATATATATATATATATATATATATATATATATTTATATATGCATGTATGTATGTAATTATGTATGTATGTGTTTTATGGTCAATTTTATTATTATACGGACGATATTAGCATGTGCGGTCGTAAGGCCGGTGCGACTGTTGTATTTATTTGAATGTATTTTAAAATAGTATAATAAAACGTCCATTACTACTATGAATGTATGGCGAGAGTCGGTCCATCAATTACTCTGTGATGACACATAGAATATTAGTTTGGTGATGTGAAAAAATGTTTTCTTTCTCTTTGAACCCCTCATTAACGGTCTGAGTTAGTTGTTCTTCCGTGTTCCATGAAACCAAAGTGGATAAATATCTATTACTTCCCCCAGAAAGTCAGCATGAATTTTCTGCTGAAGCCTGTGGTTTGAATTTTTTTTACTGTCGTTGATTCTTGGTGTCGATATTTATGAATTGACGTTTAATCTCTGGTATCCAGGTTTCATCTTCTATAACAATTTATTCTCATAGATCCATGCTCCAAGATGGCTTTTCGAAATTTATCCAATTTCGGTAGAAGGATGCTGGTGACTATGTTCAGTTATGACACCAATAATTAAAGTACACCTGAAGAATGATAAATCTGCATTAAATAAAACAGTAACAAGTAATACATTGGTGTGTGGTGCTGATGTGAGTTGATGACGTAGATGCTTCGCGTGGACCTCCAAAACTTCCTCTGGGACTCCGTCTCACGGAGGGGGCTCAACGGGATAAGATGGGAATTAACAGGTGAAATAGAACACTACACTATATATGATGGAACTACTGCGGTTTATTAATTATTGAATTATTTAGTGGTCGAACCTCGCCACTTAAAGTGCCGATGAGAATACAACAGTCGCATGCAACATAACGCTTTGACAAGCAAATACTGAAATTGATGCTTGGGGTTTTTACCACAGCTTGACTGAAACTTCCCTGCGATCTGAGTCGAGCTACACACTCAGAAGCAGAATAATAGGATGAATTCTCCCAGAACAGGGCGAAGGCTCGTTTATATAGGCAACACTAATGACGCTGCCAACTCCAATTTTAGCGCCTTTTTCATAAAACTGTTAACTATTGGATACCTTCCAAAAACCTTTCTATCATCTTATTCACTAGAAGCATTTATTGAAAATACAAGTCGGACAATTAGCTTGCCTTCTGAGGTTTAAAGAGGTGACTCCCGCACAGGTCGATGTCCTCAGCGGGCTAATGGCTGAAATTCTCGCAAAGATTTTTCACAAGGTCAGGGAAGGTTCTATCCTTTTGAGAAATCTTTTGCTTTGTAAGGCAACCTTTTTTCTATTGTTATGACTTTTATAACTGCGTTTCCGCAGAGCGACTGCCTGAGGACGTTTAACCAGAAGACTTTCCAACTACAATTCCTGTACCTTCCTTACATAGTAAATACATTTAGAGAATAATTACACTATGAACATATTGATGCCGTTTGATTACACAGTCTTAGAGATATTCATATTAGTAATTATATTAATAATTAATAATTAATTAATAATTAATAAAATGTTATTTTTCATCTGTAATAAAAATATACATAAGACAAACAAATATTATGCGTTATAAATATTTTGGGGTGGTAACTATGGGCAGCTACAACAAAAAATTAAATAAATCCTTCCAGACCTACTTACTGTACCCTCAGCAAATAGAAGATATAAACAACATATTAACAATAGAAATTAAATAATATTCAGTAAAGACCATAAGGAAGACAAATTTTAAAATATAATAATTAGACAATACCTTAAAATATTTATAATAATAGATAAGATACAAACATACAAAACTGAAACTATAAGCAGTGTGACATGTCTTCATACCTCCACCCGCTCGTAAGCGAGTTTACATAGTAGAAAATTGATAATCATTATATAACAGATATAGCAATTGCGAAGAAAACGAGGAACTATGTAACACGTTCTATTTTGATCTTCACGAACGAGAAAGATAAAAGCACAAATTCAAATCTGATCAGTTAAATATTAACGTTTCAAAAATATAGGCAACTGTAATGTTTTCATAAGGTTTCGATAATTATATTATTTAAAACTACAGAATGAAGCTAACTATTTCTCTGATTATAGTTTACAATAGTAACACTAATAACAGTGATGATAATGCACTTAAATAATATTTATTATGTATATTTATTTCACCCAGTCATTACAAAAAGGTTAACAAATACTTTTACATTTGTACAATTGTTCCCAGAGTGCACATTACTAGGGTCCTACACACTCAACACCCTGGTTATATATATGTGTGTGTGTGTGTGTGTGTGTGTGTGTGTGTGTGTGTGTGTGTGTGTGTGTGTTATACCTTCCTCCCCTGTTCCTTCCCTATCTGCATATATACATTCTTCCTTAACTTTAATCACTCTTTTACACCATTTCTCTCTTACTTTCCCTGTATAATCACCAAATTTTCTCAAAAATTCCTTGTTAGCAGTTCCAAAAATTGTAGTAATGCAATTATAAATTGCCCCATTTTTAAACCATTCACTTTCTCTCCATTCTTTAGTCTGTGAACATTAAACTATAAAATAAAGACCCTTCTCTATTTCTCCATATAGTAGACACACTTTCTCTTTTTACTTTCAATCCACTTAACCCTTACTCTATCCCAAGCAAATCCATCCCTTCCCTTTTTGTTCCAAATATCTACACATTTTTCCTGTCCCCATTCTTTCCTAAATTTCCTTTAATGTTTCAAGGACTCTTATCTTGTAAACTGCTCCATATTTCTTGCTTTTCAATATCATCCATCCTTTGCTTCACTTTAATTCATAGCCATTGTCTATTCATTAACTGTTGTTTCCCCCACTCACCTATTCCAGCTCTTGCACTATTCTCTTTAGTTGAGCCAACCAACTTCTTTCCCCTTTAATATTTAGTTATTATACATTTTAAATATAAGCTAATGTATAACATTTTATATATACGAGTTCACGTTTATTTCTTTCTTTTTGTTCCCTTTCCATTAATAATTAACAGTAGTTTGTTTCCTATTTAAACATTTTAATAAAATATTTTCTCAAGACAATATCAACGCGGATCAAACGAGGGGCATAAACAGGTAGTTATTTGAGGATCTAAAAATAACTTAAAATAGAATAATAAACATCAAACAGCTGCAGTAACGAGGATAACTCTTAATACATAGGAAATAAATTCATGGGGAGTTTAGTGATATGCAATGGCTTAACAGAGTTTTAGAGCTAAAAATTCTATGTATTTTTTCCTTCGGAAGGGAAGTAAAGCTATGGTTCCCATTTTATAGACCTACAGAACGTAAAACAATCTCAAGTCCGAAAGAAGTTTTCTGTTATCAAAAGTTATCGGCCGTTTCACGTACTTAATAGAAGGCGACGCTGAGGAAAAGTGGATTAAAGAGCGTCTTAAATAAAACAATAACAATACTGATATGCAGTAAGTTTCTGTATTTAATGTAATTTCATTAGAATACACGAATATGAATCAGTGACCAATACGGTAAGACTATGAAGAATTCCAAACAATAGCAGCTGCCTATCGTCACATTTAATTTTTTTGCATTTATCACTATTATTTTATTGAAATTATGTTCAAATGTCTTTATGCAAATTCACCAGAATAGCGTACTGAATCTTCTTTATAGCTTATTTGGCATAAATATCAATGCACACTAGAAATCAACGATGAATTGAACATTTTGGCAAGACGTCATATGCCCAAATTAAACTTATAATTCAATGTCCCAAGCCATAAAATACTAACTAAGCAAAACAGAAACAGTGTGTGAAACCATTTCAAACAGGATTATTTAATCTTCAAAATTGTGATTTTAATAGTTGTACATTTAATCAGGGTTCAATTTCAGTTTGTTATCAAGATGGATTTAATGAAAAAATACTACAGTATATTCATTAGTCGATTCAATTTCGACCTTCATCTGTTCGACTGTTGGCAGAAATTAAAATGACAGGCTGTAAGCACATTTTAGGAACATATTAATTTATTTTTATTATTTTATTCGCTAAATAGTTAAAAGAAATACAACTCGAGCTCCAGGTAATCTCAAGATATATTCACGAGTAATTTGTTGCTTATTCATCAAGCTAAACACAATTTCTTGAAAAATATCAAATTTTATTTCATAGTGACTTTGGAGGCTTCATAATTGGTCCAAAAGATTTCCAATTTATTTCCTCCCACCGGAAAAAGAGGTTTTACCAAAATTCTTCAACATAGTCGTTGACATCTCATCAATAATTCCCAATCGAGGGAATCTTCCCACCGATTCAAATTTATAATTTCAAGAACAGGAAGAAAAATAAGATGGGTGAGGAATCAACTGGAAGCTGGTTTTGCATTTTTGTCATTGCTACTTTTCGTGAATGAGACGGCGCGTTATCTTGTGCCAAACTTGACAAATTTAATCAGCTCAACAATGATGTATAATAGTTTACTGTTATTGTTTTATCTTTATTCCAAGTAGTACATCAATTGGGAATTCCAAAAAGCAACCGATCTTCGCTTCATTCGGCACACATTCACCAAATGCTGTTCATGTTTTTGACTGTCGTTTCAACTCAGGAATGTAATGTTATCCAATTTTCGTTCACAGTCATGAACTGACGAAGGATGTCGTGTGAAGTGTCCTTTCTTGACTATAATCAACAACCGCGGGACGCATGGCGCACACAGGATTTTCATATTCACTTTCACTTTCAATGATATCCTTAGTGGTGAGATCATTGGATATATGAAGGGGTTTCATTTTCGGTGTATGTACGCCCACGATTAAACTCATTTTTAAGGAAAATACTCTTCAATGTTGATGCAGAGTTACGTCAACTCTGGTTTTGACCTGGACATGGCTGTTCACTCTCTTAAAATAAAAAGCATTCGCCTTAAATAGCAGTAGATTTGGACTTCGGTCAACCCTTAACAACACGTCACATCTGACTGAAATTTTGTTATTGACAATTTTTTTAAATATGCAGATTGTCGTATTTTAAGTTAAATATTTTATACTCAATCTATATATCAAAAACAGACATAACAATATTAAAGAGGTGGATGTTTCCTTTTTCATAATAATAATTTTCATATTATTGATTTTTATTTTGGTTTATTCACGGGCTCTCTTTAACATCTCAGGTCATCAGCGTCCCATTCAATTCAGGGCGTGAAACGACCGACAAATTTTGCTCAGATGCCTCTTCTTTTAGGCTTGAGGTTCTTTATCGTGCCGTAAATGTACGACATGGGACCCGCGGCTTTACTTTACTTCCGAAGGAAGCATACTTAGCATTTTTAGGCTCAAAAATCCATCGGTCCTTGCCGGGTTTGAACCCGCGACCTTGGATTTAAGAGCAATTATGGTTACCACTGCACCACCAGGATCGACAATATTATTTAATGCAGAGATTCCGTAAAAAAAATTCAAAGAGCATACATTAGAGAAACTAGTTTTATGCAAGCGTGTAACAGCGCGTACACTTTAGCATTACTATCGTCGCCGAATTGCACATGAAAAGAGTTTCCTTGTACTGCAGGAAAAGAACTCATCAAGGACATGAAACTTATAACCGGGAACGCGGTGAGAACATGACCCTCGTCTTTTGTCCTGTACTCAAAGCGGAGGGCGTGAATTGAAAAACTCCAGTAATTACTCATTTCGCATTTATTGTCCTCCATTCACTAGGAAAAGAATCGAAAACTTTATACACTAAACCCGGGCAATAATAAAAGTGTCCCGCAGCCCTTTTCCAAAAGTTTTTCCGACCGTTGAGACCGCTTTCAGAAATAATGAAAGAAAACATCAATTAAAGAAGTTGAAGACAAGACAGCTTGGCAGGCTGCTTTTGTTGATCCCTGTAAGGGATATCCAAACCTATCTAATTTAGCTGCATATGCTTCAATATGTAAAAGCTTTTTGTCTTTCCTAAGGCTGTGATGCATTGTGCATACCTTAAAACTTCAAAGTCGGCTGTTTCTCGTTCGTTCTTGTTTACAGTGATGACAAAATTTCCTAAAAGGGGGTGCTATTAGCGACAGCTTAAAATGTGTTAAGAGACAATGTCACGTCTTTCCCTTTACACAATCACAATGACAAATTTAATGAAATCACGAAAGTTTATCACAGGCCCGGTTTCTGAAAGGTCAGATATTTGTTCTATAGGCTATCTAACGTTATATATAATTCATAACGTTATCTCTTTGATAAGTGATTCTGAAAAGCAGAAACAATTCGATTACTTATCGTGAGATAATTCACCACATATCTTTCTCATAAACCTTGATTAACTTTAAGATGGCAGACTTTTGTGACGTGAAAGTTTAATAACAATGAGATAGTTCCATAATGAAAATTATACTTTAATTTGTTGTGTGAGTATAAAATGCATGTGAGAATAGTGAAAATGCAGGACGCCAAAAAATGTATACACAATTTCATAGCAGATATCTATTTAATACATTTCAAAGTTGAACCGAAAAAAAAAATGTGTAATGTAAACAGATATGACTCACATACATTATGATAACGTTGCTACGAGACAGGTAAATCAACAATGAACAAATGAGGTCAAGATAATAGTATGATGTTCTGTAAACAGATGTGATTCCCATTACGTTATACTAGCGTTGCTACAACAGAATGGATCCAAGATTATCCTTAAAAGCAATTTTGAAGTGGTATTAGAAAATTATTGAAGTTCAAAGGCAATAGAGACGTGCGTACAGAACAGAACCGCCAACACGTGTAACAATTGCATGCATTCGAAACAAACTTGAGACTTATGGTATCGTATGTGATGTTCACAAGAACAGATCTGGGAGATCTCGCACAGCAACAAGCCCCTCGTCCTCGGCTATGGTTTTGGAACGTTTTGAGCACTCACCAATGCAATGTGCACGTGAGACTGGGATAACCAGCGTACGTCGTATTATTAAAACAGCAAAGTTGAAAGTTTTCATCCTAAGATTTTGCATGCATTAAATGAAGATGACCCTGATCGGAGAATGCAGTACTGAGAGTAGTTTTGGAACATGGTGCTAGAGGATGAGGACTTCGTAATCAGAAGTGTATCGACGCCGATGGTGGGCATTTTGAGCAACTTTATAACTGTAAAAGTGTAAGATGATTAGTGCTCATCATTTTCTGTTAGTGTGAATTCAGTTTTGTTGTGTTAACACAGTTTTTTCTTTGCTTGAAGGGTGTATACGATTTTTGGCACCCTCTGTAGTTTCGATTTCCAAACTCTGAATTGGTATTGGTATACATTATATTTTAAATGTTTCATTACAAATCTGATATTTATGTTGTTTGGAGAGTGTGTTTTACTTAAAACTTCTTGCTCTTTATGGAATAGCAACTGCCTCATTGATGACGAAGAACTAATTGGGCCATGGCGCATATTTCATATAAGAAATAACCCATTAGCGACCCTGATGAGTTTAGGTAGTACTCAGGTAAGCCAAAGAAATGGCAATGAGTCTATGGAAGATAAAGAAGAACATTTAGAGTCAAATACAAATAGAATTACGGCTATATGAGGTTTAAGCCAGCTGTTACTCTGTTTCAGATTATCGTGACTGACATTTTAGTACCATGATCTACTCCGTGCAGAACCACAAGAAATGTTATTCATTTCATTGCTCTTATAAGGAAGAATTACGTAAAATTGTTCTAAATAACAATGAGATGACAAAACTATAATGATTTGTTTTTAACAAAGCTGGGTTTCCTTGTATAGACTGTACCAATGCACGCATACCGCCTCCTGACTGAGAAAAATGCAGAATTTTACAGAAACAAGAAACGTTATTTTTCATTGAACGCCCAAGAGGTGTGAAATACAAAAAAGCAGTCACGCAGAAGCCACGTAAACTAAGCGAATTCTTCACCGACTTGTATAGCTTTAACAGAAATCAATATAAATTCCAAATTAGGCCTTATTAATTAATAAAATTTAATAAGGAAGGGCATTACTGTGTAATATAATTATAATAATAATAATAATAATAATAATAATAATCCTATGCAATTCCTGCAGGGCAAGGGCCTCCTACTTGCTTAAGGGTGGCTCAGTTTTTTACTCGCATGGAGAGCCCGTTCATGTGAGTTTAAATGATTTGCTCCTTTAGATTTCGTTTCCTTAGCATGTTTGCCTTATGGCCTATTTAGCTGATGTGTATGGTATTAAGGGAACAAAATTAGAATTCATGCAATCTTTAAGTATTGCATATTTTAGATTTATTTTTATTATAATTGAGGTTAATCTACAAGAACTAATAGTATACTATTAATTAAATTAAATATATGACCACTGATAGACAAAACTGTACTGGTGGGTATTTTACATTTTTAAATGTAACCAATGTTTATGAAATTACCCCTCGATACCTTCACTAAAATAGAGAGAAATAACAGCAAGTTTCGAGTTACGTTGTGTACTTATTTAGGAAGATGATTTTCATATATTTCAACAAAACAATAACATGCTACTATTTAAAAACAATTTCGATGTGCTAAGCAAATATACAAACTCAACAAAGGACAATGGAAAGTTCATCGATTTTCATTGACTTTGAAATGTAATTTAACTGTTATTGTATTATAAACATATAGCGCAAATTTTTCTGAAGGCTATTACAGACTGCTCTTGCATACAAACATAATTCTCAACTATATATTAGATTAATATTTCACATTTGCCATCTTCACGACAATGCTTTTGTTAAATATTAAATACAAGTAACGTTATAAATACAATTTATATGCTGAATTAATTTCTCATTTTAAAACAATATAAAGAGAATTATACGCAAGAGACCTTTTTAATATTCAGTTTTCAATTACACCTTTACTCCTAATAGTCCAATATCCCTAACTTGCAGAAACTATTTTTCCTATTTACTTAAATGGCACTTCTAATGACCCGATTTACATGTTTTCAGGAACAATTTTGCTTATTTTATTTACATAGTATATGCAAAGTTTTAATTTTTATTTATGGTATTATTATTAGTTTTTTTTTTTTTTTTTTTTTTTTTTTTTTTTTTTTTTTTTTTGCGAAAAAGCAAATGGTACCGCTGCAATAATGTTTAAATTTTGGGATTCAGGTAAAACTTCACTCCTAATAATCTGATTTCACTGATTTTAATACTTTTTTTTACTTGCTTTAAATGATATATGCCGAGTTTTGTTGTGAATAAAACAAATAAATATTGGTGCTGTGAGAGGGATTTTTAAATTTTGGAGTGCAGGCAAACAAACCTCTCCTCTGCAAATAGTCCTATTTTACTGATTTTAAAGAACTGTTTTTTTTTTTATTTAATTTTTTTTTAAATTTATGTTTCATTGCGAAACAAACATTAATGCTACTAGAGCGATTTTTAAGTTTTGAAAAAACTTCCCCCTACTACTAGTCCGATTTCATGATTTTCAGAAACTATTTTTCTTATTTTATTTCAATGGTATAGTATCGAGTTTTCCTTAAAAAATTACATTACTGCCATTAGAGCGATTATTAAATTTGGGCTTAACCCAAAAGTTTTTCAGGTGTATCCAAGCTCTCAATAATCTGACAATTTTCAAAAATTATTTTTCTAATTTGATTTAAATTGTATATGCCGAGTTTTGTTGTGAAGAAAAAAGTATTGATGCTGCTAGAGCGATTTTTAAATGTTTGGTTTTAGCCCCTCCTCGCTCCTAATGGCCCGATTCGCCTGATTTTCAGACTCTATTTTTCTTATTCTATTTAAATGACATACACGGAGTTTCGTTGGGAAAAATCATATATTAATGCCACTAGAGCGATGTTTGAATTTTGAGTTTTAGATTAACCCTCCTCCTAATAGTCCGATTTCACTGATTTTCAAAAAATATTTGTCACGCTTTATTTCAATGGGATATACAGAGTTTCCTTTAAAAATGTTTAAAATTGCAACCGCTAGCGCGATTTTTAAATTTTACTTTTTAACCATCCAAAAGTGTTTCAGTAATAGCCCGATACTATTATTTTCCAAAACTAATTTTATCAATTTGTTTAATGATTTTCAAAGAGTTTTGTTGAGGTAAAGCAAAAATTACTGCCGCTAGAGTATTTTTCAATTTTTTTTTTTTTTCCCGCTTTAGGTTAAATCCCATTCCCAATGGTCCAATTTTGCTGGTTAACGAACTCACGAATCGTTTGTTAATTGATGGTTATACGCCAAGTTTCGTCGAGGAAAAAAATTGCGCCCGCTAGAGCGTTAAGCGTTTTACGGGCACGGCTGCAATAGCTTCATTGATTCATTTCTTCGGAATTCACTAAAATTGAAAATGTTGCGACAATGTAGCGAGCACTATACTAAATGATAAAAGAAAGACACGTCGTCATCATTTGGAGAAGTCTGAATATGGTTATCCCACAGAGAGTTGTCGAAATGTTAACTTTTTACAACAGAAACAAACTATAAGATAACATTTAAAACAGATATCTAGTGATTGATTTATTTATGGACGCTCTTTAACATCTCAGGTCATCAGCGTCCCATTCAACTCAGGGCGTGAAACGGCCGACAAATTTTGCTCAGAGGCCTCTCTTTTAGGCTTGAGGTTCTTTTTTTGTGCCGTAAATGTACGACACGGGACCCACGGCTTTATTTCTCTTCCGAAGGAAGGCATACTTAGGATTTTTACGCCCGAAAAAATCCATCGGTCCTGACCGGGTTCGAACCCGCGTTCTTGGGAGGCAAGTATGGTAACCACTACACCACCAGGACCGACTACATATCTAGTGAGTAGATATCAAGAGCTTTATGCAATCAAGAGCAAATGATTTGCAAACGCAAGTCATTCAAATAGAAAATAACAAATTATATAGAAAGCGAAATACCCACGTGGTCTTGTGTATTTTTATAGGATTAGTTTAAAAAGTAAACTTGGTAACAGTGAAAAGTTTACCAGCAATACGAATGTGCAGTTATGAAGTTTTTGTGGAACCATCCCAGCTGTTGCGCTGACAACACTGAACCGGTTTCGTTCCTTTTATATTTTCTTGATACCGTATTTTTATTTGCACCAGTATTCTTTTTCTCAATTGCATATGTCATGATTCTCCAATTGAACAGATCCTATTCCTTTTTGTTTAAAATGCCCCTCATGTACTCTTCCTTCAGTGCAGATGTAGTTAAAAGAACCAATTATAAAGTTTGACAAAAATATTGCATTTATTTTAAATTTAATTTTTGAGATAATTATTTCATTTAGCATTCTTTACATGACGGTCGACATTGAACGTTTTTCTGTTTTGTTGCAGGAAGGTGTTACTTGAAAGCCAGAAGAAAATTTAAGCCGATAACAGACATATAAGCAAACTATTTTTGTAATATGTTTATTTATGCAGTTCTTTTCATGATATTCTTTTTTACGTTCCATAAAAATATATTAGATACTTACTTTCAAATTTTTAAGCTTAGTAAAAAAGGATCATATGAAATTCTGGCACTATGTGATGCTTTCATGACTTTACTTTTAAAAAATAATAGAAACAATTTTCAATATTTCAAAGCATTATTATTTTTGTATTCCAGTAATTAAATGTGTTTACTTTGTTATCATTTAAATTATAAAAGTTTAATATGTGGAATCGTTTATAGATACACTAAACTACCGGATAATAAAAATTAATGGTTGTAATAAATAATTATAAAATAAAATTTGGCAGGATTACTACTTTACACAGTCTTTAGGTTTTATTAAAGCTAATCCTGAACAGGTTTAACCCTGAACATTTGAAAAAAAGTACCTGAAGGTTTCCTTACATTATGCTCTTCACGCTGCCATCCCCCATCTAAATGTAGGCCTTACGGAGAATCTATGTTGACACTGAGAATAAAAAAACAAAAAGTAATCTATTTATTAAATAAGTTAGCCTTTTAAGAAAAAGAAGTGGAGTAAAAAGTGTATCAAAAGAGAATGTGCCACAACAAGAAAGAAGATTTATTTATTTAATAGTAATGGAAGAATTATTGAATAGTTAGCAACTTGATTTCAAAAATCTGTGGTACACTTCAAAGAACGTTTAAAAGTAAAATTAGTACATAAACTATTATGAATATTTACAAAATCTCAAAAGTTTCAAAGCTAATTTATGATTCAGAATATTTGTGTCTAAGAGAAAATTATTAAAGAAGAATTAAAAGATTAGAAATTCCACGTCATTTTAAACACAACTTACATCTTTTCATATTTTGTTACTATTGTTACTAATAAAATACATATATTACGCTTTAAACAGAATAGCAGATGAGATGGAAATTCCTATGTAACCTAAAACAACCTATGTTTACAAAGAGATAAACGGTTTGATAAGAACGTTATGACGAATATATGACATAAAAACCATCCAAAAAGTCACATAAAATATTGAAAAATAGGATGTAATTATTCTTTTTGTATAATTCAAAAGTTTATGAACAAAGTTTTGTAATTTCTAACTTGTTTTATAAGTATAATTATTATTAAAAAAAAATAATTGAGTATCTAAAATCAAGTCTTTGGCATTTCATCATAAAATTTTTTTGGAAACAGAACCTTCATTTACACACATATTAGGTAACAAGCCATAACAGGGGTCTCATACATTTTAAATGTTTTAGCAGGAACAAAAAATGAAGATCAAAGGCAGTACCAATGCAATATTTTGAGACCGTTACTAGGAATAACAGAATTAAAACAAACTACACTTTTAACTTAATTTTCTAATTAAATGAATTTTCAAATTAAAGTATGTAACGTAGGTTATTATTTATTATAAACCATTCAAAAGGTGGATGAAGACCACTGTAAAAAATCGGAATAGGCAGAGAAATCTAATCCGATAATAATCATCATTATTTATTAACCTTGATTATAATATATTTTAAATTCTAACAAAAGTGCCTCTGAATCAATTTTTTATCTAAAAATAATTTAATGTCGTGGAAAAGTTCTCCTTTTGAATGAGATTTTCATTTATTTTTGATTTCTCTTCTTCTCATATAGCGCTACAGCCCGGGGTGAGCCTTGGCCTACTGCGGCGACCTTCGTCTTGCGACATCATTCATAGAGGGCAGTATTGCAAGGGAGCATATGATGGGCATAGCGGCACCCCCGGTCGCCTATCACGTGGCTTTTCGTGATCGAAGAACGTCACCTCTTCATCAGGAAAACAGTTTCTTAATTGTCCTCATGAGGCTGGGTGGACCCCGTTCCAGATCTCCCTATCTTATAAAAATGCTTAAGTAGGTACCGGAAATCAAACCCGGGTCTCTCGACGAGCAGTCAGCAAAGCTAAACACTATCCCAACGAGATGGTCTTGTTTTTTGTTTGCAACAGTAGTTTTAATTTTAAACAATTAAAAATTATAAAAATTACACTAGAGATTATATTTGTTTAATAGCCAACCAAAAGCCGAACAGCTGCGAGTATATCTACAGCTGTATCTGCGAGTTGGGAATATAACTGTTAGGCCCCTTCACAGTTTTTTTTTTTTTTTGAGTAGTGTTTAACGCCCGTTTTTACTACTGAGGCACCACAGGCGGTGGACACTGGTGATACATGAGATGAAATAATAAATTGGGAAAGGATTTTTTTTTTTTTTTTTTTTTTTTTTTTTTTTTTTTTAAAGGAAGGAAGCGTTCCAGGCCTAAGTTTAGGTACCTCCCCGACATTTGCCAGTTATGAAGACTGAGGAAAACCTGGAAAAAACCCCAGTCAGGGAGGACGGTCCTGGCGGGATTCGAACCGCAGATCTTCCGCTCACGAGTCCGTGCCTTAACGACCTCGGCCACCCGTGGCGGTCCCTTCACAGTGAAAATTAAACCTAAACATAACAAAAAGTTAGACGTAACACGTTAACTTAGCAGTATGTAAGCATTCATAACGAAAGACGCAAACGTACGTATTAGCCAATCAAAAATAAAAACAAGCGAAGTCAATTAACAGCTGATTGAAAATGGCTGCTCTGAGTAGACGGCGGTAGTGTTTATGCATATGCAAAGTGCAGTAATTAATTTGCTTGGAGTAATATGAGCAAGGATAGCTTTCTTATAATGCAATTAATCTTTTGTCCATTGACGCCATCCTGCCTACAGAATCACTGATCTTCAGCTCTCTCTTGCCATCCATCATACGGAGCACGGGAATCAAGTGCAACTTCTGCTGCCAGCTACTGCAAGTCCCGAGCGACAGCGGAAAGAACCGAACTATTGTGGCAGTATAAACGTTGCATGTATTATTTTTTTGTTAAACAAACTGTAACCTATGCTTTGTCCTCTGTAACTTTTAAATATAAATTGACAGGGGATTGTTAGCCGGGTTAAATATTGTAACGGTGGCAAATATGGAATTCGCAATTAATTGATATACAAATTAATGCTTACCTCGGGTAAATTCTAGAAATCGGTGAACCCAGTGGTTTTTCGTAAATATAAATTGATAGGGGCAGATAAATCACTGTAATGTTGGGAAATCTCCTTTGAATGTAGCAGAAAAAATTCATAAACATTAATTTATAGCGCATTCTGCATGTGGTACTATTCACTTGAAAGCATTATTATCAAGTTATTATCTGTGGAAGTCACTACCTGGCTCGGGACTTGCAGCAGCAAGCAGCAAGAGTTGCATTTCATTTCCATTCTCCGTGTATGGATAAATTCTACCATAGAGCTCTACAAACAGAGCAGCTGTGATCTGATTGGCTGATTTCTTAAGTTTAAGTTAGACGTAGACGCAAAAATTTGGACCTTGAAAGCATCTAAGTTTACGTCTAATTGTACATTTATTTTTATATTTACGTGATTCATTGTGAATGTTTCCATTACTATACATAGCATGTACCGCCACGGGTGGCCGAGGTCGTTAAGGCACGGACTCGTGAGCGGGAGGTCTGCGGTTCGAATCCCGCCAGGACCGTCCTCCCTGACTGGGGTTTTTTCCAGGTTTTCCTCAGTCTTCATAACTGGCAAATGCCGGGGAGGTACCTATACTTAGGCCTGGAACGCTTCCTTCCTTAAAAAAAAAAAAAAAAAATCCTTTCCCAATTTATCATTTCATCTCATGTATCATCAGTGTCCATCGCCTGTGGTGCCTCAGTAGTAAAAACGGGCGTTAAACACTATTCAAAAAAAAAAAAAATATACATAGCATCCAGCTTTTACATTAAAGTTTACTTTACGTTTAATTTTCATTGTATATGGGGCATGAGAACCGCCATGGGTGGCCGAGATCGTTAAGGCGCGGACTCGTGAGTGGAAGGTCTGGATTCCATTCCTTCCTGATATTTTTCCAGGTTTTCCTCGGTCGTCATAAATGGCAAATGCCGGGGAGATACCCTAAACTTAGGCCTGAAACGTTTCCTTCCTTTAAAAAAAAAATCCTTTCTCAGTTTTCATCTCTAGTATCATCAGTGCCCACCGCCCGTGATGCCTTAGTGTTAAAACGGGCATTAAACACTATTAAATAACAGCTATAAGGATTTGAAGAACACAAATAACATATAAAGGTTCTAGTTTCACCCTCTTCAAAAAATTTTAGACATAGGCACCTGGATGCAAGTAATCGACCACACAGTGGGGCTGCAATAACTCTCAACACAGAATTCCTTTCATTTTCATGGTAAGCGTAGCTGTTCATCTGTAAAGCTCCTTTTCGGGCCTACTGATATGATGACTTGAAGCATTATACCACACAATTTCTTTTAAAAAGCCACAAGAGGTTTGGAGATGAAGAGCTCTACACGTCACGGGAGAAAACCCAGCAGGTAGTGGATCGAATTAGGGGTTCAACTCCATCAAGCGATACCGTTGAGCAGTCTTTTCCGTAGAAAAGTTAACAGATAGAACATTTACTGAGTGCTTGCTACTTCTACTGTGAAAGGTCCCACAGTTGAATTTACTTTACAGCTCACTAAAAATATGTTCATAACTTCAAGTGAGGAATTTCATCTGTTACAGTGTTGTAATGTATCTCATCATAATTATCCATTGTTCATGTTTTGTTTCTTTGTAGGTCCCGTTTTATGTAACCTGCAATATATATATATATATATATATATATATATTTTTTAATCCTGTACCCGTCTTGAACCTCTCGGTCATAAGTCGACGAGCAGCCCAGTACAAAGAAGAACGATAAAAATAATCACCAAAGACATTGTCAATAACATGCAAAGAGAAGCAGTTGAGAACAACAGGACAAATGCTGAGGTGTTCTTCAATGATAGATACGCCATGGTCGCAAAGAGGGCATGCATCTGTTTCATTTAGTTAATTCTACACATGTGACTCTGTAAGTAGTCATGACCCGTAGCAGGCCACGCCAACTGATCTAGGAATTCTTTCCGACTTGTTCCACCTTTTCCCAGAAGCTTTCTCTCTATACAGGCTGAAGCGGTTATATTTAATAGAGGAGTATATATGACGCATTATATGCCGCAGGGGCAGAGGAGGGTCCGGTTGTTTCATTTGGGATCCCCTTTTCGCCAACCCGCTCGTTTCCATAAATCCCGCAGTGACCAGGAATCCACTGCAGTGCAATGCGGTTCTTGACGTTCAGCAGCTTCTTGAAGATATCACATCATTGTGATTATAAGCGCTTAAGGTCATAATTGCCCCTTGTAATTAACGAAAAGACGATATATTCCAAAATGTTCATTTATACAAAGCTTTAAACTATTCAGAACTAACCATGTATTTACAGAATTCGGTGTTATTAAAACCGAACAGAATTTCAAATAGAAGTTACTCTAATATTTTTACAACTTTGGCGACCACTTTAAAATTGACCAAGTGATCAAGATATTAGTCGCAAGGAATGCAGTATATTAAAGAACCTAATTTTTTAACGTCTGCAGGATTAAACAATGAAAGGAATGATGGACTAAGTTTTGTGTATTACATTTGTAACATATAATAAATAAGTCATTATAAATAACGCAGAATTGAGTAAATTAAACTCGAGTATATTTAAAAATAAAATTATACAAATAACATAATTTAATTTTAATAGGTTGCATATGTATAATACTTATAAATGACATGTATTTATAGTTTTTAAATATCAATCTAATAAACATCTATCAGAAATACATTTTCTTAATTAAAACTTTAACTCAACTATAACCCCCCCCCCACACGTGCTTTTGCTCGCAAGGGTGATTTTCCTATGTATTTTTATCTGTATTTGTTATAAAATAAATATTAATTTAAAAATTTGTACTTGGCCTATTATTGCCCAAGGTTTCCTTTTCTATAGAACAGAAATGTTAGTACTGGTTTATAAAACAACAAAATGGTTTCCTTTCTGTAGTTTATTCCCAAATAATTAATGTATTCTATTTTATTCTCCTCTTTAGGCCGTATTGTCTATAAATGTAATAGCGGATTCTAAACAGATATGTTTATAAAATTTATACTATCTTTTTTACAAAATTACTTTTTATAGTGTTCTTTTGTTCGGTTTTCTTATTTACAGAATGCTATGGTTATTATTGTCTATAGTGAGTATGTGTTGGTCATCAATTGTTAGTAATCGTACACAAATCATAAAATCGAGGTAACTAAATTTTAGATTTGAGTCCTTCTAAAAGACAGTAGAAACAAGATTATAAAGCTGCTGCCACGACTCGGAAAATAATGTGAAGTGGAAGAAGAAGATGTCATTATAAGCATCTAGTGCAACGATGGCTCCCGCTTTTTAATAATGGAGAGGAAAACATTGAAGATTTACAACAACCTGGAGGACCTAAGATATGAAATATTGAGAATATGCACAGAGTTTTGGAAGAAAATTCGCAAAAAAAAAATAATAATACGTGTGTACTGTTAGAAGAATTTGTACATCAAAAGATACCATACATCGCCACATTAAAACACTTAAAAATCATAGAGAACAGGGGCTCAAGTAGACATCTGCCGTCAATTCATTTCAAATCTCATGGATGATAAACTTGCCATGCATGATGGAAAATGGGTACATTACCACAACTCTGACATCTCGAAACCGTTGCTCGATCTCTCAGCCTGTCAAAGTCATAGTTAAACAAAATCAGTTCGGCTCCAAAGAAATGTTACGTGCCTAGTGGGATTTTGAAGGTGCGGTTCACTGGGAGTTTGTTCCAAACGAGCGTGCAGTCGATGCAAATCTTTATTCTCAACATCTAGAATAAGTTCGTGAAGTTTTAAGACAGAAATACCCAGCATTAGTTAATCGAACAGTTCTCTTGAAACAGGACAATGAGAGATCCCATACGAACCATGCAATTAGAAGCAGTTAAACTACTACCAGCATTAAGCCCTGATCTGGCGCTTTCTGAATACCTCTGTTGTGGAAGTGAGGTATCACTAAATTCTTCGTATCAAAATCCAGAAAACAGAATCGTCGCTGGATAACAAACCTTGCAAAAAGGGACTCAAGACTATAGAATCTAATGGTTCTTACTTAGTAATTAGTTTAATGTCTTGTCAAAACACATTTCAAATACAGTTTTGCTTAAAAGTTGGCATTACTTATGAGACAATATCTATAGTATTTTATGCACTCCTAATCTACAAATGGAACTGCTGACTAAAGGATTTTTCGCTCTGCTGGCTTTTAGTAGCAGAGGTGAATAATCTTGTACGAAAGCACAGGTACAAGGGTAGATCCATAAGTTTCCGGCATCGACGATAAGGATTATCGCCTTCACAAAACCCTTATCTGTTGTCATACTTTATCTGTTAAGTAAATAATTACAGCTGTAACTTCCGCTCCACTGTGTTCAGCTGTTCAGATATAGTTGCATAAAGAAGGCTATGTGTAGAAAATTGTGACATGTTCAAAATGGAGTAACGAGCTATTATTAAATTCTTCGCAGAAGAAGGACTTACTCCTAATGAAATTAAACAGCGATTGGACGGTGTATATGGGGAAGCATCCCCCTCATATTCTACCGTAAAAGAATGGAATAAACTTTTTCGAATGGGTCGAGAAAGCATTGAAGACGAAGAGCGTGCAGGTCGGCCCTTGGAGGTGTTCACTCCTGAAAACATCGCTCTTGTGGAAGGAGAAATTATGGAAGACGGGCGGCTCAAAGTTACAGAAATAGCAGCAAGGTTGGGCTTTTCTAAAACAATAGTCCTTCGAATTATTCATGAACATTTAAACATGAATAAGGTTAGTGCCTAGATTTCTTTCCTCAGTCCAAAAGCAGCAACAAGTCATCTGTTGTCAGGCATTTTTGGAGCTCTGCCGTGGCAATGAGAGAGAAGTTCTGCAAGCCATTGTTACAGGATATAAAACTATGGTCCTCTACTATGATCCCTTATCCAAAAGAGAACCAATGGAGTGGCATAAACCTGGCGAAGCACCGCCTTTATCATTGACTTCAAGGAGAGGAACACCTCAGTAAATGGGGAGTACTATGCTGGTCTACTGCACAGACTACGTGTTTCCAGCAAAGAGAAAAGGCGAAGAAAGCTGAATGGTGGTGTGAGTCTTCTTCACACAACGCGCCTGTGCACATAGTTCTTGTTGCAAAGGAAGCTGTGAAGAAATGTGGCTTCAAGGAGATCGACCATCCACCTTACAGCCCAGATCTAGCTCCCAGTGACTATTTCCTCTTCTCAAAACTCAAAAAGGACCTTCGAGCAAGGAAATGTAAGAATGACGAAGAAGTGATGGATGCTATTTATACCCATTTTGCAAACAAGACATCTACTTTGGGGGGGGGGGGGAGATTGAAATTTTTTTTCAAAGATGTGAGAAGTATGTTATAACAAAGGATAACTATATTGAAAAGTGAAATATAGTTTTTGTCTTTATCATACCTAGAAAATGGTTAAGCCGGGAACTTATGGACCTACCCTTGTATATATTGCTGACCATTGCAATACATTGTGCACACAAGAGTCTGTCTTGTGACATTTGGCTTCCTTGACGCATTCCGTCTAACACGAGTTCCGTTTTCTCGGAAGAACTTTGGATTTGCCAAATTTTTCTGCAATTAAATTCACAAACCTACTGGTATTGCTGTCGCATTTTTGAGGAGGCATATTTATTCCTTCTGAGTATCCAGGGTTCTATTGAATGTGTATTTCTGGGGGTCACGATTATATTAGCCAGCAGTTAAATTTACTAATTACCTCTGTCCATTAATGCTACGATTTATTTCAAGTAATCTTTATTTGTAAGGACATGTACTATCAATTATGTTTTAATAATCGCCAATAGTACAATCTTGAGCAAGCCGGTGTGAGGCGCACTCAGTTTGCGACCACTGCGAAACATACGCACTGCCGCTCATTTTCTGGCATTTTTTCTATAAACTTACACTCGTTAAGATTTCAACTTTATTAATGTGGTAACAGCCTCAGATTGTCATACCATTATGCTATGGCTTGTGTCTGTCATAATGCTTTGAAGTATTACATCTAATCAAATTAGAGTTTGCTGTAAGATTTCGAAATAATGGCACATAGTTCAGCCGAAAGCAAGTGAATGTCTTGCAGGACGGAGTTGACTTAGGAAAATGAAAGCAAATAACAGACTATTAATTAAGAGTTCCAAAACAAAACGTGTGAAATTTGTAAGTGGTTAAAATATTTTGGTCTTTTCCATTTACCAGCAGCAGTTATCGACTTGCTTTATTTACGGACGCTCTTTAACATCTCAGGTCACCTGCTCCCATTCAATTCTGGACGTGAAACGCCGATAAATTCTGCTCAGATGCCTCTTCTTTTAGGCTTGAGCTTCTTTTACATGCCGTAAATGCACGACACAGGACCCACGGCTTTCATTCCCTTCCGAAGGAAGTCATTACCTTAGGATTTGTATGTCCGAAAAATTCCGTCGATCCTGGCCGGGTTTGAACCCGCGAGGCAAGAGGCAAGTATGGTTACCACTACACCACCAGGACTGACCCCAGCAGCAGATTACCAAATGCTTTTGCATAGCTAATAAAAAATCTCTTACGTTTCTGAATATTTTGAATTTTCCAATTATATTTTGTAAAGATAAACACCAAAATTAGGACATGTGGGAACTAAAAACGCGACTGATGTCACCACAGTGAACTGCAGTAACAATTTCATAATCCGCATCCATCAGTCACAAGAAGGCACGAACATACAAGAAAGAACTTTTTCACTCATTATTTATTAACGATATTCACAAAGGGGATATCCCGAACTCGTGTACAGTAGAGCAGGCGCGCTTTAATAAAGCCCCTGGCAAAGCTAACAGGTGCAGATGCCGGGTCTTTTGGAGTCTGTGTCAACCTGTATGTGCAATAGACAGTGCGTTTTTGCTTCTAGAGGATTGAAATGGTTAGCTGGTACATTATTTGCGTGTTTTTGCAGTGCAGTGAAGTGCATTGTGTCTTCAGCAGCAGAGATACGGAAAGTGACTGACTATTCGACATCGACTAAATACGACTGGAACTCCGAGATGGATGCACGATGTGTACTGGAAGCGGACGGCACTTTACAGCATGTCGTTACACCCATCCATTAGTAAGAGAGTTGCATCTAAGGTAAATTGTTATGTGTGCCTGCTCTACTTAAGGAGCATCCGGAATAGGTAGGTACAATTTTAAACCCTCGTTACAATGTCATGTTTCAAACGTATGACGAAATGATAAACATGTGTGTAATCAAATGAAATAAAAAAAAATTGCACACGCGATGAAATGACTGGCACCCAACAAATGAATGGCACAGTATCTTTCATCTTAATATCTAAAGGTATTTGTTTGAAAGTTTACCCACGGCAGCAAGACAATTAATGGGTTATACCAAAGAATAGTGAAGATTTAATTAAAATGAGAGCAAATTTTTCTCAATAGACCGTCACTAGAGAAACAAATCGCAATATTGCAAGGTGGCAATTAAGAAAACTCGGACATACCGAGAGTACAAAAAAAAAAAATTATTACGCACTTTCACAGTAGATATCTATTTAATATATTTCTCAAAGTTGGACCGAAAAACAACTGTAATGTGTAGGATGGCGTTCTGTAAACAGATGTGACTCACATTACGTTATGCTATTTTTGCTACAACAAAATGCAGCCAAGATTATCGTTTGAATAGCGGAAAGCACTTTTGAAGTGGTATTGGAAAACCGAGAATGTTGTTGAAGTTCAAAGGCAATGGAGACGTGTGTACAGATCAGAACCGCCAACGCGAGTAAAAATTGCACGCATTCGAGATAAAGTTGAGACTCATGGTACCGTATGCGATGTTCACAAGGGCAGATCTGGGAGACCTCGCACAGCAAGCCTCGCGCACTGGATGCAAGGCACTGTCCTAGGCACTATCCAAGGTATTGGATAGGACGAAGAGGTCCGATTGAGTTTCCACCGCGTTCTTCGGATCTAACTCCGTTGGATTTCTACTTATGGGAAACTCTCAAGGATGTTGTATACCGTAGAAAAGAAAACCAGCTACGCTGACAGTACTTCGGGAAGAAATTTAACCAACATGTGCTGCAATCGCTGAGGACACTTTCGCAAACTTTGCTCAATCAGTAGTTCAACGTACTCAGAAATGTATCGACGCCGATGGTGGGCATTTTGAGTAACTGTTGTAACTGTAAAAGTCTAAGATGATTAATGCTCATCATTTTCTATTTTTTCTGTTTGTGTGAATTCAGTTTTGTTATGTTAACACAGTTTTTTCTTTGCTTGAAGTGTGTATACATTTTTTGGCACTCTCAATATTTAGAAGCTCCCTACCGAATAGAGCCTTAAAGTTATTAGTATCATGAAAATCAAATACGAAGCATGGTTTCGCTTGGTTCCTGATTGTAATCGGAGAGAAACCTAAGTTCCAGTTCTTCGACAACATCTTTTACTAAACAAAACTGCAGTTTCAATTGTTTGCCATTTAGTTCTAAGAAAGGATTATATTTCTTATGAAATACACGAGGAGCACGGTGAAATACATCATCGGATGAGATTTCAGAATAATCAGATACCTGTACAATATACCGCTTGTAAGAGTAGCCTAACATAACCTATAGTTAAACGCAACTCTGTTGTTATTACGTGGAAATAAGAAGTGAAACATTGAATACACTTTATTTACACGAAATTTAAACAAACGTGGCTCAGCATTTTATTTATAAATGAAGCAATTATGCTTCTGTATTCTGATAAATGTTTTATTTAACAGTTAGTAAACTCTAGTTAGTGCTTTAACTTTTGAAATTTTTCGAGTTAGATTTAATTTGAGGTAAAGATGAAATAATCATAGATTAATGTTTATACAACTCAAATTTCCAATTTTAGTAAAACTGGTGATTCATTTTATGCCCTAAACTAAAGTTAACTCTTTATACAACTGTTCCTTAGTGTAATGAATAATGAAAACAAAAAATAATAATATAAAATATAAGAATGCTATAAATTATGATATTGCGTATATAAGATATACAAAATTGGTCCATTTTTAATGCATTCAAACACTTGACACAGTCTGTAATAGTTATATATTATTTTTTGTTGTGAGCATTATTAAATTGATTGTTGTGAGATTCGATACGAATTGTGGGGATAAATAGAAAATATTAATGCATTTACATCAATAATAATTCTGATAGCACAAGGGGCCCACGAATAGTTGAAATACTAAAGTACTTTCATAATAGTTTTACACATTGAGGTTGACAACCTGTTGAAAACGATTGAATATATTCCTAACGACTTTTAGGAACAGTTCTTTATTAATCCCACCGCATAACTGCATAATCAAGAATACATTTTCACAACTGTCTGGGATCTTAAAGGGAATAGTTTTTCTTCCAAATAACTCTACATAAAAAGACTCATGTCTGGCCTTACTGAAGCCAAAATATTTCGATAAAATAATGCAACTGTGGACAACGATGAGACATCGCATAATCACCGATCACCCATAGAATATCTAATATAGTTTAGCTGAATGAGGTGTTGCCCTATCTTGTATGAATTACTGCAAATTAATTGGCAGGTAAGTGGCAAGAAGGTGAGGCACGAATTGGTTATCTAATACAATCATATACTGAACGACATTAACAGTGTTGCTAAAGAAGAAAGGCCCAATCAATCCATGATTTGATAGACGTCAATTTTTCCCCATGATTGGTTTTTCTTTCGCTTTAAAACCGCATGTTTCGTATATTACATTTCCATTGTAATTAATATTAGTAGCATTGGATGTATTGAAAGGATTTCATCTTTATCTTCCATCCATAAGACTTACTGCAGTTAGTGCCAATGTGGCAGTTGTAGAAACTGCAGCAATATTTGCCAATATAACGAATAACAGACTATCCCAATATGTGCAAAAGGCCGTGAATAGAAATAAAAATCCTTTGTCTTAACATTTTTTTCTGAAATTGAAAAGAAATCAAGTAAAGGCTAGGCACTCCAGGGGGCACAAACATCAAACTTTTTTTCGTGTAGTGAAAATAAAAGAGTGTATATAAAACGTGCGTTTGAACACAAAACCAAGTAGCGAAGGTACACACGTCTACCCCACATAATACCCACTCTGTTCTTTATTCTGCCCCATTTAGATGCCAGCAGGTAGCTATATCTTTTTTCTCTCCTTTTCACTGTACCACATTTCTGCTTGATATTTCATAGAGACTCTCTTTATAACAATACCAGCAGCAAGCATCCAGCCAGCACTCTCCATTGTCTATTAAAACGCAATTATAATAGAAAATCAAACAATGGCTTCGGGGACCAGAGCATTTCAAGCGAATGCTACTTGGTCCTATGTTTCAACGTCTCCCTATTATGTTGGCTCCCTTGCTTCACCTGCAGTACGTGGAGTGTGTTAATTTGACAGCCCCTCCCATTGACATCAACTTCTGTAGCGCAGGGAGAGGATTAGAAACTTCCAGGCGCGTGCAAACATTCCCTCTTTTGTTGTTGATAATATCATGTCCAGATACGGTCATTATCAGAGATACAAGAACAGCTATTTCAGCAAAGTAGCTTTAGGACCCCATCATGTTTTAATCTATAAAAATGTATGTAGAGGGCCATTCAGATGTGAAAGGGAACTCAGTTTCCTGGCGTCAATGTTTCTAGCGACAACGCACTCCTACCTCCTTCCCACTTCAACATCTAAGTCTGATAATTAGAGCTCAAATGGACGTACTGACTTACTCATACAGTTACAAAATATGAGGTGTTTCATACGCTTGCAGTCCCTAATTTTCCTTTATAACTTCCAAACTAATGAACGTAATTCAGTAACATTGTTGTACGAGCAGTGTGAAGATTTATAATAAATGTTAAAAGTCATTGTCTCAGTTTCCCACCAAATGTTTTCTTACAGTTATACGAAGATCCGTGGCTTGTTACGACACACTTTTCCTTTCATCACGTCTCATAAGAAGAAATATGAAAAACTCCTTTAGAAGTTACATGATATTAAAAGTGCGAAATAACATTCGCCCACAATTTGAATGCGTTGCCTACACGATTTTGTTTCATACTGTGACGACCGTCATTTGTTTCCGTTCTTGAAAACAATATCGAAAATGGAACGCTACACTATAAATATTTTCCGGACTCCTCTTTACCAATTTAACAGAATATACCGCCACGGGTGGCCGAGGTCATTAAGGCGCGGATTTGTGAGCGGGAGGTCTGGGGTTTGCGCCAGGATCGTCCTTCCTGACTTAGGGTGTTTTTCAGCTTTTCCTCTGCCTTCATTAATGCCAAATGCCGGGGAAGTACCCTAAACCTAGGCCTGGAAGGTTTCCTTCCTTTAAAAAAAGGATAAGTCCCAATATATCGTTTAGCCTCATGTATCATCAGTGTTCACCGCCTATGGTGTCTCAGTAGAAAAACGGGCGTCAAACACCATTCAAAAAATAAAACATAATACTTTTTTAATAGTGTTTAACGTCCATTTTTACTGCTGAGGCACCACAGGCGGTGGACACTGGTGATACACGAGATAAATTTATATATTGGGGAAGAATTTTGTTGAGGAAAGAAACGTTCCAGACCTAAGTTTAGGGCACTCCGGCATTATTAGCCATTTATAAGGACTGCGGATAACCTGGGAAAAACCGCAGTCAGGGAAGACGGATGGCGGGATTCGAACCCCAGACCTCCCGCTCACGAGACGGCGCCTTAACGACCTCGGCCACCCGTATTGGTAAACCTAACACATAAGAACATAACAATTGCTTTACGATTATGTCTCCCTCTTTCAACTGTTTGTTGGCACTTGACGTTACCAACTGACTGCTTGCTGCGGTTGAAAGTTCCGAACGGTAGCGAAGAAAGCCGAACTCCGTACGAACAGCAGTTCAGTTAGAAAGTGTTAGTGTAGTGTTGCGTGTGGGTTTTATTCATTTTTTGGTTAGTATTCTATTTCTTTTTGTTAAACTTAAACGAACCTAACCTAACTTTACCTATGCTCATGAAAGCTGCCGCGTGATTGGTGACATGCGGGGTGCCGGCATGCTGAGCACATGCCCCCCCCCCTGTAATACTGCCCTTTAGCAATGATGTCATAGGGGAAGCAGAGGTCGCCTGGCAGGCCAAGGCTCACGCCCGGCTGTAGTGCCAAATGAGAAGGTAAGAACCTAACCTAACCTGTGAAAAGTAAAATTTATTTTATTAAGAACAGTGTAGGCAAATTATGAAGATTACAAGAGAGAAAAAATGATTGGAATCCATGATCTGCACATTGGTAGTATCTTGCTCTGACCAATTGAGTAATAAGGTTGAATACCCAGTGAGGAGATTATTTACCTAAAGAACCTTTACTACTAAAATCGTAACCAATCGGCTTTCTTCGTTATCGTTCGGGATTTCAGCCGCAGCAGGCTGTCGGTTGGTAACGTCTAGTTTGTTGACTGCTGCAACTATTTGTAAGGAATGTAAAGTGTCTACTTACGTCTTCAACATACATTACAATATTTAATCAAAATAAAGTAAAGTAATTCGACATAAAGCGAGTTCGGAAATGAGTATGGCAAGACAGTTTCATAGTTGTCAGGTAAATAATTATTTTAGACTCCAGTTTCAAAACAGTTATTTTAATAAGAAAAGTGCAGTTATTTTCTGTTCAGATGTCTAATTATTTTTTCAAATGTCATAATGTTTATGTACTTGTTTGAAATAGAAATATAACGCATTTTAAACAGGTTACTGAAACCGAAGCTTTCAGCAAGAACCAAGGATTAAAATTCTCTTGAAAAAATGAGTAAATTTCAAAATTTAGACATAAAAATTCTGCAGAAGCTGTCCTATTTACACTAATTCTAAAATGAATAATTTTACTGCCTATAAATGTAATAAATGACGTCTGAGTTTTGAATACTTCTAGATTTAAATATAAGTGCGTGAAAATAGTTTCTCATGCGCACTGGTATGACATTTCTAAAATAAAATAAAAATCAAAAAATCATTATAATAGTATGACAGTTGCTTTGTTAGGCCTCTTATAAAAATAGACAATAGTATAATTATCTGCTAGAGATGTTGTGAGTGTCCAACTAGGTTGTGAGCCTTTGAAAATGAGGCTAAATATTTCCCACCAAAATTAAGGAATTAGCTTAGTTAGGCAATGGCTTGTAAGGACAATGTAATGTAGTGAAGTTCATGAAACAAATGTCTTCCTTTTGCCCTTAACATTTCTTGCGATTAAAGAGAAGCTAAACAACATATGAAGGTGAGTTAAATGAAAGAAATTCGAAATATTGTGGCATTGTCCTTTAAGTTGACAGTATTGTTATCAATGCTATAAGTACCAGATATTCAATATGATGTTGCATTTTTATAACAGCAGCAAGTGTACGAGTGGAGTAGGCAGTTCGGAAATTCTTTGATCTCAGTGATAGATGCTGCTCGCCCGGATCAAAGCTAAACACATCTCATCACCACATAGTTCAATGTATGCTGCTAAAGAAAGTCTGTAAAGTGAATTTCACGGCAGCTCACTCCAGAACTGAAACTGCGACGTATTGATTTTTATGAAGAACTTTTACAGCTCTTTCAAGCAAAAGGTGATGATTTTATTGCAAGAATTGTTACTGGAGATGAAACCTGAGAACACTACCACCAACCGGAAACAGAGAATGGCTCCATATGTGCTCACCAAACTCCAAGAAGTTCTGGGCGCAGCCATTTGTGAGCAAAATCATCCAACAATAGGTCAATGCTTGACTCCATACTGCCCATACTACCGTTGCCACTATCAATTACCTGCATTTTTAAGTGTCTTCCACATCTGCCATACCCACCATACTTCGCACAGAGTGATTACCAACTGTTTGAATCACTGAAAGAGATATTGGGAAAGAAGTTTTGTTCAGGAATTCATGCAAAGTGTAGGGGGATCTGTATTGAACGTCAAACCGATTGAGCAGAAAAATTATATAACGTATACTACTTTTGTACAATAAATTATAGTGAATATATTTACTATTTTAATTTCATCCGTCCTCTTATTTTAATGATCCCACGTTATTATTATTTGTTTGTTGTTTTGTTTGTTTATGGACGCTCTTTAGTATCTCAGGTCATCAGCGTCACATTCAACTTAGGGCGTGAAACTCCTATAAAATTTTCCGAGAGGTTTCTTCTTTCAGGCTTGAGGTTCTTTTACGTGCCGTAAATCTACGACACGGAACACTCAGCTTACTTCCCTTCCGAAAGAAGCCATACTTACTAGGAATATTACGTTCGAAATCCATCGATCCTGTCTGTTAAATACATATCACCATACATAATTATTGAACAATCTAAATATTTTCTGTGTCATACCTTCCCGAATGCTGGAAAGAAAACTATAACTGAAATGCTTTTACATCTCTTCTGAAAGGAGATGTATGCACAACTAGAGGCAATCGAAATGTAGGCAGTAGAAACAGCATTAAGCTTATTCAAGTGGTGCAGGCAAATATTTCGAGTATAATTTATTTCAGAACGACCTCCAGAAAATGATCAACTTTTCTCACCATATGCCAGTGATTGCAAATTTTCAGCAATGCTTGATGTAGGAAAAGACAATGTTTCATCGCGTGTATCAGTTTTAATTATAAGCAAACCATCGAACTAGATCCATATTCAATTCTAGCAAAGAGCTGTAAAATGTCATAGTTTAGTAATTCTGGTAAAGCGTGGGTTTTTTTTTTTTTTTTTTTTTTTTTTGTACAGTTCAGTGCAGTTTGACACGTTGTAGCCTTGAAGTCGTTTGTCAAGTGTTTTCCATTTTATATACGTATTAATATCACTACCAAATTTAATTGCTTGCCATGAGAGATAAGAATTATATACAGAAAATACAGGCCATACCTTGCGCAATAGTCAGGGACGATTTCTGCATGCAGAAAGCGAGGAACTTTCTGTAGTTAATTACTGTTGTCTATGATATTCCTTACTTTTTGTGTTTAATGAAAGCAATCAATTTGGACAGCGATGCCATTCCGTTCTATTAAATGTTCTGCTGAAGCTCCGTTCCTCTAATAGCACACGTTCAATCTTACCATCTCCCCTTAGTTGTAATCGTGTGTAGAAGTGAAGGGGGAGTGGGAAGTTCTTTAATTGGAAAACGGGCTCTTGGTAATTTAAGAGAATGGTTTTGAAAGTATACACATTGCAATTGCAAGTTATGGGTAATTTATTAAAATGGTTGAAAAATGTTTCGATCAGTTTATTTACATGTTTACGAAATGATATTTGTTTATATATTTGTATGCTTACTTTGTGACCAGTACGTGCTGTTTAATTGTAATATAATATATTTTAAAGGCATGCCGAAGTGAATAAATGGTATATTTTGGTCCAAAAATTAATTTTTTGTTTTAATATAAAAATTATTTTGATTCCCTGAGAAGTTTCATACATTGTATGCTCTTTGAAACATTTTTAGTTGCCATTTTTAAATGCCTGCAATATTTAAATCCCCCTTTCTAGCCCTTGAACTTTTAGGTACCTGCAGCATCAAATACCCTAGACTTTAATTTTCAGTATGTTTGCCTGCATTTAAAACGCATCTTCTTCCAAACATGTATATTACAAAAAGGCTATAATGCTCAATATAAAGCCAAAAACGTTTAATAGTAATAGCTATTTAGTTATGTTAATTTAAGAAGTTCACTTGCCTATGTTATTACGTAAGATAAAGGCCATAATATTCGATTTAAAACTCCAAACATTCATTGATAATATGTTTTTGATCATATAATTTACCAAGTTCGTTTGCACATGTTTTAATGTAGGTAATGACTTTAATTTTCAATTCAAATAACAAATATTCGTTCGTTTTAAATTGTATAAATCTAGTAACTAATTTGTATAGATTCATGTATCAGATAAGGGCTATGACAATGTATGTCTTAATGTTTGTTTGTTGGCCTTTATGACAATACTTATAATATAAAAATAATACTGTTCAAAGGAACACATACATAGCCAAGAATATGAACAGATTAAAACCACAGATAAGAAAATTGTAATACTAAGTGAATCAACCATTGGCAGACGTAACAACATTAATAACGTGTACCAAGAATGAAACACGAGACAGACAGCTTTATTGCGACTAAATAGAAATGAACGAATTTCATTCGCTTAGTATACGTATATTGAAAATATGATGCATTGTTATGTTTAGTATTATTACAATCTTCTTGTTATATGTGACTGTTTATATTTCAATATGTTTAGTTATGCTTTGGATTCAGTGGAGAGAAGCTGCGTTCCATTAATAGAAATCGTGGTTCGTACTCCGTAAAAGAAGCAATATTTTAACATTATGTAAAGATAACATTTAATGGAAGAAATCAAAAAATCATTAATTGTGGTAAACGATTGGAGTTACGAGTTTAAATAAATATCACATAGTAAAATTTTATACAAGTTACATTAGGATAAAAGTTTTCGGGAAAGAAATATAAATTATAACACGTCTATCTAGTATTCCCTCCGCATCTAATAATATTATCAGAGCATATCGAAATCAGAAAAGTGTACTGTTGTGTAGTAATAACAAAACATTAATAAATTCCTAGTCTGTAAGAGTGGTCTGAAAAATCCAGCTACATTATCAAACCTGAACTAGTCGAACACATTATAGTGGTAGTTACATCAGCTCCTATGACGACAAATATCGACGGCGACGTCTCTCTATACCGCTACAGACTTGACCCTCAACGTGTTGATATTAGTGAACTTCGACTCCACAAGCACACGTCATAATTAATACCATTATAAATTTGGCTGCTCAACGTGTTGGCATCTACGTCGACTACGACGTCAGTTAATTCCATTACAAATTGCCATGCTAAACTCGAAATTTGCTTCTTTTCTAAATGGCGAACGGTAATCTAGAATTGTCATCAATCGATAACGCACTGCGATCCTTCGCTTCTGTCCTTAGCGAGCATGCTATAACTCGGGTTTGACTCGAAGCGAACACCCGACCATAATCTTCTTGACTGTGTAGCTATCAACTAAATCATGAAACGAGCACGGGTGACCGAGAGGGTTAAGGTACGGACTCATGAACTCCAATTCCGCTAGCCATCCTTCCTAACTGAGGTTTTTCTCAATTCTCATCACTGGCAAATGTCAAGAAGTACTCTAAACTTGGGCCTGGAACACTTCCATCCAAAAATTCCTTTTCCAATTTATCATTTCATGTTTCATCAATGTACCAAAGATGAAAGAGAAATTTTAGGTGGCTTACAACTATCATTTATCATAAGAGATAAATTTTTATACAAGCATTTAGATAATCTGCTTCAAAAAATTAGTAGAATTGAATGGGAAGAAAAGTTGGAATAGGAAGAGATGCCAACACCTACGGTACAAACTAGAGATGAAATTAGATCAGTCAGAATTCAAATACTAAACTGAGCAAATACAATACTAAGTCATGAGGAAGGAGAGAATGAAAGGAAAAGTGAAGATAACGAGGACAGAAAGTAAGGTGGAGAAGAAAAAAGGAACAAAAAGAAGATGAAGGAGGAAGGAGAACGGAGGAGAAAGGAGTAAAAGAAGAAGTTGGTAATAGCCATATCAATGATTGCAAAAAATAACTAACAGCATAACAATTACAGAGAAAGAAAGTGGGGGAAGGAGAAGAGGAAAGAAGACCGGGTGAAGAGTGAAGATAGAAGAAGGGAGTGATAACGATCACAAATATGTCATTAACACAACACCAACAACTACTCAACCATTCAACTAATGAAGAAGAAAGAAGACGGAGAGTAGACATGATGGTTACTATAGTAAACAACATACTACAAAAGGAGGAGATGAATGAAAATGGAGGGGAGGTAAGGATCACGGGTAAGCGGTACAAGAAGGAACTGGTGGTAATTAAAAGGAGATATTAAAAGTGTTTAAGTGTTTGATGAATGTGTAAGTTGAGTGATAAACACCAGATATAAACAATGAAAGCAGTGAACAAATAGCAGCGAGATATGTACAAATAGTATCAGTGACAGAATAGCAAGAGTAAAAACAAACTTAAAGTGAATGCTCAATATAGTAAGTGAACTAAGTTAAGAGTTCAAAGCATGTATTAATATTGTAAGTTTAAGAACAAATAAAGATAAATAATTATTTAAATAAGAAGTGAATACAGAATGTGCAACTAAAAGTAAAATAGAAATAAAATTCACTTAGATAGCTAGGGTAAGGTAAGCTGATGGTTACCAGCTTCATGGCCGTTCGGTTTCCGACCGTCAATTTAGTTCTTATAGTTAGCTGTTACCAGCTAATGATACTGGTTCCCAGTAACGTGTAAATTATTAAATTACTTAAAGAAGTGTTTTATTCTATGCTCTATTTAGTTTATTATTATAGTATATTTTCTTTTAATAGATTATGGTCTATAAAATGTATTATGTAAAATGAAGTACTTTTTAATAAATGATAACATTTGGAATATAAGTCCCGGTATAGGCAACAAGGTGCAGGATGGAGTATTTCAGCTTTCATTTTTTTTTATTTATCATCAGTGTCACGAACTATGATGTCCTAAGTAATTAAGACGGAGTGCTAAACCCTATAAATATTGAGCTCATTTATCTCAGAAACAGGTGCAAATTATCTTTTAGGCAGTGGCGTGTGGCCATGTTTTAGTAGAGGAAAAATTAATACTTGGTACTAATTAGTATTAACATATACCTTCACAAAATATATTTTTATTTTTTTGCATATTAATTTGAAATAAACTTTCAGCTTTATTTCTGTTATTTCCCCCCCCCCCAATATCAACCAAATTGGCTGAATTAAGCAAAAACATTTTAATTCGCGAACACAGTTGGACTTTTAACTCAATCCCTGCTGCCCTTTTTTATTTTATGAAGTACAACCAACCATGGGTAAAATAAAAAATACAACATTGCTTAAAAAGATTAATTTAAAGAAATATAGCAAAAGTGCTCTGAAAACTGCGTTATTGGTACTGCAACTTTGATTATATCAATCTGAAAGTCTATTGCATTATACTATTCGTATAATATCTTCTACAATATTCAAGATAATTATATGCAAATTTACAACAATATTCTTGCTATTGAGGGCAACAATATAGTCCTTTGTCTTTATTTAATGTTAATTACAAAAACATTTTATATGTGCGTTTAATATTAATATTTGAGGGTAAAACGTTTTTCATCTTCAATTGTATGGGTACACATTTTAGCTACCGAGGTTCAGTTTGTAGATTAGACGTTATCTTTACAATAAAAAAGAATTATTCAGAAGAATACAAAACTTTAGCGATAATACATATTTCTGATGCAAATCTATGAATATTTTGAGAATTAATAATTTAAAAGTTTCATAACAGGCGAAAATAACATCAGTGGATTTCGACAGAAATGAGACAGAGGGTGAAAGATATACAGAAATAAAGATTTGAACTAGCTTAGAGGATAAAAGATTTTTATATTTTTATTTATTTATTTATGGACGCTCTTTAACATCTCAGGTCATCAGCGTCCCACTCAACTCAGGGCGTGAAACGGCCGACAAATTTTGCTCAGAGGCCTTTCTTTCAGGCTTGAGGTTCTTTTTCGTACCGCAAATGTACGACACGGGGCCCACGGCTTTACTTCCCTTCCGAAGAAAGCCATACTTAGGATTTTTACGCCCAAAAAAATCCATCGGTCCTGACCGGGTTCGAACCCGCGATCTTGGGTTTAGGAGGCAAGTATAGTAACCACAAGATTTTTATAGAATAGGTAATTAAAAGAAAGTGGGGACGGGATAAATATATAGATAATTGTGATCAATTCGGAAGAATGTCTTGCATGGATGCATACAGTGTATTATTTCTAAAAGGATGTAGAAAAGAATTTAAAGTAGATTGAGTAGATTGAGTTGGAAAATGGTTAGTGCTTTACATTGTCTAATAGAATATGAAATGGTAAATAGGTGCGGGGATAGTATTTGGGATGAATAATGAGATAAATGACAGCAAGATACAATGGCAATTATAATGTTGGCAGATATGTGAGCAGAGAAAATAAACAAGATTGGGGAACTCTTAGGAAGAGTAAGGGATAAGTGGGGGAGAAATATAAGGAAGGAGCTTGAGGGCACACACAGTTCTGAAAATGGAATTCATTTTATTGGTTCTTTACCATACTTATAACCAGGTGATTAAGATAAGGGAGTACTTTAGCATTGCTAATTTTTTTTATATTTTTCTGGTTTATACAAATTTAATTGTAATTTGGTTTGCTGAAATAAAATTCATTCATTCAATTTATATTATAGGACATTTTTTAAATATTAAGCAGATAGCATTTCATTTTAAAAACTCTTATAGGAATGGAAAAATAAAATGTGAAAAAACATAAAAGTTTAAGTATCAATGATATATGCACCCCCAAATAAATGTTAAACGTCAATCCTGTCACAATTTTTTAATGCTGTTTAACGCCCGTTTTTACTACTGTGGCACCACAGGCAGTGAACAATGGTGATGTATGAAATGAAATGATAAATTGGGAAAGGATTTTTTTAAGGAAGGAAGAGTTCCAGGCCTAAGTTTAGTGTACCTCCCCGGCATTTCCCAGTCATGAGGACTGAGGAAAACCTGGAAAAAACCTCAGTCAGGAAGGAAGGTCCTGGTGGGATTCGAACCCCAGACCTCCCGCTCACGAGTCCACGCCTTAACGACCTCGGCCACCGTGGCGGTGCCTGTCACAAAGAAACATAAACACAAAAAAATGGGAATAGAAACAATAATAAAATAATACTATACTCATATCTTAGTTTTGTAAATTAATGTCATTCTAATATCTTGAATCATTCTGTCTCGGAAGTCCAGCCTTTACTGGATTTGTGTTAATAATTCTGATTTTAGCGCAAAATCAATCATATCCACTAAGTATATTTTTAATTTAAGAGTTGCAAACATGGAGAACGGAATAAGTTCTATATTTTCGGACCCGCATAATCATTTTGTTTTCTCACACAAATCAGGATTGAGCTTTCTAACACACGATTTGGTTTAAACTTTAAGCTGCGGCAATCTGCTTTTCCTCAAAGTTTCGTGCCCAAAAGTTTACGTTTAAAACACTTTCAATGTTGCTTTCGCAGTTCAAAGGTAAACAAACCTTCACTAGAGGGGATTTTAAAGTCGCTTCTATTCCGAACTATAGTTGTCTACTAAAAAGATATAGTAAGTAATTCTTTATGTCTAATTTACCCTAACTTTCTAAAGGTACGAACTAGTAAAATATTTTCACAAAATAACCATGCACTATTAATAATAAACTGACAACTAGATGTACTTTTGCACTAATAAAGGAATAATGTAAAAACGTCATTTGATTCCCTTTCTTCGGTACTGGTTTTCAGCCCCGAAGATGTCCGATTTTAAACAAAAGATACAATATTTGAAGGGGAAAAAAGAGACAGAAGGGGTAACAGCTGCCCAGGGGGTAAAACCATGAAATTATCGCCCTATTAAGTAATCTACTCACCAAAACTATACTGTAATACATTTTATTTTAATTCAACTGCCCTGTTTTGGGTTTTCTACATGCCTTCTAAGAATGCATTAACCCTATGACATTCATTTGGTCTTCAGTCTTATTTTTGTAGGCTGACTGCAAAAACTAAGCATTATCATGGTAGTATAACAGCCTTTTCTTAATATATTTTGTCTGAAAAACTACTAAGTACTTTAAAACTATTTGTCATGGAAATGTTTTATAGACAGAAAGATAGATAATGAATCCGAAACTACAAATATGACACATTTTGTCTACAATGTTAAGAAAAACAATTACAATGTTGTATGTATCATTTAGGGTCAGCTGTATCAAGTTGATAACTGGAGATTACTTTTAACTGTAAATTAAAATATAACTAGAGATTACTCAACATTTCTGCTACACCTCAGACTACATAACCTCGAGTTTGCAGTAACTCTTAAACCTATGGCAACACCATGAAATAATATGGAAATTCCTATTTACAGCAGCTTGGTATTCAACTGTTCAACCTGAGAAAACCAACAACTATTCAGTTTCCCGCCTCCTAGACATATATACTTTTTAATATGTCTTTAAACAGAGATAAGGAAATGTCAAAGCGTATGTGAGCGGCAAATTTTAACAAACGTGAGAAGGATATCATTGTGATCTGATGGTAAAATATAAGAGAATAATTTAAAAAATAAAAAATTGATTCAATCTCATATAAGGATAAAGACGTGCATGGAGGGAAATTGCCAAACAGTATAATAATTCTACGTTATGACCCCCAGATGATATAATGGGTATGTGTGTGCAGTCTATAGCACCTAAAACTCTAGCACTGACATCTCAGAGCTGATATTGCTCTAGTAACTTTGCTCCCTGTTGAATAGAATAGTTAATAGTATCATGAACATCGAACACGATTTCGCTCAGTTTGTGATTGTAATTGGGGATGTAACATATGTTCCAGTTCTTCGACGTGTTTTGCTAAGCTGAAATTGCATTTTGAATTTTTTGTCATTCAGTTCTAGGAACGTACACGAAATACACGAGGAGCACTGTGAAATTCATCTTCGGATGAGATGTCAGAAATCAGAAATCTGTACAATACACTACTTGTGGGTTAACCTTGCATAACCTACGATTGAATGTAGTTCTGTCTGTTGTTATTACGTGGAAATGAAAAGTGAAACTTTATCTATAAACGATCTATCTATTAAAATAAACTAATCATTTTATTTACAAATGAAGTTGTTATGCTTCTGTACTCTGAGAAATTGTTGTTTAACATTTACTAAACTCTATTTAGTGCTTTCACGTGTGAAATTTCGCGAGTTAGATTTAATTTGAGGTTAAGACGAAATAATCTTAGATTAGCGTTTATACAGGTAACATTTCCAAGTTAACTATAACTGATGGTTAATTTTATGCTCTAAACTTAAGCTAACTGTTTATACATCTGGCCCTTAGAGTGTTATGAAAGAAGAGTTGTTGTTGATTTGATTTATTTCGGCTCTTTAACATCACAGGTCATCAGCGTCCCATTCAATTCAGGGCGTGAAACGGCCGACAAATTTTGCTCAGGGGCCTCTCTTTCAGACTTAAGGTTCTTTATCGTCCCGTAAGTGTACGACACGGGACCCATGGCTTTACTTCCCTTCCGAAGGAAGCCATACTTAGGATTTTTACACCCGAAAAAATCCATCGATTCTGGCCGGGTTTGAACCGGCGATCTTGGGTTTAGAAGGCAAGTATGGTTACCACTAAACCACCAGGACCGACATGAAAGAAGAGAAACTTGAAGATACATGAAAATATACAGTTTGTGAGCTCACTGCATAAATATACAAAATGAACTTACTTCTGTATAACAAGATAATTTTTTATTGTACGAGAAATAGTGGCGTTTAGATTTATCGTTACTCCACATGTGCACGTTTACTATAGCAACAAAGTAAGATAGAGTCGCCCGCATATAGTCAGTTTATTTACTTTAGTACTTATATTTTATAAAATCATAAAATGATACTGTAATTAAACTGATAATAATAACACCAACACGCGTTTTAAGAGATGTTGAAAATGATGTCCCTCAGTTGCAATACATTGCCAGGATCTACATAGGAAATTCCTGTATTTCATAGAAACTTATCTGCTGTTATTTTTTTAAAATTGTTTACAATAAATATAATTAGATTACATCATTTTATTTAGCTAATTAACTTTATATACTTTTAACTTTCTCTTACACTTTTGTGAAAGACAGCCGCGAGAGATTAAAAACTAAACAGAGTAACTAGACAGCTATAAATAAACTATATATAAATAAACAACAAGCATGTTGGTTCATTCACGTAGAAACTTCCAGTGTCTGTGACTAAAAGCTATTATAGAGGTTTCAACTGCAGTAGCAACTTGGAAGGGCGTGTAGATGCATAAAAGAAAGTAGGCTGCAGGATGGAATGTGGTGAAGGAAACAAGAAAAGGGAGCATCATTTTTCAAGTGCCCTTGAACTGCAAAGCACTTCTTGTATGTCAATCACAATGTGTTTCATCCGGCGACCCTTCCTTTTCAAATTCGCATCGCGCAATGCGACATTATCTTTTAATTTCAAAGAGCAGTGGAAGGGGTGGAAACCACAAACGAAACAAAATCGAGGCGGACAATTGCAGAAAGGGAGGGGAAACATTTCCATTTACCGCGACTCAACAGAGCGGCAAAGGAAAAGAAACGGACGAATGGAGAAAGAAAATAGAAGGGAAAGCTGGAGACTGGATCCTATCTCTCGCGTTTTCAGCAACAGTTTGTTCCTGACAAGGGTTTTTTGTTTGTTAACTTGTTTTTCTCTTGTTATATTGGTGAATATGCAGAGGGCTCTCTTGTTTTACTTGACTTCCTAGACTGAGTGGGTTTGTCTCTTACCTTCTCTGCTGCTGAGAGATACAAATTTATGTCACCATCTGTGAACGTGCTCGCAGATACGACCTTTGGGAAATTCCCACTCTCATTGCGCCTTTAGACAGCTATCATTCTTAAAGCAAACATTTTCTTATTTTATTATATACAATGTAACATCAACATATACAATAACTATAAAATTCTCTACACATGTCCCTCTCCTGCTCTTTTAGAGCTCAAGTCTTGAACAATTCACTTGGATAAAAAAAATTGATTCTATGTCTTGTTGAACATTTGATTTCATATTTCTATCGAAACACTCCGCTACATGCGAGGTGCGTTCAAGTTGTAACACCTCTGATTTTTTTTCTCTCACTAACTAATCACACGAAAACTATGAGATTGCTTCCATTGAGCAGATTGGCGCTTCGTTTCAGAATTGAAAAATCTATGTCTCATCCATTGTCACAATCGATGAAAAAACGTGCCATTCATGCCGTCATCACGCGTCAACTTTGCCTGGCAACATGCCATGCACTTAGCCTTGTGGTCGTCCATCAGCATTCGTGGCACCCACTTGGAGGACACTTTTCGCATTTTCAGCTTCATGCAGAATTGTGTGCACAGATCCCATGGAAATGACAACTATGGAGGTGATGTGTTCCCCACTCATTCGGCGTTCCTCCAAAACAACTTTCTCCATTAGCTCGATCATGTCCCGAGATTGCCTTGGTTTGTCGTCACACGACGATCTGCTTTTCTTGAACTGTCGTACCCATGAATGCACATTAGACACCTCCATGACACCATCATTACTGTCTCCCTCAACTGGTGATGAATTTCAATCGGTGTCAAACCACGCAAATGAAGAAAATGAATGATTACAACACTGTTCTTGTAATGAAAACGTTGCCATTTTAAAGTATCAAAAACAGTCTTCACTCTCGCCGCTGCCGCTAGAGTTCTATGTGTCATACAGTGCTGCCATCTCTGTTACGCATTGACAACGAGTGCCCGCATAATTTAAAACAAGTTTCTCTCTGTTTTCAGTCTTGAAAAAAAAATCGGAAGTGTTAGGCAACTCGTACTCTTCCGGTCTGTTTTTTTTTCTGAATATGCTTCCAAGTTTGGATTAATAAATTGTTCCATTTCTCTGATTATTGTTCATACAGTTACGGTCTTTAATGGTCATGTGTTTACTTAGCATACTCATTTCTTCACTTCTAGAGCTTTCTAAAAAAAAAAAACACGGCACGGCAAAGCTCCAAAAATGCCTGACAACAGATGACTTGTTGCTGCTTTTGGATTGAGGAAATGAGTCGTCACCCATCTTGTACTATCTTATTCATGTTTAAATGTTCATAATAATTCTAAGGACTGTTGTTTTAGAAAGACTCAATCTTGCTGCTATTTCTGTAACTTTGAGTCGGCGATCTTCCATAATTTCTTCTTCCACAAGAGCGATGTTTTCAGGAGTGAGTACCTCCAAGGGCCGACCTGCACGCTCTTTGTCTTCAATTCTTTCTCGAACCATTTGAAAAAGTTTTGCCCATTCTTTTACGGTAGAATAGGAGGGGAATACTTCCTATATACACCGTCCAATTACTGTTTAATTTCATTTTGAGTAAGTGCTTCTTGAACTTAATAACAGGTCGATACTCCATTTTGAACATGTCACGATCTTCTACACATAGCCTTATTTATGCCACTATATGTGGACAACTGAACACAGCGGAGCGGAAGTTACAGTTGCACGTGTTTACTTAATAGATAAGATATGACACTAGATAAGGGTTTTGTGAAGGCGATAATCCTTATCGGTGAGGCCGTAAACTTATGGACCTACTCTCGTAAGTGTGGGATTTCAGAAGTAATGTGCAAGAGTCCACCATACTTTAGGTTGGATGATGATGATGATGATGATGATGATTATTGCTTAAGGGCGCAAAACTGCTGTGGTCATTAGCGCCCAAACACATCAAGTACTGTGTCAGAAAAAAAAATAAACAGAAAACGCAAATCCTGCGCATAATGAACGGACAGTAGTACTTGTGCAATAAAATGTATACCCAAAAACAAATAACATGGGTATAAGGCGCCACAAATATAAGGGTGTTACTAAAACTCAGTCGCAAGAGCGAAAAAACATAACAGTCCTGTAATGGACTAAAATCATAGCGATAAAACCCCAAAGCCAACACAGGGCTATATGGTCAACAGACAAAGACAGGTAGGAAAACAAATCAGCAAGAGCTGAAAACAAACCAGTCTTATAAAAGATTAAAATGGTAACAACAAAACCCCAAAACAAGTAACAAGGGTAATGTGCAAAACAACAATGGAAGACTAGTTAACACGAATCAACAAAAGCTGAAAAAACAACAGTCTTAAAAGAGTCTAAGAATGCCGTCAATGGTAAAAAGATAAAAACTCACACCTTGCTCCGAAAACCACAAACACTGATAAAACGGAGCACTCGCTCAACAGCAACCATATCATCTGCAAGTAAGTCCTCAATAGAGGAGGGTAAACGTAGGCTATTCCTAAAAGCTGTCAGATGATGGCAATCAATTAAAATGTGACGCACTGTATAGGGGTGGTCACAGTGAGGGCAAGCTGGAGCGGGTTGACCATTAAAAAGGTGAGAGTGACTAAACAGGCAATGTCCAATTCTGAGAAGAGCTAAAATTACTTCTTCGCGACGAACAGCGCGAGAAGAAGTCGACCAGTTAAAAGGGGCTGATTTACACTCCCGAAGCTTATTGGTGGTTAGTAAATTCCACTCATCGCGCCAGCGCGAGAGAACGCCTCGTCGTAAGGAATGTATAAAATCCCCGAAATAAAAACGGAGCTCGTACTCAGCAGGGTCTATAAGAGCGGATTTTGCTGCAACATCTGCGGCCTCATTACCTGGGAGTCCGACGTGCCCAGGCACCCATAGCAGTGTTACCCTGACGCCAGCGTCGTAAAGGGTTAAAACTACATTCTGGATCATCTGTACAAGAGGGTGGAGGTTGTACAGATTTCTAAAACTTAAAATTGCACTCAAAGAGTCGGAACATATAACACTGTTCCCTAGCCCCTGATCATAAATAAATAAAACCACCCGAAAGATAGCATAAAGCTCCGCCATAAAAATAGATGTTGCAACGTCAAGACCATACGTAAAACTAGCCCCATTAAAAACAAAAGCACATCCTACACCTGTGTCACATTTAGAGCCGTCGGTATAGATAAAATTCCAGCCATTAAAAGAGGATTTGATCTCGCTAAAAGAACAACGAATAATATGTGCTGCGGTCGAAGATTTCGGACAGGACGTAAGCCCGAGATGAACGGGGGCCTCTGCTAAAATCCAGGGGGGATCCCCGGATAAGAAAAAAGCAGGTAACTCAATGTCCAACGTCCGTAAAATCTCCCGAAAACGAAAGCCAGCGGGCTTAGGAGTAAAAGACCGAGCAGCATAAAAACGATCAAAAGACACATTAAAAAACGGCCCATTCGTGGGATGACGAGGTTGCGCAGCTAAGCGACAACCGTACGCGACCAGTAAAACATCCCTACGATAAAACAACGGAGGTTCTCCAGACTCCGCACATAAACTCAGCACAGGACTGGTGGGGAATGCCCCAATGGCGACACGGATACCCCGGTGGTGAATCGGGTTCAGGCGGCGCAGAGCCATAAACAACACTGCCATAATCCAATTTGGACCGGATAAGAGAGCGGTAAAAACGTAAAAGTATAGTCCGGTCAGCTCCCCAAGATGTGCCACTTAAAACTCGTAAAATGCAAAGAGAACGTTCACATTTGCCTCTGAGTTGCGCTATGTGCGATGACCAGCATAATTTCCTATCGAACACCAAGCCAAGGAACCTAACTTCGTCTGCGAAAGAGAGTGCGTCTGGGCCAAGATGGAGTGAAGGTGGAGGATACTCCTTGTGGCGTCAGAAGTCCATGCAGACGGTCTTCTCTGCGGAGAAACGGAACCCGTGAGAAACACTCCAAGCGTGAAGGCGGTCGAGACAGCATTGGAGGCGGCGTTCCAAGGGACAGGTTCTCCGAGAGGAAAGATAAATGGCAAAATCGTCCACAAACAATGACGATTTTATTCCCGGCGGTAAACACTCGGTGATAGAGTTAATAGCAATGGCAAACAGTGTGCAACTAAGTACCGAGCCCTGTGGTACACCGTTCTCTTAAATAACACTAGATGATAAAACTGATCCCACGCGAACGTTAAAAACCCGGTCTTTCATAAATTCCTGAATAAAAACAGACATACGCCCACGTATGTTCCAATCGTGAAGCGTTCGGAGGATACCGCCTCTCCAGCAGGTATCGTACGCTTTCTCTAAATCGAAAAACATAGCAACCGTTTGGCACTTGCGCACAAAACCGTCCATTACATGGGTAGTTAAAGACACAAGATGATCGACTGAGGAACGATGACGCCGGAAACCACACTGGGCGTTCGTTAATAATTGCCTCGACTCTAACCACCACATGAGCCGTCCGTTAATCATGCGTTCCATCACCTTGCAAACGCAGCTGGTGAGGGAAATCGGACGGTAACTGGAAGGAAGATGTGGGTCCTTTCCAGGCTTAGGTATAGGAATGACGGTGGCCAATCGCCAAGCGCTGGGAAATGTGCCGTGACACCAAATAAAATTAAAAGTTCGTAATAAAAAAGCTTTGCCTTCTGCTGATAAATGCTGCAACATGGCAACATGAATGTCATCTGGCCCCGTTGCGCAATGTCGAGAGGTAGAAAGGGCATGTTCCAGTTCCCTGGCGGTAAAAGGAACGTTATAGCTCTCCTGATGGTCGGAGGCAAATGAGAAACCTTTCCTCTCAACCTGCTCCCTAACTGCGCGAAATGAAGCCGGGTAGTTGGCGGAGCTCGAAACATCAGCGAAGGTTCGCCCTAAAACATTGGCGACGTCAGTCGGAGTAGTGAGCATTTGATTTAAAATCCTAAGACCGGGTCAGGTGTATACCTTGGTTTGCCAGCAACGCGGCGTAGCCGTTCCCAAACTACGGATGAAGGCGTTGTGCGGTTAAAAGAAGAGATAAAAGAAATCCAAGAAGCCTTTTTGCTATCCTTAATGACTCGGCGGCATTTGGCGCGAAGTTGTTTATAGCAAATCATATTTGCTGAAGTAGGGTGGCGACGAAAAACTCGGAGAGCACCTCGGCGTGCACGCAATGCATCCCGGCATTCATCGTTCCACCAAGGAACCGGTAAGCGTCTGGGGTGACAAGACGACGGGGGAATAGCCTTTTCTGCGGCTGTTATGATGACCGTACGGAGGTGCTCGATCGCGATGTCGATAGATGGAAATTCTCACCCTGAAAATTCGGCCAAAGAGCGATAGAGAGGCCAATTCGCCTTTTCAATGAGCCATTTTGGCGTGCGCTGTGAATGTGCGTTCGAAGAGAGTACATGGATCTGACACGGAAAGTGGTCACTGGAATATAAATCAGAGATGACGTTCCAGGTGAAATGTACAGCAAGCGAGGCAGAACACATGGATAAGTCCAAGTGTGAAAAACTGTGAGTGCTGTCAGAGAGAAAAGTAGGTTGACCAGTATTGAGAAGTATAAGATTGTGAGTTAGCAAAAAGTCAGCTAAGAGGTTACCCCTTGCACACTCCGTGGTGGAACCCCATAGGGGATGGTGTGCATTGAAATCCCCCAAAAGGAGAACAGGGGGTGGTAGCTGAAACAAAAGATCATCCAGGTCAAATGTGGTGATGGTGCCGGACGGAGGTAAATAAACAGTGCAGACAGAAAAACTAAGGCCAGAAAAGTGAACTGTAGCTGCAGCAGCTTGTAAAGGATTCTGGAGCTGTAGTGAGGTGCTGTACACGCTATTGCGAATTAAAAGTAAAACTCCGCCGTGAGCGGGAGTGCCATCTTCGGGAGGGAGATCAAATCTCACCGAAGAGTAACCGCGTAAATTAAAAGAATCACTTGGGCGAAGCTTAGTCTCCTGGAGACACACAAGCAAAGGGTCAGTAGAACGTAAAATTAACTCTAGGTCAGGGTTTCGACTACGGAGACCACGCACATTCCACGAAAGGATAGCCATTGTTAAAATTTGATAAAAGAAGCTAAAAATTTACCACCTTACTTTTTAGACGGTCCAGGGCGAAACAGACGTCCTTTTTTCAAACGCGTGGGGCTCGGTGGTTTTCCTGGAGCAGGTACATCCTGCTCCATGACCTCCTCAGAGGGAGGGCTCTCCCGCTGAGAAGCATCCGCCGATTCCAACGCCTGGAATCGGTTGGATGTGGGTATAGGCGGCGGCGGCGACCGCCTAGTGGGTTTGCTCCCATCATGGGAGCGTGACCTCCGAGGAGGAGAAGGGCTCTTTTTCTTCTCTACCTGAGTTGACGACTTTAAAAAATCCGTTCGCGTAAAACTCGTCCTGAACTTAATATCAGGGGCATTAAAAACAACTGCTTTGGGCTTCACGGTAGAACGCTTTGGAGAACTAGGAGTAGTTTGGACCCGTGTAAAAACAAGATCGCAGGTCTGCGTACTGGTATCGCACTTCTTGGGCGCAAAAGAAGCTGCTGCGCTGTAGGTGCCGGTCTTAGGCACGACAGGTTGGCGAGACTGGAATCGCTTCCGGGTTTCAGTAAAGGAGAGAGTTTTTCCTTCACCCGGATCTCCTGGATACAGCGCTCCTCTCGAAAACGAGGGCAATCGCGGGACGAGGCTGGATGTCCACCGCGGCAGTTGACGCAGACAGGAGCAGAAGGGCATGCTCCCTCGTGACTTGCTTCACCGCAGGTTGCACAGATGGAAACGGCACTTTTACAGGATATGCGAGTGTGTCCAAAACGCTGACACTGAAAACATCGCAACGGGCTCGGTATATATGGGCGCACTTCTATCACCTCGTAGCCCGCCTTTATCCTCTGCGGCAAATCGACCCTGTCGAATGTGAGGAAAAGAGTCCGGGTCGGCTGTAATTCCCCCTCTTTCCTTGCCTGTACACGATAAACAGAGGTGACCCCTTGGTCTTCCAGACAGCTCTGGATTTCCGGGTAGGACATTCCGTCTAGAACATTTGTGGTAACAACTCCTCGCGACGAATTCATGGTCTTATGTTTCTCGACACGTACGGGATATCCGTGGAGTAGCGTCGCCTTGAGCAACGAGTTGCTTTGAGACAGGCCAAGTGTCTCCACCAAAAGTGATCCGTTGCGTAGACGGGTACAGGACTTAACGGGTCCAGCTATGGCATCAATGCCCTTCTGAATTTTAAATGGATTTACGGTCGTAAACGACGGACTCTCTTCAGTACGACTAATGACCAAGTATCGAGGGAAAGACTTCTCGCATACTTCTTTTACATCAACTCTTTTACGTTTAAAATGTAAAGGATTATTTTTCAGTACCATAGCGATTTATTCCTCCACCATTGCAACCGTCTCCGATGGCGGGCTGCTTCCTGGGCGCCACCCCGGCTTAGGTTACTGGCTCTGGCCTGAACAAAGTAACCTCAGGGTCACACCTTCCTGTGGGCTGACGAAGAGACCCAATCGCCTGCAGGAAGTCTACAGCTCATGCAATGGCCCTTCCCCGGGCCTGGCCTTTACCAGGGGATACGCTCCCGTCCTACATGATAACCCTGTGCTGGGAGTTACGCCGTTACCCAGTCATATTTTACCGCGTCAAACACGGGGGCACCCATCAGACAAAGAACAGGGAAGTAGGACTAATAAAACAATAAAAGAGGCGAAATAAAAAGGAGTCAAACGCGCTAAGCGCGGACCTGAGGGAGCAGCTCGGGTGCCTCGGGGTCGCTACGCCCCGTACCCAAAAAATTGGGCCCCTTTAGGTTGGAGATGGTATGGAATCGATATGAGGAATTACAGATGGAATGTAGATGTTTTGATTTGAGAAAAATCGCTTACTTTTGTTAAGCAAAAGCAGTAAAACGTAAGAAAGTCCTTCTCTCCATATCTCCGAAAATTAAAGTGATATCGCAAAATGGTTTCAGTTTCGAATGGCAACATGCAAATATCTCAGCATTTTAGTTAAGTGCAAATTTCGTTATTGTACAGCGTTTTAACACAATGCTGGTCGTTAAAATTGCAACATATTTTACGTGTTTATAAAAACCATGCAGAAATGACGTTCTGTGCTCTGGTTTGGTTGTTTGATAGGGCCGTTGGGATCCTTCACGTCTGTGTGTTCGTCCTACCTCGATGCACTGTTTTCACAATTTTTTAGCTATGGACGCATTTTATCCAACATAAGCACCAATTTCTCGGAATGACATCCGCACTTTCGGTATGCCATTCCCGAAATCTAAATGTCACCTACTGGTATTTTTGATGAGTCACGCTCGTTCCGTCTGAGAAAATGTGGGGTCTGAATAACGCGCCTCTTATGGGCGTTGCAATTTTAATGAACCGCAATGCATATACTTAAGCGGAATCAAATTACATATTTTACAAGGTACATATATATATATATATATATTCATTTTTACATTCCTCACTGTGATTTCGAAATCAGACAAAGAGCAATTATTATTACATTATTACATGAAATTGTTTTTAAGATGCATTTTCATAACTAATCATGTTGGCAACGCTGGAACCATGTCAGGCTAGAATGAATGACTGAATCTGAATTTATTTATCATTAATATTTCTACATAAACCACTAACAATTTCACTCACTACTCACCGTACGCGGTCTTCGAATTATTCACTGGAATTTCCTGAAGACTCAGGTATAGCTAGCTATATATAATATTCACAAACAAATACAGCACAAACAAAACAAACAACTGCTATTTATCAATTTATAGTAATTCAGTTTGCATAAAAAAAACAAATATCTACAAATTTACAATACGAAACTAAGATCTCTCATACATTAACCACCTGGTTATAATGTCAGGCTAGAAAGAAATCAATAACAGGCGACCCTATAATTGCGAGCGCCAAAGTGCTTACTGTAGTTGTTAAATAATAATTTAGTATAATACACAAATAGAATAAGTATAACAAATACAAAAATAATTTTATTTAATATGTTTAAATACCAAATTACCACCAATATTATATAGTAACATTAGTCCAAGTTTACGTATCATTTTGAAATTCTTGGAATCAATTAAATATATTACTACTAATTTATTTGTCATTATTAAGGTCTGTCTAAAAATTTTTGACGATGCTGGCTCCCGTCCTCTTTTACAAACATCCTTCTCACTACTTTCAACGCTTGTATCATAAATTTGAAAGAATGTGAAATAAATGTTATGTACCAGTAATAAAAGACAACTTACTGTGTGAAAATTTGCTTAGCTTGTAACTCATTGTAAAATTCATCCTTGATCTTAATATCAAGTTCAAAGATAAATGACAAAAATGCAAGAAATGGTTCCCTCAAGAAGTGATTAACTATTTTGAAACCAAAAACAGATATTACACACCTCGTTTGTTGAAATAAAAATACTGTCATTTACAAATCCAAGTAATGAAAAGCTCAGTCCACATTAAACTGACTGAGTTCTTGCTGTACAAAAAAGCTGTGCGTTAAGAAGTTGGAACTATTGATTACGGTGCCAGCAGCGGTCTTCAGAAACACATTCGGATAGCAAGGAAAGTGTGAACGAGACAGGAACACACACTCACACACTCCGAACCATCTGTGCACAATACACGAAACCATCACACACACACGTGCGATCTTTTTTTCCTCCCCTTACCTCCCTCTATCTCTTTTCTATTCCTTTTGAAAACAATTCAGGGAAAATTTTAACGAGTGGAGAGGAGAGATGTCGCTTGCGTCGTTCCCACCCAGACGAGATGACACGGTTTCGTCTTCTGCATTTTATTGCCTTCCACACCCCTTCCAGTTCCTTCTTCACATGTTACTGGAGTAATGGAGTTCAGCCGCACGACGGTAGACTGGAAGTTTCTGCCTACCTCTGGAGAGGAGATGCGTGCCCAAGGATATTGGTGTAGGTTTAAGACTCAACAACCCAGAAGTGTCCAAAGCAGTGCAGACACAGAAAAAAATGGGTGGGGTGTTGACTTTAGACTCTGACTTGGTGTGGTTATCAGAAACACAAGAAGATAACAGGGCTTCTCTAGCTTACTGGGAGTTTTGCTGCACGTTTGGCCGTCAGCAAGCAAGACAAGCTTTGATACATGTCTCTGGGAACAGAGTGTGGCTATTTTCTTCTTCCCTTTACTCCTTCTAGTAGTAATTGCTACAGCTTCTACAGTAGCACGTAGAGAAAAAATATTTCTATAACTATTTATTATTTTAAAAGTTCAATCTCATAACACCGGCAAATTGTTCAGCTCTTACTAATAACAAGTCATCAAAATTACTTTTTCATATTCTTGTATTTGTGCTCCCTTTATAAAGCTTTAATCCACTGTTTACTTATGTTACTTATCGTTCTGGAAATCTATACAAATGTGTACAAAAAATTTATAGTAAATAGATATGGCGCTAACACTTAAGTATTTTTAAAGTGGAAACGAATGGTATCAAGAGCTTCAATATGGGTCAAGTTATATTTGAGTTGCGATGTGACGTGTGTTAATAGTCACTAAGTAAATGTAAACAAATGTTATAAGCAAGCATAATCATAATCAGCTGTGCTTCAAAATAACCCAAGTCACAAGCTGTTGTTTCAAATGAGTTACAAGGGTACGTCCATAAGTTTCCGGCCTCGCCGTTAAGGATTATCGCCTTCACAAAACCCTTATCTAGTGTCACACCTTATCTGTTAAGTAAATAATTGCAGCTGTAACTTCCGCTCTGCTGTGTTCAGTTGTTCAGATATAGTTGCATAAAGAAGGCTAGGTGTAGAAGATTGTGACTTGTTAAAAATTTAATTTCGAGCTGTTATTAAGTTCTTCATAATAGAAGGACTTACTCTAAATAAAATTAAACAGCGATTGGACGGTGTATATGGGGAAGCGACTCCTTCATATTCTGCCGTAAAAGAATGGGCCAAACTTTTTCGAATGGGTCAAGAAAACATTGAAGACGAAGTGTGTGCAGGTCGGCCCTTGGAGGTGCTCACTTCTGAAAACATCGCTCTTGTGGAAGGAGAAATTATGGAAGACCGATGGCTCAAAGTTACAAAAACACCAGCAAGGTTGGGTCTTTCTAAACAACAATCCTTCGAATTATTCATGAACATTTAAATATGAATAAGGTTAGTGCAAGATGGGTGCCTAGACTTCTTTCCTCAGTCCAAAAGCAGCAACGAGTCATCTGTTGTCAGGCATTTTTGGAGCTCTGCCGTGGTAACGAGAGAGAAGTTCTGCAAACCACTGTTAAAGGTGATAAAACTATCCTCTACTGAGAGCCCTTACCCAAAAGAGAATCAATGGAGTGGCGTAAACCTGGCGAAGCACCGAGTCTAAAGACCAAGGTCACTCAGTCAACCAAGAAGATCATGGCCACAATCTTTTAGCACTGTGAAGGAATACTATTCATTGACTTCAAGGAGAGGATCACTACAGTAAATGAGGAGTACTATGCCTGCCTATTGCACAGACTACGTGCTTCTATCAAAGAGAAAAGGCGAGTAAAGCTGAGTGTGGTGTGCGCCTTTTTCTCGACAACGCACCTGTGCATACAGCTCTTGTTGCAAAGGAAGCTTTGAAGAAATGTGGCTACAAGAAGATCGACCATCCACCCTACAGCCCAGATCTGCTCCCAGGGACTATTTCCTCTTCTCAAAACTCAAGAAGGACCTTCGAGGAAGGAAATTTAAGTTTGACGAAGAAGTGATGGATGCTGTTTATGCCCATTTTCCAGACAAGACTTCTGACTATTTGGGGGGAGGGGATTGAAATGTTAATTCAAAGATAACTAAATTGAAAAGTAAAATATAGTTTTTGTCTTTATCATACCTATAAAATGGTTAGGTCGGAAACTTATGGACCTACCTTCGTACATGTCTCATCGTTAACACATCAAGAGCTGGTTGACATTCATCTCACATGGGTATCACACTGTAATGCGTTGACGGTTCATATTACGGCATGTTATGCACTAAAGGAACTCATTTGGCACAATAAATTAAGAGTATTTGTTTAAGTAAGCTATTGTGATTTTGATCCTCTTGACATTTGTAGATTTAAAGGTAACTCCTTCAGCACCGCAACGAGCATTTGTTCCTAATCGTGAGGTACCTATTTTTTTTATCTTCTTTCTACTTGTAAAAACTTGTATCTACATATTTTACCGACTCTGCATATAATGGGCATTAAAAGCTCAAAACGATCGTTAAAATTTCTCTCAAGTTCCGTCTTATAACCAAATCTTTGTCGCTACTTTTTTGATACAGCGTATATTCTAGCATTAAATAGTGACACTTAATAAATCTATCATTTGTTAAATATTATATCCTGACATTTTCTACATACAGAGTGAGTCATGACAGCGACAAAGTCGGTGGAGGGATAGATCTCACAATTAGGAACATTTCTTCGAAGAAAACGTTTGTTTTAGAACATTGAAATGGTCCATATGGCCCACTCCTATTAAATTATAAATATAATATAATATAATATAATATGTATGCTGCAAACTTAATTATCATAACGTTTCATGTATTGTAATTAGTAATACTGTAATTGTACATGTATAATACAACATAGTGTTAACATGTGGCTTGTATGTCAACTGAAGAGAAGATATCTGGTGTTTTACGGTTACGGTAGCTTGGAAATACAGTATGGTCATGAAACTCTGTTCAATAGGAATAAACCCGAAGGTTGCGTGTGAAGCCCTCTTTTTAAAAGGACTGCCGTTGTAGAGTTAATAAACTGAAGGAATTTTAAATCCATTTGGAGCTTTGACCCCTACAGGTATTGCAGTCCTTAAACTAACCAATGTCAAAAAAAAACCGTTTTAAACTTTCAAAAATGGCGAATGGCACGTGTGGTGGGTGAACTTAAACCAGCCAATGGAAAATGTATGCTTGAACTTGCTCGGCTGGAGTAAGCAGTCATAAGATCTATACGCCACAAGATACACGCAGTTTGCAAAAGCAGTTCGCAGTACTCATTATAAGTTCGACGTTGCTAAGGCACGCAGATCGCAGAATCAGCTCAGACGCAGATAACACGCTCTACTTCAGAAGCGGGCACGCAGTTCTGATACATCAGTTAGGCAGTTTTTAAGTTGATACTCAGCTGAGAAGCGGTTATCTCTTACACAGTTGTGATACATGAGTTAAGCACTGTTCAGTTTCCCGCGTCGTTAACACTCATCTGTAAATTTCACTCGCGGCAGCAAAATTTATATCGACGCAAAATACCAGAGTATGCGAAAGATTTTGAACTTAATAAAGCACCAAATTGTATCTTATGTCGCATCGCTTGTTTATTTAAACTATTGAACTCCTCTCCCAGCCCTGTAGAGTACAAATAGCAGAATTCACCCTGAGAAATTGTTGTCACTGAAACGTAAGCAACAATATCGAAGCGATCATTTCTCAATTTACCAAACCGTCTCAAAATTGCCATCACAACGTGAGGCCACTCGACGTCGACAACAAATCCTTTCAAAATTGCTGCCCAACCTGGAGTACTTAGCCGGAGCCTACTAAACCGTTTCAACATTTAACAATTGTGACGTAATGCTATTAAAGTTATTGTGCAAGCACACTTGGGACAGATTACAGAAGGTTCATTACATCGTCATCGGAATGAGGCAACCATTTCAGACTTTTATTGCATTTGATCAAAAGCAGCGAATACTCACTCGGACCGCGTATTGTGTCACATCTGAGATGGTGTCCAGGACACTCTGCATAAAGAAAAGGTGTAGCAGCATTATGTTGAATAGCCGCTTCCTCTAACCTCCCCGAAATAAATTTTCATGTCGATCAATTCAAGGAAAGCATAGACGTTTATCTCTAATGGATGCTTGCATTCAACTACACAAAAAGGTACACGGCGAGGAAAGGCAAGTAGGTGGTTTAACGTTTGATCCAGTACACATAAACAGTGATACACAAGATAGAAAATTTGCGACAAATTTGGGAAATACTTCAGTTGGTCAATTCCTAGATTCCCATGTATCCTCTAAGTGAGACAGTTTTATGCATGAAAGATTGCCCACCATGTCTTCTGTCATGATACTATTAAAGTAAAATACCATTACATTCTACCAAAAGTCACAGACAAAAAATCTCTTGTGCAAAGGAATGTGACTATTTCTTTGATCTTGAGTAGAGAATTAACAGGATTTATTAAAACCAATTTACTTTAAAGTGCCTTGCATTTCACATCCTTACTCAAAATCGAGAAATTTTGAAGCTTTGAAGCAGAGAAAATGGATGGTAGACCGCGTAGCTACGCACACTAATTTCTGCGCAGCGTTTTATCTTCTTCTTTTCTCTTTTTGTTTATTGTTTCAAGCTATAAGACACTCTTAATTACGCAGTCATCTTCCTGCATTCCTCTGGAAATTGTAAAATGGGTCTTAACCTAAGCCCACGTTGCGATTCTTAGACATCAAAAAATGGACCAACTTTGAGTTTCGTTAACACTATGAGAAGAAAAATACAGAGGGTATCAAAAAATATATATACATACTACAAGCAAAGAAAAAACTGTGTTAACATAATAAAACTTAATTCTCACAAACAGAAAATGATTAGCACTAATCGTCTTAGACTTTTACAGTAACAACAGTTGCTCAAAATGCCCACATCGGCGTCGATACACTTCTGAGTACGTTGAACTACTGATTGAGCAACGTTTGCGAAAGTGTCCTCAGCGATTGCAGCACATGTCATTTCAATTTCTTCCCGAAGTGCTGCCAGTGTAGCTGGTTTTCTACCGTATGCAACATCCTTAAGAGTTCCCCATTGGTAGAAGTCCATCGGAGTTAGATCCGGAGAACGCGGTGGAAACTCAATCGGACCTCTTCGTCCTATCCAGTGCCTTGGAAGATTGCCATCAAGGGACGCACGTACATCTCGTGGTAATGTGGTGCACCATCCTGTTGCATACATTGCCATTTGTTTCAAATTTGTCTCGAATGCGTGCAATTGTTACTCGCGTTGCCGGTTCTGTTCTGTACACACTCTCCATTGCCTATGAATTTCAACAACATTCTCGGTTTTCCAATACCACTTCAAAATTGCTTTCGGCTGTTCAAAGGATAATCTTGGCTTACTTTTGTTGTAGCAAATGTAGCATAACGTAATGTGAATCACGTCATGTGAACATCATACGATAATCTTCGCTTCATTTGTTCATTGTTGATTTACCTGTCACGTAGCAACGCCACGTGTATGTGAGTCACATCTGTTTACAGAATATCATACTACACATTACTGTTGTTTGTCGGTTCAACTTTGAAATGTATTAAATAAATATCTACTGTGAAAGTGTGTATACATTTTTGGCACCCTCGGTATTTCTTTCCTTGTTATTTTAATATAATAATATTAATATTTAATATAATTGCCTAATATTTTCTCTTTCCCCCCCCCTTTTTGGAGCATTACTTTTAGTAATTTCTGTCAACTCCATTACATGTTTTTGTTGGTTCTTTATCATTAACTTATTATCCCACAAATATCTTTTCAAATTCATCATTTCTGTATTTATTTCACTTCCTCCGTTTTCTTAATTTGTTCCATGCTCCTACCTATGGCGTTTTCGCTCCTATTTTATTATCGAGAGTTTTTATTAACTTGCGGTTCTGTGCCACCCATTCATAGAATTCCTTATAAATATACAAAAAATGGGGAGCAAGATAGGGGAGAAGGAAGGGTTTGAAAAGAATAATTTGCAGGGCGCATATAACTTTTATAATGACTATCGGATATAACGATCGAGCAGGGAAAGAATCGGCAGGCGTATTTCATAGTGTCACAGACAGTAGCCTCTTCAAATGTATCAACCCTTCATCTGAATACAGATTTAATGGCTCCGCGGTTCCCGATCGCTTGCTTGCTTCTTTGTTTTCATCTGCTGGGAGATACAAAGCACCAGCCCTTGCCAACCATACGCACGAGAATTATTGAAGCATTTACCAGAACAAAAAACAACGTATCCAGGAGGGAAAGTGTGGGGGTGAATTTTATTTCTGCAGGTGACTAGGACTTATTCCTGCATTTACTGACCAGAATTTCAAACGTAGAGTTGTGTTCGAATATCCAGCAGTTAAGCTTTCTATATTTTTAATTCAGGGGACAAATGTCCGATGTTTGTACTATCGATCCAACCGAATTCAAGTGTTCATTCACTTCTTAAGGGACATACTTTTGAATGTTCACTGGAAGAGGCTTGCGTTCTCTTTATTTTGCCTGTTTCTATCCTTTATTTCCTGGTGCATAAGTAATTTATTGTCTCTGGTGTACGTTAAAAATATAAAACACAGTATATATCCTAGAATTATCAGCTGGTTATTAATCACTCTATACACAGCCGCTGCGTTCATTCCCCAAGATCTATTCATTGACTAGATTAATCTTTGTTATTACTAGTGCTGAGAATTATATGCACTTAAAATGCCAAAAAAGCGCTTAAAATTCCTATATAAGCATTTACAAATACACTTATGCATACGGTCAGGATTTATGAGAAAGAAATGGAAAAAGAAACATTATAAGAGGACATATTAAAATTATTATATTTAAGAACAAAAGTTCCAAATTTTAGTTATCCCTAGAAACAGAGTGTATGAACCTTTGTAACACAATGATCTCTTTCAATCGGCTTTTACAACTTCACTTTATGTATCGGCTGCTGCATTAGCACATTCAATTAAATTTGGCATTTTCTAATTTATTCCGTGATAATCCATGCAACGAAAACCTCACAAATTTCCTGATAAAATTCTGTGCCAAAATCTTCTCGACTATTTTTCTCTCGTAGTTTTTAGTTCTTGTGTACTCTTCTCTGCCTATTCTTTTGGTAACTAATATGAAAGTAATGGTTCCTAAGAAGTTATCATACTGTTAAGTTGCCAAAAATTCTTTAAAATTTAAATAGAAAAACGAACATTAACCCAATTTAATAAAATTAATATTCGATGACTATTAGGCATTAAAATGTAATTTAATTTACATACATATACCCCTCTTATTTTCATAGCTGATAAAATACAGCTACAGTGTTGTTTAAGCATGGATAATCTTTTATTCATTCTTGAAAGAAAAGAATTTTTGCTGGATTTTTTTTTCATTAGAATTTTTTCACGTAACTATCTCCAATTTTTACCACTAATGGCCTACATAAAGACTTCTGGACACCTTCTTTCGACTTTATCCCGCCAACGCATTGCCAATATCACTAAATTTCAACTAGGTAGGTAAATAAGACTTTTGATATAAATGTGTTGCATGTTTTACTTATGTCCAGAGAGCTAAAAAACTGTGTTCGCAACAACAAAAAGTGTATATATATATATATATATATATATATATATATATATATGTGTGTGTGTGTGTGTGTATGTTATATATATGTTATATATAAACGAAATGAGATCTGAACGTCTAAATATGCACTAACGTTCAAGATATGCACATTTATGCAGGATAAATTTAAGTCGTTCATCTTAATTAAAAAGAAACAAGACATTATTAAGTTTTATTTAAGATATAAAGCTCCAATAGAAATATGCATTTACATTACTTTCTCGGCATTAGTTATTTATTAAATATAAACGTTGAATTTACTGGAGACTATTGTGTCTAAAGCACAACTGCACTTAGGGACACTAAAGTTATTCATCATCAGAGATGGGAAAATTTTGGAATATGTTGATAAGTGTTTTAAAGCAGATAAATGTACGTGATGGGACGCAACCAAGCGAGATGGCTCAGACTGTAACGCTTGGAACTCGCATTCGAAATGTCCCTGGGGCAAATCCCTTGAGATTGGCCATCCTGACTAAGATTCCCCTTGGTCCATTGGGCGAATATTGCCATGGATCTTTATTTTACACGAATTTTTCTGTTTCTCAATTTATATCATTTCATTCCGTTGGTTCTGTTACAGGATCGAAAGTGTCACGTCGAGGTAGGCTGCTGCTATTTGCGATGCGACAGCGGCTTGCGCTTTGCCCTGGTGTTTGGTATAATGAGGCCTTTTTGACGGACTAGAACTACTTAAAGAGGACCGCTAGAGTCGGTGTGTTCTATCTGGAAAAATTGTTAAGGGTCCGTCTATATGCCCCTGAATTCTAGTCCACAGGTGACTTTTGAAGTACCAAAAGGCCCTCATCTATACTTACCAACCCAATCCAATTCTTTGGAAGGATAGATACAACAGATAAATTTTAATAGCAAAATTTCTATTTTTCAATGTTCAATCCTGTATCAGATATATCTTTGAAGTAAAAGATCAAAATTAACTTTCCATGCACTCTAAGTGAAAAACTGACGATTATTATGTAGTCTGTAGGGTGAAGCGGCGTCCTATACAATTTGCCCACAAAGCGTGATATCACGTGAGAGGGCAAAAAAGCAATAAAAAAAAATTAACAGTTTAATGTATCTCATAACAAATAAGACCTAAAGAGACGTGAATTGTGTTTGATTAAATGAGCGAGTAAATGATTCTGGAGTTCACAACGCCTAAAGTTCCCTGGCACTTAGGGAAAACGCTGGAAAAAAATTTACCTACCTACCCAGTTGACTTTTCAGAATTTCAACCCGGGATCTCCGTATTTACAGGCAGACACAGTAACCACAGGACCACAGTTATCAAACAATTAGGCAAATGTTTACAATAATAAAAATTATGAACATATATCGCATTTTCTACTGGAACAATTACATATCAAACACAGTGCAAGGCATTGAAAGATTTCACCATTGTTGTGGAAGGCTGCAAAACCTTGCAGTGTCTTTGTTGATTTGATTTATTTAAGGACGCTGTTTAACATCTCATGACATTAGTGTCCCATTCATTCAGGGCGTGAAACAGCTCATAATTTTTGCTCAGAGGCCTCTTCTTTCAGGTTTGAGGTTCTTCTTAAATCTACAAGCGACCCACAGCTTTACTTCCCTCCCGAAGGAAATCATACTTAGGATTTTACATCCGAAAAAAACCATCGTCTCTAGCTGGTATTGAACCCGCGATCTTGGGTCTACGAGGCAGGGTAGACTATGCAGTATTCTGGGAAATAGAAGATTATACAGTGTACCAATATGGACGGAGATATTTTGAACATTCCTTATTATTCCTCAATGTCTCAGAAGACTATAGAATTTCAGTTCATAAGCATGCTTTTTTTACTAAACTCTGTTTCTATAGATTTTAATAACTAAGAACAACAAGAAGTTTGAAAAGAAATTTGCCAAACAATTAGTTTCGCCAATTTTTGTATTTTATTTTTCCGAAATAATACTGTTATTCTTATTCTATGGTCATATAGCGCTTTCATTCTCCTTGTGTGAGGAATTTCCTCCAAAGCTTCAGTAAACTTTTTAGTTACATCCCGTATAAGGTTAATTCAAATACAAGGGTTATTTCATTATGCACGCTAAATAAATTATCTCAGATATAGTAGCATTGCTAATTTATTATATAGGTTTTTATTGTGTATTTTTATAAATTTTACAGCTCTGTCGATTGTTCCCGATCACCCCAGACTTATGAGATAAACCTTGAATATTTCAAGGATAGAAATACTAATATCACACATATGTATCAACGCAACATAATCTTTTAAGTTGAAACATGTGCAATTCAAAATGCGGATGCAATGTGTTACATCATTGTCCCCTAACCATCATCTGAATCTACCTGAGGGTCATGACGGAACCCACCAATCATCACGAGTCATTAACTTTCCAAGCCTTATGAAGGTGAAGGTTAAGAGCTCATCATCTCATGTCATGAAATTTGTCATATTATTATGACAGTTCGGATGTCACGGTATTTTTAAGAATGAAGCTTTGGGTAACTTGGGACAGAAATGTGATGTCCATCATATAGAGAACATCCTTGTGACAGCTGGACTATTGTGGGTTCAATTGGGCGAGTAGGACAGTATGGTAACCCAAATCAGAGGACAAAAAATATCTCTCCCGGGCGGTTGCAGTCGTTTCAAGACGGGAAAGGAAAAGGTGTCCTACCTCCCTTAAGCTAAATGCTTGCTCTTTCCCACGAATACGAAAAATAAACGACAAAAGTTTCAGATGTACCTGAGAGATTCAGCAAACTAATACTACCGTAATTTAATTATTTATTGGTAAACTGGGAAATAACTGCTTGAAGTAAAGCACAACATAACAGCTCGTGAAATATATAAAAATATAATAATATGTACTGTTGTCTTAGCGGAGTATGTCGGTTCTGGTGGTGTAGTGGTTACCATACTTGCCTCCTAAACCCAAGATCGCGGGTTCGAACCCGGCCAGGACCGATGGATTTTTTTCGGGCGTAAAAAGCCTAAGCCTAAGTATGGCTTCCTTCGGAAGGGAAGTAAAGCCGTGGGTCCCGTGTCGCACATTTACGGCACGAAAAAGAACCTCAAGTCTGAAAGAGAGGCCTCTGAGCAAAATTTGTCGGCCGTTCCACGCCCTGAGTTGAATGGGACGCTGATGACCTCAGCTGTTAAAGAGCGTCCATAAATAAATCAATCAATCAATCAATTAGCGGAGTATACACCGTTGACACTTATAAATTGTATGCTTTTCACTTTTCTTTCTTTGTTTTTATAAAAGACATTATATTTAAATTTGTAAGCCTACTGTTTAAACCGCTACTGGTGACCGAGGTCTTTAAGGCACGAACTCGTGAGCGGGAGGTCTGGGGTTCGATGCCAACCAGGGCCGTCTTCCCTGACTGAGGTTTTTTCCAGGTTTCTCTCAGTCCTCATAAATGGCAAATGCCGGGGAGGTACCCTAAACTTAGGCCGGAAACGCTTCCTTTCTTAAAAAAAAGACAATTTCCTAATTTATCGTTTCATCAGTGTGTATCACCTATAATGCCTCGGTAGTTAAAACGGGAATTAAACACTATTTAAAAAAATTACTGTTTAAAAGCTGTTCTTTATTATAAAACAAAAAGTACGAGTATGCGCTGCAAGTCTATTGGCTACATTACAAAAACATGATGATTTATTCAACACGAGTATTTGCATATATTACTCCCAATATTTTTAACTTTTTTAAATAATTCTTTCTCTATTCTAAAGGCAACATCTAAATCCACTAACTCAACCTCAATAGTGAAAGAATTGTTTTCTGAAATTTATATTTCAAGCTAACTTCTGCACCATTGCATTTAATAGATTTTAAAATGCTATCAGTTCAACATAAGATAAAGACTTCAGTTCTAATCGTTGACCTCAATAAAAGAATAGCCATGCACAGTTGTATACCGTCATCTCGAAGATGATGGAATTTATTATGTAAAACAGCTTTCAAAATACGCTTTAGAGAAAATGAATGACAAGTTTAAAGATTGAAGTAAAGACAGTTTTAGTTCTGAAATTCTGTTTTCACCAGTACTTTTGTATTCAATGTTACCTTTAAATTCATGTTTGTTTGTTTTTTCTGCAATGCTTCCAGTGTACAGCTACTTCCAGGTTGTAGCAGGCCCACCACATTGCTAACACGTTCGCCACACTACTAGAATAAGGTATGAAATTTAAACTAATAAATTATGAACAAAATTTAAAAGCCCTCAATTATGAAAAGGAGTTGATTTTAAGATTCAACTGTGATTGTACACTAAGTTAATTCAGTCTGTTTTGTACATATTAAAAAAAATTCCAGAAATGAAGCTGAAAGCTTATAGAACAGAATATAACGTTTTTGAGGGTTTAAATATTATATCAATAGTGTTAAAATAGCTAAACTTATAATAAAATATTATAGTATACCACAGGAATGCAATATAATATAAAACATGTTCGGTAAAAAGAGAATGATGTTTAATGCAAAGAGTTGCCATGGCCGAGTGGTTGCACTTTCGCCTCGCACCGAGGCTGCCCTCGGTAAGGTAAGTGGACTTAAGTGACTGACGAAGCGACATCTGAGTATTCAGGTTTCCCTTGCCATTCATTCCACTGTTTCTCCATCATCATCTCATCCCCATCTTCACTTTCATCACTCATCATTCGCCGGTTCTCTGTGCGCGCAAACAGACTATGTTACTGTCCTCTGCCTTCCGTGAGCGGAATCCCACATGATTTACCATTAGAACTCACTCAGTTTGGAGACATTACTTAATATTTTATGTTTAATTCGGAACCAATTTCACAATCTCTTTTATTATTTCACTCCATATAAACAAGTACGGATCGAAATTGATACATATAACTTTGTTTTTATTTCTTTCATAACTTTATTTTTTTAAATTCTTTTATGGAATCGTTAATTTGATTCATTTCATAAATATTATATATATATATATATATGTGTGTGTGGGGGGGTGTGGGTGTGTGTGTGGGTGTGTGTCTTAAAATATAATATCTTAAAATAATATTTATATCATTATTTTAAGAGATATACGATAATTCAACGTCAAGAAAGCTAAAGGATATAATTGGCTCCAATTAGTTTAATTTAAATAATAATCTTACTATTTTTATTTTTACATAAGGATCCCAGAAGACCACAATCTTCATCATTTCAAAGGGTATTATTAAATTATGTTATTTTATAACTTTTTTCCAATTGGGAAAATACTGTTTGTAATATTATTCATTTTCAGCAATTGTAACTTGATTTATTAAATAAATTATTACATGCATATTCAGTAAAACTACTAACTTTAACTTCCCATTCCCATTAAATTTCATCAATGTAAAAAGTAAAAGGCAGAGGTAACAAGCGTAATCTTGTCTACTTTCTTGTTTACTATGAATTTTGCACTTAGTGTATCTGCCAATTAAATTTTAATATTTAGTTCTTCAGAGAGAATTTTAATTACTTGATTAAATTTAACGGTGTTCCTCTTTTATTTAAAAGAATCTAATTACATAATCAAAGGTTTTATAAATAAAATGTATGTTCGTGTGTTAAATGTTCTACATTTTTATTAACTTACGTAGAATGAAAGTATTGTCTGTACAATTATAATTATTACAATTAGCTTTATATCCTTTATATAAGGAGTATTAAGTACCATTCCTTGGGCATTTCTTCCTTAAACCAGCAATTGTTCAATTGTCTAAGATATCTCTCTTTGAATTTATATGGGTCATACTTTAAAAGTTCTACATTTTAACTATCACGTCCTGCTGTTTTTTTATTTTTTATTTATTTATTTGTTTTTTTTTTTTTTTTGCATATTTCTAATGCAGACATTTCATTTGAATCTATTCCTGATAATTTAAATTATTTCACATTCTTTATTATCTAGGTAACGCTTATATCCAAAGATTTGTATAATATTCTTCTTATAATATTTGTATAATATTTGTACACAGATAGGATTGATTCACAAAATATTTTCTATTCTTTAAAAAAAGATGTTTAATTGCTTTGTAGACCTAATCTTGTTTGTCATTTTAATCATATTTCAGGTCTGCTATATACTTCTCCCAATTTACTTTTCTTCTTCATCTTTCTACGTTACTCTGAGTCTATTAGACTGTTTTTATTTTTACTGTGTATTAATTATTAATTTTATAAAATGCATATATACACTCCCGTCTTGCACTGGATAAAATATTAAAACCAATATTTCTTTGCAAAATGTTGATCTGTTTTTCTTCAATTTTTTAACATATTTTGAAGGAGCACACTGTACTTCCTGAAAAGTTGAAGATTCTTTCAGGGGTAAACCATGCGTTTCTAATTTATTTATTGTTGAGGCAACATCGTAAAATGTGTCTTGATCATAGCCAAACACCTGGGTTTTCTGCTAAGCCTTATGAGACAGTTTTATCGATATTGATTCATTTTGAATAGGCCGTTAACAACTTTTTTGAAGAACTAAAATTGCCAGAATAAAATATAGCAGCATCCATCCTCATCTCAATGGTAAATGCAGATTCATTTGGTGTGGTTTCTATTTATAGGCTCATACAAACATTTCTTAGTACTAGATAATGAGTTGCTATATCATCTCTGCTACCTACCGAGTCCATCACAATGCAAATGAAATGCGTAGAATACTTTCAAAGGTGAAGCAATCAGAAACATGCAGCATCTGAAAGTAAAAAACGGAAATGTTTTTCCTTACTCATCATTGACAAAAGTGTTATGACGGAATGGTTAGCTTTCCCCAATACTTTGCAAGCTATCGGGTACGGATTTCCGTGCTCATATTCGCTAACGAGAACATTAGCCACATTCAGACCACAGGAGTTCATAGTTTCATTTCATCAGTCAAAGTCCAAAAGAGGCTGTCTTTCAGAATATTTCGTGAAAGTTTGAAAGAGTAGCAGAGATCAAGTTAATTGTTCTAACAGTAGATTGTTCAGGAATGTTACGGTTGCAATTTTTCCAAAAAAAACCTGAGAAACTGTAAATTGCAGATATTTGCAGCAATTAGTGCTTCACAAAGATCACTGGAAGTTTTGTTTTTCCTAAGTATATAAGGGAAATTACGGTTTTTGAAGAGATCTGACAATGTACTAAATGGTATTTGAATTTGCATCAGTGAATTTTTTTTTTTTTCACACGCAATTTCTTAATTGCACCGCGGACGAAACATTCCTTTTCCATAATGTTTAACTCCCGTTTTCACTACTGAGGCACCACAGGCGGCCTTTGCCATCGTTACTTCTGATGCTCCGCACAGTTTTAACTTCGCACTTTAGAAAACTCACTCTGCCTGATCTTCAGCTAGACATGTTGGCTCGCTGCAATACTAAAATAACATGATTTGCTGTGTATTTCAGACATACCTGCTATTAGTTAACCTTTCACACACATTGGTTCATTCATTAGCAAGTGGGTGGGTGGTAAGGGACAACTCTCATCTCAAGTTATATAAACGTAAGCATGTGTTTCAAAAATGTACCAGCACACCTGAGACCCTTCGTGCGATATGTAAAAGTAAACATTGGCCCAACTGATTATTAAAATAAGGTCGATATATGCAAAAAGTTTTAATATATTTGCAAAAAAAAATGCAACATATGCAGCTTAAAACTTTGCATATGGTAATAGAAAAACAAATAAAGTACTTCGGCTTCGAATCCCCTGCCATGTGTGAAAATAAACTACTATCCATTTGCATACAAATTTTATGTCTAGTTATAATATATAACATTTTATGTTAAGATTTTTAAATACACATTGATTTGTATTCATTCTCTAAGTAACCCAGTAATGTCTTTACAATAAGACTAAATATAATTGATGATTTTGTAAAGTATTTATAATACATAACGTATTCTTTATTGTTATTATTGGTGTGCAATACAGTGAGATTGTTTGAGTTACTGGCCGGAAGAGCGCGGTGCATATTGGGAGAAGCGTAGGTCGTATAATGTATGTTCAGATATTAGCTTGTCTTAGTTTGAGGGAGACTTTGTCAGCAAGTGTGGTTGTGTCCCGTTACTGTTACTCGGTGGCTTCACTGTGTGTAAATTGTGTGCTAATTGTTCTTCGTTAATTATGCCATTATAAATACAATGTAGGATACGTATGTAAAAACGGAATCTGACTTATGAGTGGAAAGGCGATTAATGGCAATCGTGTTCCAGGTAGAGAAACTATTCCCCACTAGTTAAAAACTTAAGAGACAGGATCTCTAAAAGACAAGAAACATGTTGTAAACCGCCGTGTTCTTACGGAAGTAAAGTTAGCTAAAATACAGAATATCCTGTGTTGATGGCCACATTTTCATTCAATAGGCTCATATGCGGAGAATCTATCTCCCTTTTCTCGGTTGGGGCGGCTGCTCTTCCCCAGTAAGTAGCGGAGCTCAGGCGGCCCTGAAATAAAATAATGTTACTATAGGTTTATGGAAATGCACGTTTATTCCTCACAGAACTGCCTTTTCCGCTACGATCACCCCACTTTTCCGATTCACTGCAGCGGCAATTCCTGTATTTCGAGATAAAGGAGTCAGAAGTGGGGGACTCTAGGCGTGAGATCCTCAGCAAAGTGACATTTTTAGGAATTGATAAATCTATCTTGACGTGAAAATTAATTTCATAACAATATTAGTATGATTAATAATAATAATAATAATAATAATAATAATAATAATAATAACAATAATAATAATAATAATAATAATAATAATAAATCCTATAATAGTATACTTGAACTACATTTTCCTGCATTATTTTTATTCAAGGGACCTTAACTGTATCCTTTTGATGACTGATAGTGGCTTTCAAGTTACACAAAACACACGAAAATATTCAGCCAAAATTATTAGGGCGCGATCGATTATATATCCCACTGATAAAATAAGCGCCATCAATTGTTACGAAGGTTTTTGGAAAAATGCTTCCAATTGAACAGGAATAAAACTATTATAGCTCCCAAATAATCGTGGCGATATGGGCTACTAGAAATAATGTAGTGAAACATTTCTGAGTATCTAACTAATGGTAGAATTTACTTCTTTCAGGCTTTATCATAGTTTTAAATAAAAGAAAAGCGCAATGAACAAGAAAATGCTACAACAATAAATCAAACTACGGTCAGCTGTATTATTTAAGCTGTTTATTATAACGCCATAACGCACACGTTTGTAGTTTGCTTTTACTAACCTCTTTTAGACAACATTCCTTTGAAGACCTTCTTTTTGTCAAAAAATCTTAATTAATTAGAGAGTGAAGACATACGGAATTAAGTAATAGGCTTCTATTCCTTCTATTACTTAAGTATTTTATGTACATCTATTGCACTATATGCACAATGATTGTAGTATAAATAAATAAATAAATAAATAAAAGAATTCGTTCTTTGTATAGACATCTCGCGACTATAATACGATTTGAGAGGATCTCTAGCAAAGAGTGCACACCCCTGACTCCCACCCTCTGGGAAGCGCTATTTGAATCTGAACTGATATCTTACCATTCTGATGTCATTATTTTGAACACACACACACACACAGGGACCAAAACGAACTACATAAAAGTTATGTGGAGAAAAGACCGGACGCTCTCTCTCCATGACAAATGAAAGGCGAGTGAAGAAAAGGGGGACCGGATACTCCCGCACAAGATATCCACTTGAGTTTGTAGTGGCGTATTCATTCCAGGCAACCTTTGCTAAAGAAACGAAAGATTTTTCTAGTGGCCATATCATGTCACTATATTTCCGTTACTAAAGTTTAAAAGTGGTATTAAGACATACTGTCAAGCAGGCAACCTTCTTCAAATTTGTACAACAACATGCATAATAACAGCCAGAGCATAATAGACGTTTAAAAGAGAGTTTACCAAAACACATGTGCAGGAAATAGCAGCATTACATAAAAAACTGAGCACATCATACTTTATAGTAAAATTAAATTAATAAAGGAAACCTAAGCAAAAAAGGGGGCAATAATTTTTAATTGCATCTTTTAATTCTTTATTAAAAAGTGTATGCACTAAATAAACGCTTAATAAAGCCTATATGCCTAAATTAACATTATTTTGTATTTAAACAACAAAAATAAACTTAACGCCCTTCAAATTATGAAAAATTAATTCATTTTTACATTTAAAGGTTGCTTTCTTATTTAAGCAAAGATTTAAAAGACATATGATTATCATAATTTACGTATTTCTGCAGTTCGAAATAAAAACACATTCCAGACATATTCTCTTCACCCCACTTCATCTATTACAACTAGGAGTAGAAGAATGTCAACATCATTGCTGCTCAGTCTTCAGTCCGTATTTGTTAATAGCGTAATAATTTTATTCTTCTTCCTTCATGAAATAGGAAATTTACCTATAGCAACCACTTCATTGTACTTCCCAAGTTTATGTGTCTTCCGACGTCTCTTTTGTTAATTGGTTTATATTTCTAAAATATGTATAGAATTATATGTATATCTATTCTCAAGAGTGAGAAATTCATTCGTTTGTGTGTTCAATAGTTTTTTTTTCCCCCCCCATTAATCCAAACAATTTTAACACATCATCATTTTCCTTCTGATACAAAAATTTATACCTGTCACACTTCAAGTACTTCGTTTTTGCTTGCTGTTTATCTCGCTGTTTATCTGTTTATCTCTCAAAACCCAAGCCTCTCTTCATTATAATAGAAAAGGAATGGACATAGCCTTTATAACATTTCATTTTAAATAATTAACATTAATTTCAAAATCGTAAGTTCTTCCATAGGTTCCTTATTATTTCTGTAAAACCCGCCTGGTGGTGGCTCAGTAAAATATGATACTCTATGTCTTCCAACTTTGCGTTTTACTTTTACATCCTCGTTTACATACACATTCACACAGTTTTGTGTGCATACTTTTTAATGCTTAGAAAATCAAGTACTTGTTTTATTGTTTATACTGCACACTGCAAATGTACGGACAGTAGAATGATGATCTTTTTAATTCGCATTATTAGGGTTAGAATTTATATGCAAAATAAGTCAGGTATAATCAAAAAATAAGACAGCATATGCATCATCCAGTTTTTATCAAACCAAGTAATTAAATAATTAATAAATAGTCAATTGTTCTTAATTTGTTTTCTAATTGCAATCTTTTTTTAAATTTTTTTATATTTTTTTTATTAGAAAAACATGAACCAAATGTGATTTATGTTAACTTTCCCCTGTTCAAAAAATAAAAGATTTTTAGTCATAGATAAAGTCATACTTTGCCTGTTATATGCTCTACGTGTCACTTTACGTTAATGGACAAAATGCTAAGGTACAAGTATGTAAGTTTATTAGATCCAAGAGCCAGCAATTCAAATTTTATTTACATAGTTTTTTTTCAATTTAAGCAATAATTCTACGAAAGATTTTATGGGGTTTTCTCTAATTTTTATCTTAAGAGCTACATCAGTGGGCTCCTGTGGTTCAGAAAGGTAAACTGTTACATACTAAAACTTCACTGATTCACAATTTTTTGTAGATTTTTAATGAAGTGGCAAAAAATTTCAAAATTAATTTTAAAATAAAGCGTAATTTTTTAAAAAAAAAATATGATAAAGGCAATTCCAGAATAACTGATTATAAATGCACTTCAACATGCATGAGATAAAATTTTAAGTTCAGAACATAGAGAGTTCTTATTTAATAGGCCGAAAGAAATCGAAGAAATTGATGTACGTTTTGTGCTGCTATTGACTGGAAATAGCCTGTCGCTTTTAAGTGGCGAGACCATTTCTTAGAAACGACAGTGTCACTTGCGCCGAGCATCAGTTTCGTTGATTTTTTTTTATGAATTATGACGTGTTATGTCCTAAAAAATCAGAAGATCGGTTTATGCAACGTAATCCAGAAAATATCCACAAGTATGTACATACAGAGCCAGTCTATCTATGACTTTTATCAAAATTAAAAGATTGAAGTATTTAGATACATCTATGACGTTGAACCTCTGTGATACAGAATATGAAAAATACTCTAGAAGCTGTAAAATAAATAATGTTAAGAGAAAACCGGCTTTGTACTTAACATTTGAGTTTGTATTATATACTTTGCCTTGCTGCATAATATTAGCTTACTCGACTCAGTATGTTTACATTTATCACATATCCATGAGGAAATTCACATACAGTTGAACACACTTTCCGTACCAAATAATTAAATTTTCGATTCAACTCGGTTCGTGACAGACACGAACGTTAAGACACGGACTCCTGAGCGAAAAGTCTTGGTTTCGATTTTCACCAGGACCGATAATGGGGATGTATCGTAAATTTAGGCTTGGAACGTTTCCTTCCTTTAAAAACATTTCTTTCCCAATTTAATTATTTTATCATTTCATCTCAATGCGTCAGCAGTGGTGTGCGGTACTAAAAACGGATATTAAACAGTATTAAAAAACTCGGTTCGAGTCTCAAATCCCATTATGCTAGAGGTTTGTTTCATTTGATTTATTTATGGACGCTCTTTAACATCTCAGGTCATCAGCGTCCCATTCTATTCAGTGCGTGAAACACCGACAAATTTTGCTCAGAGGCCTCTTCTTTCAGGCTTGAGGTTCTTTTTCGTGCCATTAATGTGCGACACGGAACCCACAGCTTTACTTCCCTTCCGAAGGATTTTTACATCCGAAAAAATCCATTGATCCTGGCCGGGTTTGAACCAGCGATCTTGGGTTTAGAAGGCAAGTATGGTTACCACTACATCACCGGACCGACTATGCTAGAGGTGGAATTGAATTTCTTACATATAAATAATTACCTATCATATCAAAAAGCTTGTTTATATTTATTTAGGAAGTACCAGAGGTCGTTAGATATGTGTTTTAGATTCCTTGTTACCAAGCTCTTGCTATTCTAAAATATGAATACTTTTCTGTTATCTATTCTAATCGACCAACCTTAAATTACGTACGAAGGTAGGTCCATAAGTTTCCAGCCTTATTCATGTTTAAATGTTCATGAATAATTGGAAGGCCTATTCTTTTGGAAAGCCCCAACCTTGCTGCTATTTCTATAACTTTGAGCTGCCGGTCTTCCATAATTTCTCCTTCCACAAGAGCGATGTTTTCAGAAGTGAGCACCTCCAAGGGCCGACCTGCACGCTCTTCGTCTTCAATGCTTTCTCGACCATTCGAAAAAGTTTGGCCCATTCTTTTACGGTAAAATGTGAGGGAGGATGCTTCCCCATTTACAGCGTCCAATCGCTTTTAATTTCATTAGGAGTAAGTCCTTCTTTTGTGAAGAGCTTAATAACAGCTCGTTACTCCATTTTGAACATGTTTTAATCTTGTGCTCATAGCCTTCTTTGTACAACTATATCTGAACAACAGAACATAGATGTGCGGAAGTTACAGCTGCAATTATTTACTTAATAGATAAGGTATGATACCAGATAAGGCGTTTGAAGACGACAATCCTTATCGGCGAGGCCGGAAACTTATGGACCTGTCCTCGTAAATGATTCGTGTTTTGTTTTTTGTATTCGGGTTATGACAACCAAGTCCATCTTTATGTGCAAGAGGTGAATTTGCAGAACACTAGACGGTACTTGATGTGTATTTAGCTGCATGGAAACTTGGTAAATGCATTCCTTGGTCATCACATACTTATAATACCTATAGTTTCATTGTTTAATTTTATCATTTGAGCATCTGAAACAACGGTCAAATTCTACTATTTTTAAAGCTCAATTTTTGTTGTGAGTTCATTTGTAAAAGTGGAAATTATTGGATGATTAGTGTTATTTATGAAGACCGAAGATATATAATAATTAATACATTATTACATACAGTTTTCCCTTTTGCTTATTTATCCCTTTACAAGGCTATACAAGAGGTAGAGATGTGACGTTCTTGCATTGCTAGAAATGTTTTGATACAGAAAGATGCAAGGAGCGGATAATGGCTTTGTGGGGACAGAAGAGATGGAACTGCTAACAAGTGGCTGTATCCAGGCCAACACACAACAAAAGGGCGGTTTTTAAAAATCCTGGGAGATACAGCGTCTGCTATCGTATCATAGCAAAGGGGATCCCTGTTATCTCTTGGACCAATGACACACTGGCCTTGCTTTACGTTGTCATGCTACCTCTCTTGCATCAAAGCGGCGAATAAATAAAAAAACCGCCTGCATATTTTATACAGAGGGTTTCAAAAGTAAGAGAACAGACACGGGTGGCCGAGGTCGTTAAGGCGCGGACTCGTGAGCAGGAGGTCTGGAGTTCGAATCCTACCAGGACCGTCCTCCCTGAATAAGTTTTTTTTTTTTTTTTTTTTTTTCCCACATTTTCCTTAGTCCTCATTAATGGCAAATGCCGGGGAGATACCCCAAACTTAGGCCTGGAACGTTTCCCTCCTTTACAAAAATCCTTTCCCAATATATATTTCCTTTCATGTAACATCAGTGTCCATCGCCTGTGGTGCCTTAGCAGTAAAAACGGGCGTTAAACACCATTAAAAAAAATAGTAAGAGACGCTTTCTGCTCAAGTATTTGGTTTACAGGAAAGTATGTTACAAGACAACAAAATGTGGTAAACATACTTGCCTCCTCGCGGGTTCAATCCCGGCCAGGATCGATAGATTTTTTCGGGCGTAAAAATCCTAAGTATGGCTTCCTTTGGAAGAGAAGTAAAGCCATGGGTCCTATGTCGTAGATTTATGGCTGGTAAAAGAACCTCAAGCCTGAAAGAAGAGAGCTCTGAGCAAAATTTGTCGGTCGTTACGCCCTGAATTGAATGGGATGCTGATGACCTGAGATGTTAAAGAGCGACCATAAATAAACCAAATCAAAATTATTGTTTACCTACTATATCCCTGATAGTCGCTCATAGATCTTACAGCATTAACCATTCACTTTATTTATTCTTCTGTTGTCGAATTTACCACGTCTCTTTACTGGCTCGTATCCTTGCCAACGTCCTAAATGTAAAACCTGTGCACTAATTATGCCGTGCAAATAATTCCATAGCCCTAATTTATCCAGGGAATTGAACATTTCTTCATTTGCTACCTGCTCTTCCAAGAACGTCGTATATATGTTATCTTGTAAGCTTTGCAAAGCATTTTATATCGGTTTAATTTCTACTGTTGTTTCGCTACGCATGAACAATCATAGACGTTCTGTTAAAAACCGGTTGCCCAACATGCCTTATCTCACTGTAAGGATTTTGATGATACTTTTAGTCTTAACTCTTATTGATGCATTACCTACACAATGCTGTGAAAGTTTACTCAGAGATAGAGAAATGGCAGCTATATTTTTACATACCACCTGGTTTAAATCTTACGTATTAGTTTTTTTCTTCCCACACTCTCATTTCTAGTTTCATTTGTTTCCATGCATAACGTTACCTTCGATACTCAACATTTACTTTTATCACTTTCACTTGTCTAGCTTCTTGCCATTGAAGAACTCGCAGTAGTTCGAAATATAGCAATTTCAAGTGTGACTCTTTCTCAGTGTTTTATCTTTATCTACTTTTATTATTAGTGTTAATTTGTTACATAGTTAATAGTGTTTCTTTATTTTTATTTTTCATATACATACATACATACATACATACATACATATATACATAAAGAAAAATTATGTAACACTATTAAATATGTAACTAAATTAACAATAATTATACAAGCAGAAAAGGATAAAGCACTAAGAAAAAGTCACCACTACAAAAGTCAGAACTCAAGTCGAACTACTTGAGTTCTTCTATGGTAAGAAGACAACTAGTTCGAAATATAGCGATTACAATTCTGTGACTTTTTCTTAGTGTTTTATCCTTTTCTCGTTTTCTAATTATTGCTAATTTAGGTATACATATCTTTTTTAAGGTTATTGCAGTTGTTACATCCGAAAAAATTGGCAAAATAAAGGCACATATCAAAACAATTTGACTAAAATATCTGAATGTGTGAAATATTTAATTGGCATATGGTATAGTAGAAATTATTTCTTCTCCGGAATATTGGGAAATGTTAAAAAAACACACAAAGTGCTATAACCTTGTGCAGAATAGTGTGTTGCTGTTGACACCTCCCTATCATTACACTATGTACGATAATACAGTTCTCACCTCTTGTCTCCACGAATGGCAAAATTGCAGATATGCAGTGCCACAAATAGGGGCTGAAAAGTTACTTAAAATATTTCTATATAAAATATTTTTGTTAATTCATAAATGATTTGCTAATTACCAACATATTTATACTCACATAGAAAAAGTTAAAATAGTTTTGTTTGCAAAAAAAAAAAAAAAACCGGGGTAGTTACTAGGTTATGAACAAAGAAAATCATTAGAACATGCTTTTTATTGTCCTGGCTATGTATTGCAATTCTTTGTTCCAATTCTAGTCATTGTCAACTCACGACTTACTGTCAAGAGATAACTCATCAAACAGAACATTCTCCGTAATTTGATCTTATGAACGAGGAGAACCATGTAACTGGGCAAGTCAAGAGTAAAGAGAACACCCTAAAATCTCGAAATGTTTGTTTTAAGTGGGCGCTAGCAAAATACTGCTCTTGAAAGAACTGCTGCTTGAAAATGCAATTGCACGCCTCTAGAACACACCCAGTTCTTACGAACAAGTAAGAGGTATGCATAAATGCGACATGAGATCATATTCATAGTGTTATATAAATTATTACTTCACAATTTAATCCAGCAAATATGGGAATATGAAAATGTTGTTATTTTTTTTACTGATTCACTAAATAAAATGTTATGTCTACATACAGCAGCTCCTAAATTTGATACAGGAAGCTAAAATCCACCAAAATATATAAATATACACAAGTATTCTATTAGAATGTATTAAATTGTTAACACTAGCTCCACTTTAAAACAGTATTTATATGGCGCAACTAGACAATTCCTTATCAATTATTTATACGCTTTATTTTTCTTATTAACCACGTAAATATCATCCAGTATGTTTAGCTTCATTGTAAATAGTTATTGTATTATTATGCATCATGTATTTGGGTAATATTTTCAATACATTGTATGTAATAATACATGCATTTATTATATTAAATAGAACGGGGTGAAGAGAAAATCTAGCTGAATAAGAAATTGGCAGAAGTTAAGGCTTGAACTTAACAAAGGTAATAGCCTTGTGTGAATTTAATGACTAAGTCGAGAGTGAAGTATTATTATAATTTGGACTCTGTACGTGTCGACGAAGAATTCCCGCTAAAATAACGAAATGTATTAAATCAATCAATTTTTCAAAAGTAGTAGTAGCAGCCATGGACGTATGTATGCGGCCTCCTAAATGAGAAATTGAGCACGTACTTGCTGTGTTCTTGGCTTCTCAATTCACGGTACTCAGTGCTGTTCTTCTCTCCTCCTGCTCAGTTGAGGTATAAGATGTAACTATGTGCTAGCGCGGCCACGAATCGTTCATCTGTTTTGTACGTATGCAGAGACAACGTGCTTTTCAGCTGCGATTAGTGTTTTTATCCCAGCCAAGTTCGTAATAACAAGTGTGGTTAATACGTATCTCAAGAAAGGTACGGAGTATGGTGAACTGTTGACCTTGACCCACATTCTGAGGGAACCGTAAACCCGTAGACAGGTAGAATATGCGTCCAAGTTCAAAGTTAATAGCACTCTCCCGCTACCGGCTTACATAATCGGAGAAACAGATATCCTAACCATCCAAAGGAAGGTAATTAACCCCAAGCATATATGGGAACTAATTATGTACATTATAAACAAATACGTGTTGTGTTTGCTTCTTTAGAAACCAATTCACGGTCTCTTCTCGAAACGCAACGAAAGAAACCTCTGATTCTGTTATCGCGAAGCGGTAGAACAACATTACAGGGGCCAGCAACAACTCTTTAACCCAAAACCGCTTCCTCGTACATGTAGGTGCAACATTAGAAATGTTTGCAATCATTAGCTCTTGACTGACTACTCGATGTGTCGACTGCATCCCGAGGAACTTCTATGGAGGCATCTGATGGTTGAAATAGGAACTTGCTGAGATCATCCGCTGGTGGAATGTCAAAATTCATTAATTTTCCTCCATTTTTGCTCCACAGAAATTATCTCGGGATTCAGCCACAATATCGACTAGTCGGTCAGCTGATGTAGGGAGCGAAACATGCTCTAACGTTATATATAATTTGGGAGGCCACATTGCTATTTGAAGTGTGACTTTCTCTTAGTGTTTTATCCTTTTCTGCTTTTATAATTACTGTTAATTTGTTACATTATACATGTATGTATATATATACATATACGAGGTCTGTTCAAAAAGTATTGCGAATTTTGTTTTTTCAAAAAGTATTTATTTATTCATGAATATCTGTTTTGTCCCCTTCAAAGTAATACCCACCAGATATTATGCACTTGTGCCAACGTTTTTTCCAATCCTCGAAACACTTTAAAAAATCGTTTTTTTTTTTTTGTTTTTTTTTCTGATCTTGTTCAGCTCTTTATCTCGATGCCGTTTTTATCTCCTCAATCATGGCGTAGCGTCGTCCTTTCATGGGCCTCTTCAATTTTGAGAACAGAAAAAAAATCACAGGGGGCCAGGTTTGGGGAGTACGGTGGCTGCGGTATCATAAGTATGTTGTTTTTGCACAAAAATTCGCGTACAAGCAACGATGTGTGAGCAGGGGCCTTATCATGGTGCAAAAGTCAATTTTTGTTCTTCCACAAATCCGGGCGTTTCTGGCGGATTGCTTCGCGCAAATTGCGCATAACTTGCAGGTAATATTCCTTATTGACCGTTCTGCCTTGTGGCAAGAACTCATGATGCACCACACCCATGCAATCGAAGAAAACTGTAAGCAAAACCTTCACATTCGACCGAACTTGGTGCGCTTTTTTCGGTCTTGACTCGTGTGGCAGCATCCATTGGGATGATTAAGCTTTAGTTTCCACGTCATAACCATAAACCCATGATTCGTCACCAGTTATGACCCTCTGGAGCAAATTTGGGTCACCGCGGATAGAGTTCAACAGCTCCTTAGCAACGTTAATGCGATGGTGTTTTTGGTCGAAATTGAGCAACTTTGGTACGAATTTTGCGGCGACCCGTCTCATGCCCAAATCATTGTAAAAATCGAATGGCACGAGCCAATCGATATATTTAAGTCCTCAGCAACTTCTCTAACGGTGATTCGACGATTGGCCGATATTATTTTCTTCATTTCTTCAATGTTTTCGTCTGTTGTAGACGAACTCGGGCGTCCGGGACGCTCTTCGTCGTTCACATCTTATCGACCCTCTGAGAACATTTTGTACCACCGATAAACGTTGCTTTTGTCCAAGGTAGCTTCCCCATATGCCACAGTCAACATTCGGAATGCATCCGCACATTTAATTTTGTTTTTCACCCAAAATTTGATACAGATTCTTTGTTCCATTTTTTGGAATAGGCAAAAATCGAAGACGAGCCAAAACACGTCCAAGCAAAATAGCTGTCAACAATTAACTGAACATCCAAAATGGCCGAGCTTGTCAACATAAGTGAGGGAGTTAGTGTTAATATATTTAATTAATTCTAATAGAATATATAGTAACCCCATGGTATATAGCTTTCTAATACAATATAAATAATACACAAGAATATAAGGAAAATGGCAAACAAGTTAAATTTTAAGAACATGACATAAATGGTTGAGAAATTGAAGTTGTAAAGTCTACGCTTTCAATGAAATTTTCACTGGCCTTAATGATCTTTATAATATCTTAATAATGAGATTTCAATATTATCTGGAGTAAAAGGAAATCATGTACATTTAAATACATAACCTTTATTCACATAAAAATGTTGTAACAAATCCATGTAGATCACTATATAAATTAGTCTTAAATCTAAGTTCTAGAGTGCACTTTTTTATCTGATGTTGACATGTTTCGCATATATCAGACATATCTCTTTATTAAAACTCATTAATTTTAGGATAGCATGATATAGATATTAATTAAGGAAAAACTGAAAAATCCAATCAATAAGATATTACTAGAATTTGTCAAACTTTTGTATTCATATTGTGAGTCACTTCAGCATTTATGTCGCCATCTTTGTTCAGTATCCGCTAATTGTTCGAAAGACAATCCCTTTGTGCAAATTTAATTAAAAACCAAAACAAGGAATTTAGAACATTTTGTGTTGCAACATTTAACTTGGGCGTTTTCATTTAAATTAAATTAATACATTTTGCTTCAGGAGGTGTGAAATTAATTAGTAAAATAGCAAGGACAAAACAGTTTAAAACCTAAGCATTTGGGTCCTTTTCATTCCACACTGTGCACTATCTTTACATTTTCAACTTTCTTTAAATTCTCGTGTTGTGAAAATTGTTTAATTTTCTTGATACAATCTATATGTTAAATATTTATAAAATATTTGATAATATTAGTTAAATGTTAAATGTTAAAATAGTGCTTATAAAGTGCAAGTTTTCTCAGAACATAAGTTGAGTTGGGGGGAAATTTTTCACGTTATTTATTAAATCTATAATAATAATTTAACACAGAACTTTTAAATCTATGCTTTCATTAGAAAAATGTTCGTTTTTATATGTAGTGAAATTTACTACATTTTTGTGTTACTTTCTATATTTCTTAAAAACACCTTTATCAAAAAGTTCCCGTGTTAAATTAAATGCAAGTATTTATTAAATATGAAATTAAATATTAAATTTTGACGCAAATTGAAGTACTTGATTCTGAGCAATGTTGCATTTTATGTGATAAAAACATTTTCGGGGATCAAGGGAAACCGTTTGGAATATCTATCAATGTATTTCACCCCCAAAGGTTGGAGCATGTTGTCCTTTACCTATAAACTACTAACTAGAGCCTGTACAGACATTTAAGTGTTTATTAAAATATTGTATGTATTTGTAGGTTTTCCACAGATTTAATTCCATAAAAATCATCAAAATATACCTCTTGAGCATGAAATTTGAAAAGAAAGGCATTTGTCAGTCAGTAGTTAGACAGTTCCTAACCGAGGCACGTTCATGCAGAACATTGTTGTTTATTTCCCCAATTTTTTGCATACTTTTCCGTTAGAAAACCTAATAAACTATACATCATAAAAAGGGAAAATTCCATACATTTTTAATACTTTTCATCCTTTACGGAGCCCCTTAAAAATAATTTCTATTTAATTCCAGTTTTCGAAACTTTTATTTTGGAAAGCGAAGGCAAGATTTTATCTATTAAAAATCAGTACTTGTTTATGCATTCTAATTTGACTGGATTAGTAGGCATTTCCTAGAAATTTTAGCTTGGTCAGATAGCAAACAGAATAATGCAATTTCAACTGGTTTACAGTTATGCAAAGACAGTTATAGGGGAAGTATCTTTTGTTCGCTTGTACTACGCCATACTTTAACCCCATCTTCAATAGCTATGTAGCCTCCACCATCTTTTAAATAATGTGGGTTTCCCACCACTTTTGTGTGCAGGTATTTTTCCTTCAGACCCCTTCGCCCATCAAGATTTGTAAGAACCAAAAGTTTGTGAAAATCTTCTTAACTGCACTGAAGTTGATTTGTCCATGTACAGTATATCATTAGCAATGTAGAAGCGTAGTGCGTATTGTAGCTTAACATTACAGAAAAAAATATTCTAAAAGAAGTGGAAAAATTATAAGGAAGAAAGTTGACATTGCTAAAGTTTATGGAATACTTACTACCTAACTTATTATCATGTTTTCTGTTACTGCTAGTTTAATTATTATGAGTGAATGTTTGTATTGCACTATAAAATAACACCAAAATCCTGTTTTAATATGTTTTGCTGTAGTTAATTATTTCTGTGAAAAGTAATGTTGTTTTATTTAACAAATAATATTTTTGCTCGTTTGCATATGGATGATTCAATGTTTTCATATCCCCGTGGAGCTTGAAATAAAAAGGGTTATAGTACAAATAAACCCAGTGAATAGGAAACGTTTCGCGTTTAGTATTTCTTATATTTGGGGCGTAAAGCATGCGCGGAAAGATATTGATGAAAAAAATGGAAGTTTTTGTAAATTGATTTTAGGTTTACCAACAGAATCCCCAAATGGTATAGCACAGCTAGAATTAGATAGATATTCCACTACGAAAAAAATAATCACAAGATAAATGAAATATTTATTCAGAATTTCCACAATAGAAGAGAGTGATATTATTAAAGAATGTTTTACAATACAGGAGAAATGTAAGTGGAAAGAATCATGGTATTTCAAAGTGCAGGAAATTTTTCAACAGATAAGTATGGGAAAACTATGGATAAATAAGTAATATCAAAACAGAGGATTTTGGAAATAAATAAATTCAAGATTGGAAGATATTGAACGATTAGAAATAGTTAGTAGCTTAGCTGAAAACAGCTCATTGAGACTTAATAGGGAAATAAAAATTGTATGGGGTAGGGAAAAGCATACAGAACAATGTGATAAGCAAGTAGAGAAGGGTTTGCTTGGGCTACAAATGGAGGTATGAATTTAAAAGGATCAGCATATGATAAAGCAATAGGAAATCGTTTTATGTGTGCAGGAACCAATAAGATTTCCGTTGTTATCAAACAAAGCTATGGAGAGAAAAGTTTTAAAATAAAAAAATGGGGAAATTTTAATTAGGAACATTTTAAATGTAAAAGGAGAGAAAGAAATAAAAATTATAGAGAACTATTTAGGTAAAGTTAGAGAAAAATAGATAAGAATAACGAAGAGGATTATGGAAGGAAATGTAGAAAGAAGTGTGACCTTAGAAGTATAACAATTTATGAGTATTACGATGTATTTAGGGAAGGGGAGGGAGAAATGATAAAGAATGGTCAGATGGTTAATGATTGATAAATTGAATAGGGGAGGGAATTGGAGTAACTTAGCATTAAAAACAGGATTATTATACACCAATAACCTGAGTGTTAGTGTTTATATAGTCCTAGGGAAATAAGTAACTCACAAGTATATGATAACAATTGGATGTAGAGTTTAGAATTAAAATATTGTAATAGGGTCATAATGATATGTATTAATTTTATATTGTTAGTTAGTATTGTGTAATTGACGAAGACATAGATCTTATTGTAATATTTAAAACTGTATGCTTGATGTAAGAAGAAATAAATTCAATTCAATTCATATGTACCGTTGTCACATTCCTCATGTCATAGCTTTTCTTCCTTCCACTGCCCATCAGTTTTGTAAACGCAAGTCATAAGGGTCATGAATACGTTTATCTACATACTTGATGCTAATTTGTATTTATAACATCATTCTAAGCACCCTGTGTGTGTGTAAAAATGGAACTTTTGTAGTTTGCTAGAAAACCCAAAATAGTCAATTGTCTAGTAGTGAGTAAAGGATAGGGAAATGCCAATTGTAAATGTAGCTACTTAAAAAGTATGAAAACGAGCTAAAAATATAAATATAAATTATCTCTAGATTAAAAACACCATTCATTAAAGAGAGCGTAAAGTATGTCACATTTACAAAATCAGCTGAACAGACATAATGAAATGTGCGTCTCGGTTTTTACCAAACGTTACTGCGCTACTCTTAGAACCATTTATTTTTATCATAAGTTTAACCGCCCAATTGGAAATACTAAGACCGCTTTGTAAAATATTCATATCGCAAATGTCATTAATTTTTCTATAAACAATACAATTCTCGGCAAATAATCGAAATTTTGATTTATATTTGAACTATGATCGTTTGTGGGAAGGTAAATACTTTTCTTTGAACATTTTTTTTCAAAATATAATAGCAATATCATTAGGAATATTAGTATACGATTACATAACATTTATTATTATTACAATTAAAGTCTCCAGAATATTGTTCAAACTGACTCAATAAGCCTCAAGTTGCCCTTACTAAGTGGATAACTTATCAGTTTCTTCCCTTTTTTAATTTCAAGCAGATTGAGGCCTCGCATTTCGTGATATTCATGCTGTTGCTTTAACAGACAGAGACGGTACTTACACTCCGTGGGGTGGCTCCAGAACAAGGACTCTCTACCCTTCTACAAAAGTGGAAACTGGGAAATTCTAGCGCTCAAGATGTCTGCCGGTTACGTTACTTGGCCTAAGCTGGTATGTTTCTCCGTTATTGTTTTGTTATTGTCGTGGTCTCGTGTATTATAGACCTCTCTGGATATTGTTCCCGCGTTGAGTTGACGAACACAAGACAATGGCTGCAGGAAACACAACTATTACTGCGACAAAAGGGCATCAGCAAGTAATGGTACAATGAGTGGCGGGCATTGTGTGCGGGTTTCAAGGAGTGGCGGGGGGTTCCATTTAGATGTCACGCGGATAGCTGCGCCATTTTTGTTCTGCTGGATACAATGGAGGCAATAGTTGTGAGGCGGCTTGCTTGCAGGACCTGCGCACTTTAATGACGTTGTTATTTGTTTGACTTGCGACGTGATACCTACTTGATGGTTGGGGGGGGGGGGGGAGAAATCAGACGAACCCGGACGCGTGACATTTGATCCTTTCGCGCAAGGAATACCTTCCCAAAAATGTTTAAAATGCTTTTCTTTGCAGAAAGAGTCCTCGAAAAATAAAGAAAACTATTGCGCACTATCCGTTACCATATGAAACTTTACAAGTTTAAAGTTTGCATAATGTTCCTCTTTTCTTCCCATCATTAAATGAAGCCAAGGGTTAAAAAGTGTAGGCCATGTTTTTACGTTTGAGACATAGTAAAATCAATGTTGTTTTATATTTGACATTTTACTCTTTCCAATTAACACTTCCACTCAGAAAATGACTAAAACATATTATCCCTTTTATATATATATATATATATATATATATATATATATATATATTTGAATTTTAGGTATTTGTACATTTCTGTTAACGCACCATAAAAGGAAAATTGTGTTTTGATAAGTACAAAAGAAATGTGAATATAATATTTGAACACTGTATATTACAAAGAAAAAATGCAATTTTAATGAAAATTTTAAACGATTCGCTTATATTTATCACAGATCAAAGTTTTTCAACGTGCAAACATTTTATTAAACATATTTGGACAAATATAAATGTAAGAATTAAAACGGATGAACATTAGAATAAACAGAAGCTTCTAGATTTAAAATCTAACGTAATTAACTGAAAAGTTGATCTTTTCCCACCCGGGTAAGGAATGTTACGAGGAATTTTTAATGGTGTTTAACGCCCGTTTTTACTACTAAGGCACCATAGGCGGTGGACACTGATGATACATGAGATGAAATGATATATTGGGAAAGGATATTTTTAAGGAAGGAAGCGTTTCAGGCCTATGTTTGGGGTATCTCCCCGGCGTGAGGACTGAGGAAAACCTGGAAAAACTCAGTCAGGGAGGACGGTCCTGGTGGGATTCGAACCCCAGATCTCCCACTCATGAGTCCGCGTTTTAACGACTTTGGTCTCCCGTGGCGATATTACTGGGAAAGTGGAAATAATTTGTTTTGTTACAGTTCTTAAATGTATTTATTGCTGGTGTTGGAAGTGAAATAGAGTAGGAAAGCGAAAGAACGTTACTGTTACTTATAAACATTATGATTACGAACATTTTTGTTCTTTAATGATGTTATGTCATTACAAACAATATAATTTATGCCTTCATTTTTTATAACAGAAGCGATGGCGGGTTTATACATAGTGGAGCATATAACTATCCACTTTTAGCTGGTACCACTGGGCGGGAGAATGCTTAAAATAACTACAGTGCGATCAGTTTTGTTTTTCCCCCGGAGTGTTTTTCGTATTGGGAGTGTGCCGCTAGCTGGCCGGGAATCTTCATTCTCCACAGATTTTGGTAGCTTTTAGGAAATTATTCATCAATCGCTGCAGCTCATTTTGAGAAAACCAAAGAATTTCCTAACAAAAATTATCTTTGAGTTCTTGTATGGTGAGCGGATTCGTCTTGTACAAGGCATTTTCAATATACTCCAGAGATAACAATTGCAGGCTGTTTAATCGGGTAACCGAGGAGGCCACAAATCCCCGTTAATAACTCCGTCTTGTAAAAACACGTCGTGAATTGCCTCGTGGAATTACTCGTAGTGTGAACAATAGTAGAGTCCTGATGAAAAAATGCATTATCACGCTCTCTGTCATTAGTTCACTAAAATAAAAAAAAATCACAGAAGTAATAGGCTCTAAATGCTAAAAAAAAATGGTTGTATGATTCTTTCATCACTGAATTAACACACATAAATCGTGCGTTGTGTCGTTGAAAATACACGACGCATAATCACTTTATGTATACTGTCGAATTAAATAAACGAGCAACGCAACACACAACCGGGAACAGCTGCGCTACGACTGCGATAGTCAGTTAGGTCAATAAGTAAGCTAGCAGGCTTCCTACCCATTCCACGCAAAGCCAAGATCTCACATTCGATCCCTGCCAGGATCGATGGATTTTTTCAGACATAAAAATCCTAAGTATGGCTTTCTTCGGAAGGGAAATAAAGCCATGGGTCCCGTGTCGTACATTTATGGCACGAAAAAAAAACTCAAACCTGAAAAGAGGACTTTGAGCGAAATTTATCGGCCTTTCACGCCATGAATTGAATGGGACGCTAATGACCTGAGATGTTAAAGAGCATACGCAAAAAAAACAAAACAATATTTCCACAGAGCAACAAACGAGCGGGGGCTCGCTCATAGAAAAAAACCCAACGCTGTAGGAGAAAGCATCTCTGATCGTACTGTAGTTAATGAACTTGGATTTCAGTAGTTATGCTGCGCTGGCCTGTGCAATAACGTGAATTTTGTGTAGAGAAATTTATTGAAACCAAGTTCATCATTCATTCAGGAGACCAACCGCCCGGGAGCTAGTTCCTATACAAGACATTTATTGGTGACGAAATGTAAATAATTCGAATTTAAACATATTAGCATATGGTGAATTAACTGTGCCACCTCATTATATTAAAACACGAAAATAAATTAAACAAAGCAACGATACTTTAAAAAACATGTTTTATACACTTACAAACAGTAATGAAGTCATAGTGTCGGTTCTCTCAGAATCGACACTATTTGCACTGGTCTTTCATGATTTTGTCGTCCGTTTCACGGAAGCTGACGAGTCGGCAGTCAGAACGGTAAATCCCGGCAGGTAGATGTAATATCCGCGCAAGTGATTCCGATTTTCGCAATTATAATAATTATAAATAAATAAACACAAACCTTATGGCAGAAGATGTTGAAAATGTCCACACGTTTTTCACGTCTTTTTAGAATGTTTTCATTCACATGTATTAGCACATCTTCCGACTTAATTTCTTGTCTGATGTTTAATTTCAGTTCTTCTAGTGTGTGAGCGTTTGTTCCATATACTTTAACTTTCAATTTCCCCCATAAATACAAAATAACATACTGTCAATGTGTAATTCTTGCATCTTTCTGCAGTTATGGTATTCTGGCTGGAGATACTCAGATCGCCTTTCAATATCAGTCAGCTGTTAGTGCGAGTGTGTAACTCCTGTATCTTTTGTATTTCCACTCCTCAAAATTAGCTTTATAGGAGTTTTCGTGTATAAAATTGGGTTGTTCTGTACTTCAATTCTTGTTATTCTGCGAAGAAGCACAGCCATTTAAATGGAACCATGCTTCGACTGTAAAGAATATTAAAGATATCAGTAACTCTTTTCATTAACGTTTCGTAATATCCAATTACAGAAATTTGCCTCAATATCAAAATAATATGCCTGCAATTCAAGGATTAAAGTGATCTTATATGATTTTTTATTTGTTTATTTTTATTGACTCAATTTCGGGCTTGTGATTGACAATTTTTTAAAAAAATACGAGAAATGTGTGGATGTTGCAGAACAACGTTTGCAGCATCTCCCGTCATTAAGTTACGAACTTATTTTCATTTTAATCGTATTTGTAATTGAGAGAACTTGAATCATTAGCGCGGTTATTACATCCGCTTCACCGGGGCGTTACCGTTCTGACTGCCGACCCGCCAGCTGCTTTGAAACGGGCGATAAAACCATAAAGAGCCCTGTACAAGACAAACATCCACAGAAATTCAGTCTAAATGTTTGATCTGGAATCGTTCACAGTCATTTTTGTCCTATTTTTTCTCTTTGCATTTGATAGAAGATCTTTAGCAACCTGATTTTTAATATTCAATATAGTTAAATTAGAAAAAACTACATTTTTTTAAACGGCCTGTTACTTTGCAACAAAAACATTATTTCTGCTAGACTGGTTCCGATAAACTACTCCTACTGCCAATTTTCGGAAAGTAATAAATGCAAAATAGCTATCGCTACAATAAAATCGTCAAACACTAAAACTATTGTTTCTAATGCATTAAATTTGTTGCAGAACTAGGAGTACTGCGAACACAGGCTAAAGCTAATGTACAAACAGCACCAGGTCATCTGTTCGTACTGAGTACCTTAAACCGTTACTGCACAGATGAGAATTGAACTCTGCTAGAGCTGTACAAAACGTTCAAGAGGAGTATCGTTTTCAGCCTATCCGCAGAATGGTATCAGCTTTCACCATACTTGTCTCATAATATCCAAGTTACCGCACAATGAAGTTTAATGTGTGTGTTTTATTCCAACGTTTTTCAGGAGACCTTGAATACAGAGCTTCAAATAAAGTGGGCTGTGGCGCAAGAAGCCGCAGAGGGTCTACACTGCGGGGTGCCTATTCACTGCGGTATAGTACTGGAGCAAAATGCGACCCCGCTGTGACCCCCAAACCCCCCACCAAGGGAAAAGAGTCACCCCATTCGTAGAATAGCTACCCCAGTTTTTCAAGTATTTTTATGCATTCTCTGCGCAAAATGTAAAATGTTTGAAACTTTGGAAGCGATGAATAAGCCAATACTATTAAGTATTTAAACGCAAATTTCTCTAGCATGTAGTTATATTATTGAACTTGGCTACAAATATCTCTGTCGTAAATTGATAATTATTCATGTCATTATTACAATGAAATTTTAACATTTAGCTTGGTAAAAGCTCCGACCAGGTAATGTAGATTTATATATTTATTATTTATTCACATCATATAACAGAAAGGTCAGGATAATTGTTAAAAATGTAATATTGTAAGTAAAATATTTCATGCATAAATAATAATGAGCTAAATAAAAATTTTACAAATAAAATGTTTCAAAACGGTGAAAAATAAATTAATAATAGCTCTTAAACTAATCAAGATTGCAATGTTAGTAAACACTAAAACAGAGAACATAATACATATTTAATTTGGCAGGAAATTATTAATTTTAATAAAAGTATAAATTCTTAAATATACTATTGTAAAATTAAAAGTAAAAAATAAACTATTAAATATAGCTACATATATTATACCATTTATTATCATTTAATTAATATTTTGAGAGATTCTTTGCAGAGCCAAATAATTAAATAAATACAGTAGAAAGTTTTAACACTAGAAAGACAAATAAACTATAGCCTTAATGAAAATTAAAAGGATAAGATAAGAAGGGGTTTTCAAATAGGCTTCAAGCATACATAAGTGTGTAAGAGATAACGTCTGCCTCTTTCTAACGTTTAAAAAAGTAATACTTTAAACCGTTTTTGAGATCTGGATTATAGAAAACCTTCCAATAGTAATAGTAAACATTGTGCTAAGAAAACGTACAAAAGTAGTTAAATGAAGGAGACTCAAAGTCGAAGTAAAAACACCAGCATAGAAAATAATAAGACAACTGAATCAAAACGTCCTAATGCATAAAATTAGCATAATTTTAAGCCTCACATAACTCATTATAGAATTTACTTCATGATAAAAAAATTAATATATAACACTAAGAACTTTCCCGCGCTTTAAGAGCCCCATTACAAAGAATTTAACCACTGAAAGTTAGTTATACAGACGGTAGAATGTTAAAAGTAAAGATATTTAAAGAAAAACAAATATTAGATTACTAGTTTATTAAAACAACTACAGAAGTTAAATATTTTAGGAATCATAGCTTTATAATGGACATGTA
>CM060831.1:117675000-117937500 GCA_030762175.1 Metallyticus violacea
TCCTTTGTAGGCGGATTCTGTGACTAGCTATAGTTATTACTTCTGGAAAATTAACTCTTATTGATGCAGTAATTTCTTTCTCATTTTCAGAGAGCAGAGATGGTGGGATGGCTGTTTCGCGCTCACGGGGAGATGTGTGCCTCACACCCGTGGGAGGTGATAGTGGCAACACTGACTCTGACAGTGTGCATGCTTACTGTGGATAAGCGTCCTAACACACCCGATCCTTTGTATAAACAGCAGCATTGTGTAGGATGGGGACAGGACTGCGTCGGCCTAGAGGTGAGTATTTTCATGCTATTCACTTCGCTTCAGGTTAACTTGCATTTCTTAAGTCTCATTTGCCTCAGTTCCCAAAGTTGTATGAATACGACTATTCTATATGGTTCACTAAGTGTACAAGATGGAGCAGAAAGAAATAGACAATTTCAATTTGGCGCCATTTCGACATGATTGTAGGTGACGTGCCGAAACGCGCTATTTCTTAGAGCGGTTTATAGACTTGCCCATATAGCAAGAAAGATCCGAAACTGCTGGAGCTGCTGGTGTGGTAGCGGAGAGAGTCCTGAACGGTAGATAGCGGACTCTTGTTTTTCCTGGTAGCTTGTAAAAGTGTAAATGTAGCATGTTATACTTTTGGCTAAACGCAATGTAACCTAATCGTGAGCCTCCGTAACTTTTTGGCTGCAAAATATTGTTCCGTATTACACAACTGAGTTTTTAACTTTTTACTAACCCATTGAGAATTCACAATTAATGCGCGCGCACACACACACATACACACACACACACAAACCTTAACGCTAACCTCGAGTAAATCTTATAAATCGGTATACCGGTTTGTTGCGGTGAACTTTGGCCTGACGGCCTACGCTCGCAGCCTTTTCGTAAATGTATTTAAAATAGCACCAGGACGTGAGGATTCGAAACCAATGCTCTCCAAACTGTAGCATGAAGCTCTAATCATCTGAGCTATCATGCCGTTGCGCTTGAAAGCCTAGCTATATCTTATATCTATATCTTTTGAAGTCACTACTACCTTTTGCTCTCTCCGCTGTCGCTCGGGACTGCGCCTCTATTACACCAGCAGCTGCAGCAGTCTCCGGTCTTTTTTGCTGTATGGATAAATGTTTATAGCCCTTAGTAGCGATGCAGCATTTGTCGACTAAGCGTAGTACTTTTCTTTAGAAACATTTTTGAAAAACAATTATTCCGCTAGGATTGCGTAATGTGTTTTTAGACATTAGGGCATCGGAAGGAATGAAAACGTTTCTACACACCAATTTTAAATTGGTTGACACAGTATAGAGCTATTGCTTCTGTTAGCCTCCTGGTCATCCTGGAACCCGGAGAACACTTGAAAATGTGCAACGAATGGCAGCCGCATTGCAGTCCTCGGCGTTCTGCTCGTTGCCCTACACGCAACACCTAATACCGATAGATGGATTTTACACGACTTTTTAAACCTAGAATGGTGCAAGCATTTCTATTTTAATAAACGAATTGGATTTTTCAGGAACTTTAACGATGTTCGAAACAACGCGACTACTTTCTGGGTCATCTAATTATGTCAAACGAATAGCATTTTCATTTATGTGAACAAACATAACACAAAAGTAACGGTATGGTGTAGTATTGGTGTTTTGGAGTTAGACAACGGCAGAGATCTGTCTGACGTCCTATAAAGCGAATCTCAGTGATATTATGTTCAAAATGGGACACCCCTATGTAGCTAGTGATAATTTAATTTCATTGAAAGTGTTATTTTTCAAAATACTAATCATTTAATTGTTTCTGCCCATCCCTGTATTACAATACTGCCCTACATCATTCTCGTATGCACCTGTTTTCCAATAGATGTTTGTTTTTAAGAAACATGTTAATTTTTGGTTATAAAACATGTGAGCAATTCCTTAAGAGTCTAATTAGTAAACAATGTTCTAATTTAGAGGGGAGGCATTGCATCTTTTGAAGGTTTTCGTCAAATATCAGACAAAGTATAAGCCTACTCTTTTTATGATACTTTATCAATAGCATGGTCACTTTCTATCTTTTGTTATACAGGGCGAACCAACTAAGATCTTATCCATTTTTACGGTGAGAGTAAAGTGCGCGCTAGCGGTGAATGCACCTATTGTCTCCCACACTCATTTCGTTTTTCCTCGGAGGGTTAGCTCGCGCTGGAATAAATAAAAAAATAAAATTAAATGTTTACACAAAATTAATTAAACATTAATGTATAAACGACTTTTCATCATCTAATCTGAATTTCATCGTAAATTATTCGAGTGATGCCGATGTTCTTTTAAGCACAACCCCTGATTTCAGCCTACAGGAAGATTTATAAGTTCACATATCTTGCAAAGATTAACTTTATAGAAAGGCTTAGAATTTAAGACGAAATCGGTTTCTCGTTTCTAAACAAATTGCGGCCACATGCTTTTGATGATATAGACTCCCAAAAGCGTCTCAAAACTTCAGCGCAGGCGCAGAAAACCTTACAACTTTTCCCTAGAGAGGGGAGAGAATGGGAGGCAGCGAATTCACCACAAGGGCCCCCTCACTCAGGATAATATATACAGATTCTGAGGAATTCTATACCATTCCTTTAAAAAAAAAAAAAAAAAAAAAAAAAAAAAAAAAAAAAAAAAACGGTTTCAATTCCTTGAGATTTACTGAGATAACGTGTACATTTTTAAAGAATCATTCAAATTGAGACACATAGGCCCTCTTTAAAGAAACTTTTAAGGTCAATATTGCAATATAATACTTCTTTATACAAAATGATAAAATGCTCTTCTCAAATTTTGTGAGCTACTGCTCATTTACGAAAGTGAGCGTTATTAGATTTGACTGAGAATGCCATTATATGTACGGTAATATCGAGCTTCTCTTTCTAATAAATATAACTTTCGCAAATATATTTACTTGCAGAGGTTGGACAAATTAATATTAACATCCACCTAATATGCGGTAGGGCCACCTTTGACTTTGATAACAGTCTCCGCCCTTCTAGGGATAATATATACAGATCCTGAGGAATTCTATACCATTCCTCAAAAAGAAACTGTTTCAATTCCTTGGGATTTACTGAAATAATGATTTAATGCTAATGTTGCTGTAAGGCATGGCATGCATTTCCGTTTCGTGCTTCATTTCTTTAAAGAATTTGAGAATCTATCGGAAATATGGGGTGATATCTTATCCTCATTTACAAAAACTGTCTCTGACGCACAGATCCGGGATGTCTTTGCGGTAAATTGAAGTAAAAGCTTGTTGATAGTACGAGTATATCAGAGAGTCGGTTTCGGCATTTTTAGCAACACATCATGACACATTATCCTCTGATTGCTATTAGTGCCTTGGAAGAAATCTCACTTCATTCACAGTACCATTTTACAGAAATTCAAAATCCATTGGGCGATGGGCTTGTTGCAGTCATTAAGGTACGAGACATACGACGATAGGTCCATAAGTTTCCGGCTTAACCGTTTTCTAGGTATGATAAAGACAAAAACTATATTTCACTTTTCAATATAGTTATCCTTTATTGTAATAACCTTCTCACATCTTTGGATTAACACTTCAAACCCCCCCCCCCCAAATAGTCAATGCCTTGTTTGTAAAATGGGCATAAACAGCACCCATCACTTCTTCGTCACACTTAAATTTTCTTCCTCGAAGGTTCTTCTTGGGTTTTGAGAAGAGGAAGAGAAGAGTCACTGGGAGCTAGATCTGGGCTGTAGGGTGGGCAGTCGACCTCCTTGAAGTCACAGTTCTTCATAGCTTCCTTTGCAACAAGAGCTGTGTGCACAGGCGCGTTGTCGTGAAGAAGGCGCACACCACCGCTCTACTTTCCTCGCCTTTTCTCTTTGATGGAAGCACGTAGTCTGTGCAGTAGACCAGCATAGTACTCCCCATTTGCTGTGGTGTTCCTCTCCTTAAAGTGAATGAAGAGTATTCCTTCACAGTCCTAAAAGATTGTGGCCATGATCACCTTGGTTGACTGAGTGACCATGGCATTTAGAGGCGGTGTTTCGCCAGATTTACGCCACTGCATTGATTCTCTTTTGGACAAAGGATCATAGTAGAGGACCATAATTTCATCTCCTGTAACAATAGTTTGTAGAACTTCTCTCTCGTTGTCACGGCAGAGCTTCAAAAATGCCTGACAACAGATGACTCGTTGTTGCTATTGGACTGAGGAAAGAAGTGTAGACACCCATTTTGCACTAACCTTATTCATATTTAAATGTTCATGAATAAATTAGGACTGTTGTTTTAGAAAGGTCCAATCTTGGTGCTATTTCTGTAACTTTGAGCCGCCGGTCTTCCATAATTTTCTTCCACAAGAGCAATGTTTTCAGGAGTGAGTACCTCCAAGGGCCGACCTGCACTCTCTTCGTCTTCTCAATGCTTTCTCGACCCATTCGAGAAAGTTTGGCCCATTCTTTTACGGTAGAATATGAGGGGATGCTTCCCCATATACACCGTCCAATCGCTGTTTAATTTCATTTGGAGTAAGTTCCTTTTTTTGTGAAGAACTTAATAACAGCTCGACACATGTCACAATCTTCTACACATAGTCTTCTTTATGCAACTATATCTAAACAACTGAACACAGCGGAGCGGAAGTTACAGCTGCAATTATTTACTTAACAGATAAGGTATTACACCAGATAAGGCAATAGTCCTTATCGTCGAGGCCGGAAACTTATGGACCTACACTCGTATTCCTTTGGAAGTTTCATGATCTGAACTGCAAAAGATGACTATACCGTAGTCCCAATCTGCAGAGGTGTGCAGGTTTGTCAGACATATCTATTACGGTCGCAACTGAATCCGAATGTTTAAACTCGAGGTTGGATCAGCACGGAATATTGCTGCTGCAGTGAATCGTATTGCACGCAAATATAGTGAAATGTGTTTAATCCTTCGCTCTGCTCCCACCGAAACGGCTCGGATTCAAACACACATTCCGCTATTAGAATTCACTCAACATCCTGCTCGCCCATCACTGAAATAGTAACGTGGAGAGCAAACCACTTCTCCCCACAGTGGAAGGTGAAAATTATGCTCCATGATTAGTAGTAAACGTACGTGTAACTAGCCTAATAGTTATTGAAATAAATAAAACACGAGAAAAACAGACTTAATATTCTAACGAACAGCTGAAGGTTGTAATTAAATTGTCACTTTTATATCTATTGCTATGACCCGGAAATCTTGTGTTGACGAAATGATAGAAATAAAGTTAATTAATTTATGAATTAAATTGCTAAAACTGAGGCGACACTGTCAGAAGCACAGACTTTATATTCTGACAAACAGAGCTAGGTTGTAATTAGCCTGACACAGCTTTATATATAAACGGCATTTATTGGAATGAATAAAGCGATTTATTAGTTTTCATTTTTTTAATCAGTGGCCATTCCAGTTATCGTTATATTTTATAATTTAGCCCACTTGCTCTCATGGAGGTGAATAACCTTTGCTCACAACGTTCGGACGAAAATAGATCACTCCACGCACCCTATATTATTTCCAATATCTGACCATCTCTGATATAACGGAAATAGTATATGGATGAAGGAATGATACGAAATAAAATTAAAAATAAAATTTAATTGTTATTATTCTTTTTTTTCGTGTGAATGTCTGTAGACAAGAGGTGATTTACAAGTTCTATATAAATGAAAATTGACTTCCCATGTAGATATCGGAAGAACACCTGCTGAGGTTATAAAGAATAAGCCACAAAGCTATATATCCAGCGTTAATGCGCAATATACATATTTACTTATAATGAAATTGCTTATTTACCTGCTAGAAATATATCCTTTCATCTGATAGTAGGATGCGCGCGCTAGGTGGTGTAATTAAGATTTAATACAGTTAGTTTATTTGAGTTACGGATCGGCAGAGCGCGCTGCGGTCTGGGATAATCCAGTCGTTAAGAACTATAATGCATATGCAGGTAGCAGCTTGTGGTTAGTTGCAGGGAGCTTTGCCAACGAGTAGTTGTATATAAATCGTGGGCTAATTAATATTCGTTACTTATGCTTTAGGTATATATAAACTTTTTATACGATACATATGTGAAACGGATCCTTTGAGAGAAGTAATGAGAAAATATCCTGGCAAACGTGTTTCAGGTAGAGAGATTGTTTGCCAACTTGTTAAAAAGTTATAAGTATAGGACCTCCCAATGAGAAGAAATGTGTTCCGAACCGCTGAGATGTTACGGAAGAAAAGTTCGATGAAATATAGGAATTTCCTAGTATATATAGGCAATGTATTGCCGCCGGGAGCATCATTTTGAACATTTCATATAACACTTGCTAATGATTGTTAATAGTTTTAAATATATTATCATTTTATGCTTTCATTAAAATATGAATACTAAAATAAAAATATTAACTTTACGCACGGTAACTATTTCCCTTTTCCCGGTTACGATCCCTTCGCCTCCCCTGTAAGCAGCCGTAACTCAAATAATCTCACTGTAATTTAAAGTAGTTTTGAATAGTCCTGGCGAATCAGCAAAACATGTGCAGTGATTCCTGACCGAGTTCATTTTCTATCAGGAAATAGATTAGTATCTCTTTTGCTGCCATACTGAGCACATTGTAGGGACGGTTTATTGCACTACTGTGCCGCTGTCATCTTTTAGGCTTACAATTGTTTGTTACATTTATGCAGCTGAGAAGATATCCTCATCACAAATTTCCTACAATTGTCTCGCGTAAATCGATGCAAGCTCATTCGCCAGGACTACTCAAAACTATAGTGTGTGGTTATACAAAGTGTTAATGAATTACGCCGCAATACTTTCTGGAATCGTTAACGGGTCTTAGACAACCAATTTGAGATAGGTAGGCCATAATGCCTCTTCGAATTTCAAAGTTATGGCATTTAATTTCTAAATGATCAATACGCCACTCATTAATGACGCTTCCAATCAAAATGATGCCATACAATCGCAAACGGATGTTATGGAGCATGTTTCTTTGGCGTAGTTGGTATGATACTCGTAGTAAATATGACTGTGGTCCAGTTCGATTCTCGTGTATTCAATTCTGAAATAGTGTTTAAACAGTTGAAGCTGTGTTATACTATGTTTTTTATTATGTGCCAATGTTTAAAATCTTCGATTCTCTTTCTGATACGTTTAATATGTTTATTAATTTAGTTTTAAAGTTACTCTCTTGTAAATGTTATCATAGCTGCATGCCTATTATGATAGGAGAAGCTAATTAATTGAGTTACAATGATTTAATTCTGAACATAAATGTGTTTTAACTGCTATCGTAAACAATTCACTTCTCAGATTTGATGATTTGGGTACCTCGCTCCACGATGCTCTTATGGTATGTCTTATGCAGCGGTATTTAAATAAGAAGGAAGGGGTGTATTAATTAATATAAGTAGAGTGGAGGGAAAGCTTTTGGAAAGGGTTTAATTTAATTATTTAAGATTCTCAGGGGTAATGTGACAATTTTTCCTCTCCAACGATTGTTTTCCGCTGACTTATATTTTGCCACAGCTGTTGAAACTCTGCTGCTAGAGATACTTTTATGGTCCTGTAACGACAGGGGAAAGAGTATATGAAGATTAATAAGATGTCTCGTTAGGGAAAATGAAACAGTATTTATTGTTCATAAACTATTGCACATAAAATGTACTGCCGTTATTTTATGGAGAATATGTGCCACTTTAGCGCTAACTATGACGATCCCTCTGACGTTTCTTAATTTGATAAAGACTGGTCCTGAAATCAACTGATCCTGTGACGTAACTGAACTCAACTAATAAAGCTCTTCCACAGAATGGAACGGAACTGAACTGACCGTGCCTATCTTCCACACTGATAATGCCCCACGCTGAATCTCTTCCAAAACTGACTACAGCTTTCCACTAACTGAACTTAACTGAGAATGAATGCGGATTGACTGCTTATTCTTCCAACCAACTGAACTGAACTGAACTGAACTGAGAATTGAAGGAGTGTGTAGATCGACTGCCCCTGGGCCGCAAAATTGCAAGACTAAATAAACATGGCAGACTGACGGTCTCACGAAGCTATTTTTACTCTTTCAAATATGTTTTTAGGAAAATCTAGAATGTTTTCTCCCATCCTCGCATCTCTATTGGGTAATGTGTTCCTTCCATTTTTTCTCTGCTATATTATTTGTCGGATAGCTTACGTGCCTTCTTGCATGTCACCAACATCTCTTACGTATTAAATGGAACCGTAAGGTTCTCCCTTCGAGGTTATTCCCTCGTCTTTTCACTCCCGTAATCGTCATATTCTTTATTACGTCTACCTTTTTTTTTTTTTTTTTTTTTTTTTTTTTTTTTTTTTTTTTTTTTTACAATTTCCTAACAGTATACAGATTAACATCCTATTCAAGAATTCTCCTTTAGAAAACTCTCCAGAAAATATCCGTTTGCTTGGGTCATCTTTACAGGTATTATTATAACTGGCAACAGAAATTCCCAGGTCAGATTTGATGCCTAGAGTAGCTTTCTGCAAACTTTCGAGAAGACATTTTACACATAATAACTCAACACTTTTACAGAAAATAAAATGGCGTTACACTCATGACTATGATAAGGAAGTTATATAAAACTACATGCTACAATCACTCTAATTAAATATGGGGGTGGCAGCTCATAAATACTGTCTCACTTACCACATTGAATGGGGAATTGTGTTTTAATTCTAGAACATTCTCTGAAAATATTATACATAATTTAAAACATACCTTCCAGTGTCAGGATTCGAATACAGGACCAGCTGCTGAACAGTGTTACATTATTGAAATGTTACCATTATAAATTCAACTTGTGATCTTGCACGTTCATATGTAGGGCAGTGTTTACTGAATGCCTGTAATGGAATTCCATAACTGTAGAAATTGCAGGGATAGTCGAATCACCGCATATATTACAGTACGTTACAAATTGTTGTTGTGAATAAGGACAGTGCTAAAGTAATAAAGTTGCGTTGTTTTGTAATGTTTATGTTGCAATATTTGTCACTGTTGTTTTTTCAGGATTACAATGCTGCAGATATGATAATGATGACACTAATACGATGTATAGCGGTGCTATATAGTTACTACCAATTCTGTCACCTTCACAGACTGGGATCTAAGTATATATTGGGTAAGTGACGTTCTTCTATTAACTATATTTTTTAGCATAGTGGTTTAGAGTTACAAAATTCAAGATTAAATATTTTGATAAATATTTCAGCGACATTAATGCAAAGGAATGAGAATTTCTTAAAGTAAGATAAATATATTTTATTTAATTTATATGTACACTCTTTGATAAAAATAAATAAAATTTAATTTAATTTAATTTAGAGAACTTAAGGGACGCTCGTAAATTCTGTATTTACAACACTGCAATGGTGGCTTTGTCTGTAAACGTAATCTTGACAGTCATAAGCATCTGGAAAGAGAACATTAGGGTAGAGTAGCGGTGACCGAGCCGTTTGGAAGGCATTGCTGTTATGTGTTAAGCTCATCATGCCGGAAGAAGAGCCTGCGCTCTTAACCACGGCATCACTGCACGCTCTGCCAAAGAGCTAACGGAACACACACACACACACACACACACACACATACTAGTCAGCGTCTTTAGCATATGTCTTTATACAACAACGGTTGCAGTGGGTACACAGCCTTGCTGGATACCTTACGAACCACGCGCTGTAACGAATAGGACTTAGAAGAATTTTGCGTTCAAGAGACGGCACTTTCTCTCTCTCTTTTTGACCGCCACGGGTGGCCGAGGTCGTTAAGGCGCGGACTCGTGTATCCTCCTTCCTGACTGAGGCCTTTTCCAGGTTTTCCTCATTCCCGTAAATGGCAAATGCCGGGGAGTTACCCTAAACTTAGGCCTGGAACGTTTCCTTTCTTAAACAAATCCTTTCCCAATATATCATTTCATTTCATGTATCATCAGTGTCCATCGCCTGTGGTGCCTCTGTAGTAAAAACGAGAGTTAAACACTACTCAATCTTTCATACTTGCACACGAATTTCACAGACTGTAGGTATAAATGGGTATGAAAATGTAAAGTCTTTACACTTAAACAGGGACAAAATTGTTATGTTTTCTGAGCAAGCATACTTTCTTCATATAGCATACAATTAAAAATACCACCTTTTTGTAATTCGTATGTTATATGTTTATTTAGAAAACGGAAGTTGTACGATGTATATAAACTTTCTTCTTCAAAGTGCAGCACTACTTTTGATTTACAGTACTTAAAAATATATACCGCCACGGGTAGACAAGGTCGTTAAGGCGCGGACTCGTGATCGGGAGGTCTGGGGTTCGATTCCCACCAGAATGTCCTCCCTGACTTTTTTTTTTCAGGTTTTCCTCAGTTCTCATAAATGGTAAATGCCGGGGAGTTACTCTAGGCCTTGAACGTTTCCTTCTGTAAAAACATTCTTTCCCAATTTATCATTTCCTATCATGTTTCATTAGTGTCCACCGCCTATGATGACTCAGTAGTAAAAACGGGCGTTAAAATAAATGTTGACAAGTGCTGGGTACCATATCCCACTAACTTAAGACACAAATGGTTACAGGTAGCATCTAACTGTGCATAAGAGGAACGAACATGAAAGCTAGCGCATTATTCCTAAGTTTATTCGTCAAACTTCAGTGCGTTTTCTCTGAAATCGACCTGCCATCAATCATCAGAGAGAAATAATTAAATTGGATTTTTTCTATCAAATATCATGATACCATATCTTTCATTATTATTATCCGTTTTATCTCTATAATACTTTTCCATTTAATGCGCGTAGATTAATTCCATAAGAACACTTAAGCACTTTGCAAAGTTTCCTTAAGTGAACCTCTGAGGGCAGTGAAACAAATTATAATTTTGAGCAATTTCTTTAGCGCTTAGGAAACCTTTCCAGCACGAATTCATCACTGTACCAAATACCTTTCGAATGTTTAACTTTACATTTTTTAATGATTGTGTCTAAAATATTTTGTTAAGATATTGTTTACTTCTTACCTAACATGAATTTATTAATTTTTTTTCCCAGCTAGGCATTTATTTCTCTTGCCGTAGACAAACTGATTTTTGCCCTGGAAAGCAAAAGCAAAATATTGAGATTACAAACCTGCACTTATTCCACTTTTGTTTCACTATAGCTGCCAGAAAAAGAAACTGCATATACTTGCGCTCATTTCCTTGAGACAGTTGTTCATTTATATCTAGAACTACTGCTAGCACTTGCATATTAATAGGCTAATCTCTACGTGTCTTCTATTAGGAGACTTTATACGTTTAAATTAGAAAGATAATTAGCTGGGAAGTTCAGAAATATATATGCAATATTAGGTTGTAATTTCCACTTTTTTCTGATAAGCATCTTCTTATCCTGAAAGAATCTGATTTAATAATGAGCTTATCTGTGAAATGCGAATCACATTCATCCACTTTTTAAAAAGTCCTCTAATCTGCAGATGGAGTGAAAAAATGTTTGCCACTTTCATCGACAACCAAGGACAAAGTCATAGACACGATCATTTAACACGTGAGAAAATAACAGCGCACCGGAAATACTTTAATGCAGTATACTAAACTAACAATGACTTGTTTTTACCCATTACAGTGTCACTTTTAAAAAAGAAAATACACGAGTTACGAGCAAGTAACTGCATAACGCACGAATACAACACACAGCATTCCAGGAACGTTTTGGTTTTACAGAAATTAAAAATCCATTGGACGATGGGCTTGTTGCAATCATTAAGGTACGAGACATACGACGATAGGTCCATAAGTTTCCGGTTTAACCATTTTCTAAGTATGATAAAAGCAAAAACTATATTTCACTTTTCAATATAGTTATCTTTTATTGCAATACACTTCTCACATCTTTGGATTAACACTTCAACCTCCCCCCCCCCCCAAATAGTCAGAAGTCTTGCCTGTAAAATGGGCATAAACAACACCCATCACTTCTTGTAACACTTAAATTTTCTTCCTCGAAGGTCCTTCTTGGGTTTTGAGAAGAGGAAATAATCACTGGAAGGTAGATCTGGGCTGTAGGGTGATGATCTGTCTCCTTGAAGTCACATTTCTTCACAGCTTCCTTTGCAACAAGAGCTGTGTGCACAGGCGCGTTGTCGTGAAGAAGGCGCACACCACCACTCAGCTTTCCTCGCCTTTTCTCTTTGATGGAAGCACGTAGTCTGTCAGTAGGCCAGCATAGTACTCCCCATTTACTGTGGTATTCCTGTTCTTGAAGTCAATGGGGAGTATTCCGTCACAGTGCCAAAAGATTGTGGCCATAATGTTGTTGGTTGATTTGAGTAATCTTGGCCTTTAGAGGCGGTGCTTCGTCAGGTTTACGATACTCCAATGATTCGATTTATTGTGGACAAGGGATCATAGTAGAGGATCGGAGTTTCATCTGCTGTAACAATAGTTTGCAGAACTTCTATCTGGTTGCCACGACAGGGATCCAAAAATGCCTGATAACAAATGACTCGTTGCCGCTTTTGGACAGAGTAAAGAAATCTAGGCACCCATCTTGCACTAACCTTATTCATGTTTAAATGTTCGTGAATAATTCGAAGGACAATTGTTTTAGAAAGGCCCATCTTGCTGCTATATCTGCTACTTTTAGCCGCCGGTCTTCCATAATTTCTCCTCCCACAAGAGCGATGTTTTCAGGAGTGAGCACCTCCAAGGGCAGACCTGCACTCTCTGTCTGCACAAGGCACGAATACAACACACAGCATTCCAGCAGCGTTTTGGTTAGTCCACACTCCACAGTGTTCAGTGCTAACTGTGCATAGAGAACGCACTTGTTACTTTCTGGACGGCACTGAAGATAAGAGACTTGTAATAATGATGATGAAACGTGCACAAAACGCATCTAAGTTACTCTGAGTGCTTTGGTCAGTGAATCAAAATATTTCTTTATAATCTCCCAAATTACGCATATTCTGTACTTGGCTCAAAGAATATTTTACACAGATCTTCTGGTGGAAGCAATGAATTGCATAGATTGTAGCGTTATATCTAAATGCTAGCTTAGTTTCAAATTTATTGGCGTCATTCTTCTTTGCAAGTTGGTACTCAAAAAAGCATAACTCTTTTATAAAGAATTCTGTGTTGTAAGTTCATGTACTGTGGAGAAACTTTTGAAATGCTGAGTATTTTGTTTGTAAAAATGGTTTTTATTTTATTGGCTCCGGTTAGATATTCTGTATCCCCATATAAGTTCAAGACCATGGCTGTTGACAAGGGCACTTTCACTTTGTAGAGTTGCATGCCGTCTCTGTCGATAAGTTTGTTCGTGAGCTACAATAACTGCTAAGACCTCTCCTAGATAGGTATTGTGAATCGTGCCGTATGTTCGCAGCAGGGTGCTTAAGTATTTGAAGCAGTTTATATGGATAGTGTCAGTTTTCCTAGATGTCGTTTGCTGAATATTTCCCCCCTAAGAAAACAGTCAATGTTAGTGCGTCTGAAAGATACTATCTGCTGTATACAATTAAACTTGTCACCTCCATAAATGATGCCTGTTCGACGATTTGGCAATGTAAAACAAATATTTTAATTGAATGTGGTATTTAACAAGAATTGACATATTGACTTTTAATGACGGTTCATTTCTTCTATATAAGGGAAGTTTAGATGCTTTTCATCATAATAAGTATATAATAATTATTTGTGGAAAAATTCCTTCGCTAACAAGATATCAGTGTAAACATGACGCAAATTAAGATGCATGAGGTTAGAGGGAGGGGTTTAGAGAGTTGTGACTGCAATGCCGAAACATGCTGTTGTGCACATCGGAACACCAGGCGGAGTTCAGGGTCAGCTAACCTGTATGGTTAATGCTAAGGCAACTTCACGTCCATGGTAGCAAATACTCCATCAATAGTAATAAGGTATAAAATATGCAGAGACAGCATAGTGCATTAATATCACTTCAAAATTATTTTCTCACGATAGATTATTTTTCGCTCACGTGCTGCTTTTAACATTGTTTCTGAATATAATGTTTAATAACACAATCCTAGTCAACTTTTGAACCGAACAAGGCTCAAGCGAAATCTCTATGGTCACCCAAAAAGGACTTGGAATTATTATTATTATTATTATTATTATTATTATTATTATTATTATTATTATTATTATTACTACTACTACTACTACTACTACTACTACTACTACTACTACTACTACTACTGCTGCTGCTGCTGCTGCTGCTACTGCTACTGCTACGACTGGCATTAAGCTTCTCACGATATATGCTTTTTCGCGCATTTTGTGCTAGTTCTATTACAGCACTATTTTCACTTTTGAAATCGAGGCTCAAACAAACCTTTATGGTCACCCAAACAGAGAGTCTGATATATTATTATTGTTGAGAATTATATGCATTTAAAATCCTAAAATATCCATGCAAATGTGCAATTTAAAATGCCCAAATATGCACGAAAAATTTGAACGTTTTTTTATTTGATTTATTTACGGACGCTCTTTAACATCTCAGGTCATTAGCATCCCATTCAATTCAGGGCGTGAAATTGCTGACAAATTTTGCTCAGAGGCCTCTTTTTTCAGGCTTGAGGTTCTTTATCGTTTCGTAAATGTACGACACGGGACCCACGGCTTTATTTCCCTTCCGAAGGAAGCCATACTTAGGATTTTTACGCACGAAAAAATTCATTGGTCCTGACTGGGATCAAACCCGCGATCTTGAGTTTAAGAAGTAAGTATGGTACACTACACTACACCGCCAGGACCGACTGAAAAACTTGCAAGTCTACGAATTTGTTCATATTATCAGATCTCATGAGGGGGGGGGGAAACAGTATTATATTAGGGAATATTAATTATCAGTTTTAATAATAAATGCAGTAATTTCTTACTTTTTTATTTATTTGTTTTATTTAAGGACGCTCTAACATCTGTGGTCATTGGCGTCCCATTCAATTTAGGGCGTGAAACAGCCCATATATTTTGCTCAGAGACTTCTTCTTTCATGCTTAAGGTTAATTTACACGCCGTACATCTATGACACGGGACTCGTGGCTTTACTTCCCTTTCAAAGGAAGCCTTACTTTCGTATAGTGATTCTCAGTAGCTCATTATTTGAAACTTTATGACGCAGTAATTCTTTCCATGTTTCCACGACTCGGCTTATACTTTCTACAGTACGTAAAAGTAAACTTGTGCATAGAAAATATCCTCTCCACATCCGTGAAATTAGCCCTTTCATGCGAGGACGTTCGCAATTTTTTGTTACAAGTACCGAGGAATGACATTTTTTTATTCATAGGCATTTTTGTGTTCTTATGTTGAACAACGTGGAATTTTTGTGATATCTAACCAAGAAAGAAGGAATTATCATTAGAATGATTTATAAGAGACTATTATAGCACAGTTTAAGTTGCCAAATAATTCTTAAAAAATTAAACAGAAACACGAACACTGCCCCAATCTAATCAAAGTATAATTCGATAAGATTTAGCTTTAAAATGTTGCTATAGCTGACAAAATACATTTCCATGTTGCTTGTATTATTCATTCTTGAACCAAAGAATATTTGCGGGATTTTTCTTTCGGAATTTGGAATTTGGAATTTGGAATTTGTTTTCATGAACTGTCTCCAACTTAGGGAGACACAACACTTTCGTAATCGCAAATACTGCTGGTCACACACTTCCATCTTTCTCTCGCCTAATTGTCGCTACGTAGGTAAAGAGGGTATGTTGCATGTTTTATCAAAGAGCAGAATTAAAAAAAAAGTGTTCCCAACAAAAATAATTATAAATATGCATGAAACATTCTCTTGGTGTTAAAAATGCACTAGTGTCCAAGATGTGCACATATAGGTACGAAAAATATGCGTCAGTCCTCTTAAATAAGCAGTAATGTTTAATAAGATATACACCTTTAATACATACATGCATTTGCACACATTTCTCAACACTTATTTTTTACTTGTACTGGTATTGGATATATCGGTGTTGCAAAACAAATAAAAGTATGTAATTTACAATTAAATGTATAGGTTTTTCGTTTCACAAAACAGGAGTAACGAAGACAAGGAGCTTAGCAAATGGATGGATTTAACGTGCAAAGAGAAATGAATTACGTTCACTTTTACCATTAAAGAAAAGGAAATTTAACGACAGTTTAGAGTTTTAATTCGTACATTCGTAAACATGCTTTTTCGCGAATCCATAATGACATCTACCGCCTGTGGTGCCTCAGTAGTAAAAACGGGCGTTAAACACTACTCAAAAAAAAAAAAAATAATGACATCTGCAGATGTGCCACAAAATCTCTTTAGTTGCGGTTCTCTATTACAGTTGGGTAAGTGCACTGCGCATATCTGTCTACACAGTGTATTAAATAATTGTTACATGTTGTTAAAAACGTGTAATTAGACCCTGGAAAGTGTTTGGTTTCCTTATGTGAATGATATCGAGCTCGAAACTGGTAGCAATGCCATGCTCTGTTAATTTTATATTGTTTATTGGTACATTGTGTGTATAGCACTCTAGCTAAGGTCTTAAAGAGTGAAAGAAAACAAACCAGGAATATTGGAATGATTATTAGGCATTGGTCATTACTGAAACACCTTCAGATGGTGGGACTCAAAAACGGAAATCCACCATGCTTACTAAAGCTCTAGATATAAAACTACCACCATATTAGGATTAAAGGATGCACAAAAGACTTGTGGCTTAAGTGCCAATATGTATTATTGCACACTCCAACGTGAATCAAATGAAATCAGTCGACTGGCGATTTTAAATAATCCAAACAATTATTAAGTATTATGGATTACGTTCTTCCGATATTTTCATAAATAATTTGAGGCATTCTTTTAATGAAGGTTCAGGAGGGCGTTCTTAAAACATGTAGGTAATAAGTTTTATGAAACAGACTTAGCAATCGTTTAAAGTTGTCAGCTTGAAAGGAAAGAAGCAGAAAGGACGATACGAAACCTTGAAATGTTTATTTGCGCCAAATGTCTACATTGTTAATACTGAACTACCTGAAAGACTAACTGAGCGAAGTCATCGAAGGCGCTAAAACGTCGATGCCAACTGGTAGCTTGCAAGCGGTGGTCACGTAAATACTGCGTGAGACACGATGCATAGTGAGTGAGGTAAGCTGAAAGTGTGGTATGGGACTTTCTCCAGGAGAAAGTGCGCATTGTTTTGCTGGCCATGAAACTTGACAGTTGTCCTTGAGGCACATCCATCGTCTTCCTGGTCCAGCCCATTGCCACTCACGCAAGCCGTCCACTGTATTTACACTCTTCGCTGTCGCAAGGCAGCCATGACAAAGCTAAAAGTATTTTCCCGTAATTTAATTAAAAACAGGTTAAAGGAATTGAATCCTTATAAAAACCCTAACTGTCTATTCCAAACTTTCTATTAGCAATATTTGCTGCAAATTGCTTCATGAATGGAAATATGCACAAGTTCCATAACCCAACTTAAAAGCTATTGCTGTATATATCCGTTATACCGAGAGTGCCAAAAATTGTATACACACTTTCACAGTAGATATCTATTTAATATATTTCAAAGTTGAACCGAAAAAACAACAGTAATGTGTAGTATGATGTTCTGTAAACAGATGTGACTCACATACATTATGATAGCGTTGCTACGCGATAGGTAAAGCAACAATGAACAAATGAAGCCAGGATTATCGTATGATGTTCTGTAAACATGTGACTCAAATTACGTTATGCTAGCGTTGCTACAACAAAATGGAGCCAAAATTATTGTTTGAATAGCGGAAGTGGTATTGGAAAACCGAGAATGTTGAAGGTTAAAGGCAATGGAGACGTGTGTACAGAACAAAATCGCCAACGCGAGTAACAATTGCATGCATTCGAGACAAATTTGATGATCGTGGTACCGTGTGCGTTCACAAGGGCAGATCTGGGACTCCTCGCACAGCAACAAGCCCCGCGCGCTGGATCCAAGGCACTGGATAGGACGAAGAGGTCCAATTGAGTTTCCACCGCGTTCTCCGGATATAACTCCGTTGGACTTCTCCCTATGGGGAACTCTTAAGGGTGTTGTATACCGTAGAAAACCAGCTACACTGACAGCACTTCGGGAAGAAATTGAAACGGCATGTGCTGCAATCGCTGAGGACACTTTCGCAAACGTTGCTCAATCAGTAGTTCAACGTATTCAGAAGTGTATCGACGCCAATGGTGGGCATTTTGAGCAACTGTTGTAACTGTAAAAGTCTAAGATAATTAGTGCTCATTATTTTCTGTTTGTGTGCATTTAGTATTGTTATGTTAACCTTAGTTTTTTCTTTGCTTGAAGAGTGTATACATTTTGGCACCCTTAAATAAATGTATGTGTGTGTGTGTGCGTGTGTGTGTGAGAGAGAGAGAGAGAGAGAGAGAGAGAGAGAGAGAGAGAGAGAGAGAGAGAGAGAGTATTACCTTTCTTTATGCTACCAACTTAAAATTTTCCAAAAATATTTTTTGTTTATTTACCCCTGAAATAAAGTTTGTTTTTAAACCGAATATACATAATCAAAAAATATATTTAAAATATTCGTTTAGGACTCTGTGTAATAAGCTCGCGAATGTAATAACTCAGATAATATAGGACTTTTTAACTTTATTATTGCACAAACTCTCATTTTCAAAGAGTAAATCCATACGTAAAAGCTGTAAAAATAACTTACGTAAATGTTTTTAGAAAGAGAGCTTTATAATTAGAGTTGTTTTTAAAAAGCTGTTAACTTGTGCAAAATGTTCGTAATGATCATAAAAAAAAAAAAAAAAAAAAAAAAAAACCAACGCGAACAATATGTGGAACAAGTATTAAAATATAATGAACAGATCTATTTCGTAAATAAAAACGCAGCGTTACTTATGAGTATGTACTTTCTGTTATGAACTTTTACATTAAAAATCAAGGTCATGGTTTAAAAATGTGCAAATCATAACATACACACTAGGTAAAAGTGTAATCTAACTTTCGATCAATGATGCTTTCCCCCCGCGGAGTGGGGTTTTTCCTACGAGCGAGCTCCCACTCGTTTGCCGCGCCTTGGAGGGGATAGCTAGCCTGCTTGCCTGCTTACTTGTAAACCTTGCTGACTGTCGCATTCGCCGTTTCCGGGTGTGTTGTGTTATCTTGATTTCTTATTTCAATAGTATACATAAAATGTATTATGCCTGGTGTTTTTACAACGGCACAGAGTGCCTTTATGTACGATTCTCGCGTGTTAACTCACTGGTAAATATTCTGTTACTTATGTGAATGTCATAGCTTATCTGGCCGGGATTCGAATCTAAGACCTCCAGATTATAGTCGAAAACGGCGCCACTAGAATAAGAAGCGGTCATTACATTTTTCTGCGGACTATTTATCTCATTGATTGATTGATTTTAGTTCATTTATGGACGCTCTTAAACGCCTCACTTCATCAGCGTCCCATTCAATTCACGGCGTGAAACGGCCGACAAATTTTGCTCAAAGGCCTCTTCTTTCAGCCTGAGGTTATTTTTCGTGCCGTGAATGTACTACACTGGATCCATGGATTTACTTCCCTTCCGAAGGAAGGAATTTTACGCCGGAAAAATCCATCGATTCTGGCCGGGTTTGAACCCACGATCTTGGGTTTAGAAGGCAAGTTTGGTTACCAGTACACCAGCAGGACCGAGTATTTATCTCATGAATCAGTGATCAATCCCGAATAGGAAAATCTGGAATTCCAACCAATCACAGCTGCATGTCGCCACTATTTTATCGTTTCTGTTTTATCACTTGAATTTTATCACGCATACGTGCAATTGTTTTTGTGCATATTCATCAGAACAGCGCACTGAAATATCTTTATAGTTTCTTTGGCCTAAACATCGGCCTGCAGCAGAAATCAAGAGTACTTTATCTTGATGGAATCTGGAGCTCGAGTTGTATTTATTGAGGCCATTTAGAGAATAAAATGATAAAAATCTTAAAAGTGCACCTACAGTGAGAATGTCCAGTTCGGCATTTTAATTTCCCTTAACAGTCGAACAGATGAAGGTCGAAATTAAAACAATTAGTGTGTATAGTGCGTTATTTTTTCATTTAGACTCTTTAGAAACAAATTGAAGACAACTGAAGCAACAGAAAACAAAATTAAGAAGTTGGAAATTCATAACTGGAAGCACATTTTATGGATATATTATTTGATTTTTATAATTTTATTCACTAAATAGTCGAAATAAATAGAACTCAAGATCCTGTTTTCTCAAGCTGGAGCTCTCGTTATATTATTACAAATAAAGAACCATTGCAGTCATTTACGTTTGTAATTTGTTAATATAAAGTGAACCTTTTGGAGTTATCATCAGGAAGGAAAAAAAAAGTTACAGTTTCGAATAGTTCATCCAGTAAATATTCCGCTTTTGCACGTGGTAATAGTTCCATTGCAGTAAGACAACGCGTGGTAAAAGTGATAAAATGAAGTTGAAACATACCTAAAAAAATATTTTTGTAATAAGGAACAACATATAGCACCAGAAAGGTAAAAGCAGCATAGTCTTTATAGTTATAAATATGTTGCGGGAGCTAGGTAGCTAGCAACCTCGTCCCTCAGTCTCCTCCCGCCCTTCCGTGGCGGTGCAATCGTCACTTATATAGCCACAGGCTTCTCATACAAGTGACGATTGCACCCCAATTAAGGCGGATTTGAGAATAGGCAACATAACTGGGATTCTGGCGCAATTTTAGCGGAAACTCGGCAAAAGTGAAATTGGCAATTAATTCATTTACACACACACATACTTACTTAACGCTAACCTCGGGTAAATCCTAGAAACCGATGGACCCAGTGGTTTGCTATTGCGAGCTATGCACATCTAGGAGACTATGGCGATTCTTATAGTCATCAGTTTCTCACCCAGTGGTTATCGGAACACCGCCTCCAGAATCCACCAGATCTTCGAGGGTTGTCGATTCAGGCGCCCCAGGTTAAGATCAGTTAATAGCATACTGTCCTATCGACCTACATGGTCAACCACCGAAGACCACAGACTTGTATACTTGTATATGCCTGGTTATTTCAATTGCCAGCTCCTAAGTTGTTCTCCAATACCCAGTATACAACTGGCGCCAAATCTGCACTCAACACTTACCAATGGAGCGTGTGGTACAAACTGGTGAACAATATCTTCCCAACAAATGAGCGCCTACATCGTATTGGTATGAACATGTCTCCAAATTTTGATAATTTCAGTCTTCAACATATCATATTCCATCGTTTAGAATGTGGTGGTGCTGTATTAGCATGGCGGAGGGTGCAGGCCAGTTCATGTCTCCGAGAAATATTTGGAACCGCAATATTTGACATTTCCAGTATTTAGTTGTTCCTCAGTAGCTCAACGAATGGCAGTGTTGCAAAAAAAAAAAAAAAAAAAAAAAAAAAAACAACAACAACAACAACAACAACAACAAACAAACAAATTACGGCCTAACGGCCCACGCTCGTCTCGTTTTCGTAAATATAAATTTATAGCGGATTGTATGTTACCATGTTAGCGGGTAAATCGTGGTAATGGTGGCAAATCTTCTTTAACTGCAACAAAACGGCATACTATCACCTAGCGGAAGAAATCATAAGCAACTAGTCGAGATAAACAAAATAAGTCATTGAAACAAGAACCTAAATGCTAAATGACTTTAGAATAATTACCCTCCCCTAAATGCAATAATGCCTCAAAAAGAAGCTTGGCTGGCACCGGGGATCGAACCTCAAGTATGCGAGTTTTAGGAGCTGCATTGCCATTTATGTCAATAGGTATGAACTGTGAACATAGAGAGTGTTATTGTAGAAAAGTGTAAAAATAGCTGGCTACTAATAATAGAAACTTGCGCTCAAAAGACACTTAAGTTTTCTTGATAACTGCCGACAGACATTCCTTTACATACTTTCAGTTTTTGCAACACTTCTTATAATCATCGTCCTTCTGCAATTACAACACTTCAAGCTTTAGATCATGCTTGGCGACCTCGATGAAAGTGAGTTGCCAAAACGGTAAATGGTAGCCGTTACGACATTCATGCGTGAATAACGCAAATGTCTCCTTAAGAGTGGAACATATTCATTAGATATAGTTTCGTCAATATTGACATGTTTCACAATGATTTGAAAGTTTTGCTTACCTTCTCGCATAGCAAATCAAAAGTTTCGCTTACGAATAGCACATATGTTTGTTGCTGTAAATTAAAACGAAGATGTGAAAGGTAAAGTAGCGAAAATAATAATAAAAAAAATTGCTCATAAAGCTTTAAAAATTGAAGTTGGAACTTAGATGTGAACTTCTATTGCTGCACTACAGTAGGGCCATCATAAGATGCCACTTGACCTTCTGATTTAAGTTGGCTACTAACAAATGAAGGTAAACACTGCGGGTGTTTCGATTAATTATTAGTTCCACGTTGAAGTGCCATATTTGCGGCGGATTGTAAAAGGTTTTTGATAAATTGATTTTGGTTTGAATTGGAGTGGATCTGATGTTTACTGTTGATGTGGTATGTCACTGCCACGAAAGAAGTCTCCGTTGCACCTTCCTGCTGACGCGATCGTCTCAGGGATGCTGAAATTGCTTCAAGGCTTTTCTGGAAAGCTACCATGGGGAGAAAGGGACAGAAAGACAACTAAAGAAAGCAATGTGGAAGATGTGGATTAAAGCCTCACAATAGAGAAAAATGTTCATACTTCACTGTTAATTTTATTATTCTTTTTCCTTTGGCGACACTTCCATTAGCAAGGGGATGGGAGAGTTTTAAATAATTCCTGACTCACAAATTCTCTAGTCGTTCGCATTGCATACACAAATTACACTATTGATATCTTCTAAGCAAATTGAGCTTTACTATTCCACTTCACAAGTCTCATTATCGCCTTAAAAATGCTTTGATAGACTTTCTACGCGTCTTCTGCGAGAATTCAGATTTCTGAAGATTGCAGACACGTCACCAGATTTCCTTCTTGAGTGTCTTAATCTCTTGCTGCTAGAAGTTTCTCGAAAAGACATTTACTAATACGAGAACTCATTGGCTAGACTTAATTCAGTGTACGTTAACTAGAGAAGTTTTAAGGGAGCGAAAGTTTCTCTTTTTAAGGGACGGTTGCCCAAAGTGAAAGCTACTTACCACAGTATTTTTCAAGGACTTATTTTACGAAGATGAAAAGAGAGGTTCCCTAGCTATTGAATAAATGACCTTACTCATGGCACCAGGAAGTCACTTCATTGTGTTACATGAAAGTTTTCATCTTTACAGCATCTGATTCTTGAAAAATTTAATCATTCTATATAATTGCATCATAAAATATCAATCTATGGAAATACACTAGTAACATTCAATTAATTAAACAGGATTAAATCTTGATCTGAGTTAATTAATTGCATCGGATCAAATCTTGATTCTTGAAAAATTTACATCATTCTATATAATTGCATCATAAAATATTAATCTATGGAAATACACTACTAACATTCAATTAATTAAACAGGATTAAATCTTGATCTGAGTTAATTAATTGTATTGGATCAAATTTGGATGTCTCGTTGCAACACATGTGTACTTCTGCTAGTAAGTCTGTGAGATTATCCTTTTTTGATGACAGACATAAGGAAGGAGATTGAAAAAGATGCAATGTTGCTGTTACGATCAAAGCAGTAAACAGGCTGTTGTCAGCATTTCCTGGTAAATGTGAATATTGTCCTAACAAAACAGATAACTGCTGGTAATTCTTTTAGTTTAGTGCTTTTTGGGGGAATTATTGACAATTATAATTTGTCCTTGATGAAAATTGGAAATATACCGCTGCGCATGTTAGTTTACATGGTGTCCCGGTGATTGGCGCAGTTGTACAGGTATCTACACAAAGGAACAACTAATTAGAAAATTATTAATTCCTTTTTTATTTTAGTTAACTTTGTAGCACATATTAGTGCCTTGTAATTGTGACCATTTTACTGACATATTGTTATGACTGGAGACGTGTTTTCAGGCTAACTGGTTACCGCCACGGGTGACCGAGGTCGTTAAGGTACGGACTCGTGAGCGGGAGGTCTGGGGTTCGAATCCCGCCAGAACTGCCCTAACTGAGGTTATTTCCAGGTTTTCCTCAGTCCTCATAAATGGCAAATGCCGGGGAGGTACTCTAAACTTAGACCTGATCGTTTCCTTCCTTGAAAAAAATCTTTCCCAATACATCATTTCATGTATCAAGTGTCCTCCGCCTGTAGTGGCGCAGTAGTAAAAAAGGGCGTTAAACACTATTAAAAAAAGGCTAACTGGCTATTAAATAACCAACAGCACCATATTCTGAGCATGGCAAGGAACCCTCTTAATAATTTTTTTCTTGTGTCCAGCTGGGAATGGAACAACAGGAAAGTGCTTTACCGACTGTGCTATATTTTTCTTTGCGAAATTTATTTTAATGACAAAAGAAATATGGTTCTCGGCTAAAGTGAAACTTCGTTGGATATCTTCCGGTGAAATATATTTTATTTAGTAATTGCTTTCTGGCATTTTCACAAACACTTATGGACAGTTTCCTCAGTTTGAACAAAGTTAATTTGGGATTTTTACTAATGTATGATATCAAACTGCTATTATCTAAAAGGTATAAGCCAGCGCAGAATCTAATTAATTATGCTAACATTGTCAAAAAATGTGTATGTTTTTGTATTGACATTTCACCAATAGCAAAGCATCTTTACACAAACTTAAGAAGCAATGCAACTGTAGTTACATTTTATTCATTGAGGTCTACCAAGATATACTACACTGCCTTGGTAAATGTGCACACTTGCCGGAAAATGTGAACAATTTATGGAAAAAGTGGAAAAACATGCAAGCTTTTTTTATTTATTTATTTTTTTCCCTGATGTACGAAGCAACTGGACAAATATTTACATTAATCAAACATTTACTGCATTTTCCACTGTGACCATAACTTTGCAATAAACAGCTTCTAGAGGTCATGTGTTTTTTTATCATATCATCTTATCGCTCTAAGTTGATGCTGCATTCCAACGCACCATACTTTTTTTTTTCAAGAGGCTTGTCGCCATATTCTATTAGGGAATTGAACAACCAAATAATGCCACGGAAAATTCCTCATTCACAAAGCGACACACCCTTACGGAAGGAAGTGCCGTTAAAATAGTCAAGTTATGGAAATATTTATTTATGTATTTTCCCTGGCAAGAGTTAAGGTCATGGGGCATTCTCTTCCATTCTACCATACGAAAAAATACGGAGTGCAATATAACAGCTATATAAAATATAGAAAAAGCCAAAATTAAGATATGTACTGCATGTAAATTTTACATATTTTTAATTTAGTTACAAAATTTGATAAAGTTAGTATTAGAATTCCACTTGTTCTTCAATAATTTTTCTCGAGTATAAGAAGAAGAAGAAGAAGAAGAAGGAGGAGGAGGAGGGGGAGGGGGAGGAGGAAGAAAAGAAGGAGGAGGAGAAGAAGAAGGAGGAGGAGGAGGAGGAGGAGGAGGAGGAGGAGGAGGAGGAGGAGGAGAAGCGAGAGACTAACTGTTGTGATTCCTAGAATTGAAGTGACAGTTTAATCTATGTTTAAAATGCTTTTTTGTTCGACAATCTCTGAATTCATGAGGAAGGGAGTTCCAGATTCTGGAAACTTACACGAATTTTGAATAAAAACGCAAGGGAATGGAAGATCTTACGTTCTTTAACAGGTAGCTAAGACAGTTGATTGCATAGGGGTATCACATGATCAAATTTACTATGTTGAAGACGAAACGAACACAGGAAATATGAACGGGGAGTAATCTGTCGATCTGCACTGTATTCAGATTAAAATACAGGATATCACAGTGAAATTCTTTGTAAATTAAAAGGTAGATCTTTTGCTACATATTTTAATGTGCGAATCAAAGAACACATTTTAATGTATGTGTGGATTACCTAACTGTGTTATTCTAGATCGGAGTTCTATAAACACTTAGGTTTCTTTGTCGTGTTATTATAATCAATCACATTGTTGTTTATCATGATGGGCGGCACATCGTTTGGGTTCATTTTACACAGCGCACGTTTATGTCTCACGACGACAGCCCGTCATTTAAGTGAATTCACTTTTAGTCCAAATTTTTGTGTTCAAAGGGAAATGGAGGTTAGATGTTCACTTACCACAATCAGGCGTCATGGATAGAAAGAGAGGCGGTGTGAAGAGTTGTAATAATTTGTCAACATTTAGAAGGTAATTGGAGTGTTCTATCTCTTTACCAATGCCATTGATGTACAGCATAAAAAGTAGTGGTCCGAGTCCCTGGGGTATACCTGTCTTAATGAGGCACCAGGAAGAAAAACTGACAACCAATACACATTGCTGACACTCACTAAGGTAGGAACCAGATAGTAACACTGTTGGGGGGGTTATTGTTTTTAAATTTGTCAGTAGGAGTCGGTAGTGTTGATAACCTTTTTGTGAAAGCGAAAGTGTTTGTGTATCAAATAGTAAACAATTTACTTTAACTATTGTTTGTGTGTGTGTGTGTGTGTGTGTGTGTGTGTGTGTGTGTTTGAATTTAAGTGAGAGTGACCGTGTAGCATGTATGTGGTTTAATTAAGAAGGCACATAAGATAATTTACTCATTAGTTAGTATAAGAAGCTTGAATACGTCAATTTGGATTGCAGTAATGTGTGGGAGAATTTTGAAAATGGAGATATTGTGCGCATTCTTCCTATAAAGTGGGTGAATAGATACTAAAAATAAAGAAATAATAGTAACAATAGCAGTAATGTGAGCATAAGAACAAAGGTAATTCATACAGATTCTGAAATTAATGTAAACATTATTACTACCGCTTTAACTATGACTTTGCAATGCTTCATAATACGCTTATATCAACACCTGTGAACACATTGCAAATACAGCTGCGAACTACCTAGCAGATGATAGAATATTGCTAACTTCATGCAGAGTTCGTGTCTAGACGCAACCAGATAATCCTGTGGGAGGCATGCTCGGGAATGTCCCGAGACCTGTCTATCGGACATGACATTTGCGCAGGGCTGAAAGCACTTAAATGCTGCTGCTGGTGCTAAGTGCCCGAGCGAAAGCGGAGAGAGCCGAAGGTAGTGGACACAGCTGTTAGCTAGATAATAACTCTTCAGGATCCACGGTGCAATAGTATAGGCGGTTAAAGCGTCATGCTACTTATGAAGATAGGATAGTGAGTTCGAATACTACTTTTTTGTGTCGGAATTAAAGGAGATTTACCGCAATACAATGATTTACTCGCTGAATTAGCGGCAAATTGGAATAAGAGCAGTTTGCCACAATTACAATAATTTCCTCGTTAAATCACCATGTCCACCGGTTTCTACGATTTGCCCGAGGTTAGCCGACAGGTTAGGTTAGTGTGTGTTTTTTTAGTAGTGTTTAACGCCCGTTTTTACTACTGAGGCACCACACGCGGTTAGTGTGTGTGTATATGAATTAGTTGCAAATTGGAATAAGAGCACACTTTCCACGTTACAATATTTCACCCGCCTAATAATACCCTCATTACAGTGATATACACCGCCACGGGTGGTCGAGGCCATTAAGGTGCGGACTCGTGAGCGGGAGGTCTGGTTTCGAATACCGTCAGAACCGTCCTCCCTGCCTGAGTTTTTTTCCAGGTTTTCCTCAGTCCTCATATATGGCAAATGCTGGGGAGGTACCCTAAACTTAGACCTGGAACGATTCCTTCTTTAAAAATAAATCCTTTCCCAATATATCATTTCATCTCATATATCATCACTGTCCATCCCTGTGGTGCCTCTGTAGCAAAAACGGGCGTTAAACACATTCATTCATACAGATTTACCCATCCCTTTCCATTTATATTTACAAAGTATATGTGGGTAAGCTCCGCTCTCTCCGCTGTCGCTTGCTTCTGGCTACTCGCTCGGGCACAAAGCACCTGCAGCAGCAGCGAAGTACTTTCAGCCCTGCGGATAACGTCAAGTGTCTATCGGCACTGACATGTCAGGTATCAGAATTTCTAAGGACTAAAAGCAGAATAAAATTATATACTGATTAAAATAGGTGGGGGGAGGTATAATAAGCCATCAGCTACACCTCACCCAATTCCCTTATGCCTGTCACTCATCAGTTTCTGACTGGGCGATGGGTCACAGTCCAATTGTACCGCTTGATAAGTACTTCGGAATTCCACTGCCTACTCCTGAGTTTCCTCGCGTATGCTGTTGATTTTTTCTTTCTTTTTTCTTCTACAGGAGGAAAACACAGGAGCTGCAATTTAAATTTCCGAGCGTCATTGTTAATTTTAGAAATTATGGCACTGTTTACCGATTCTGTTTTCCGTGTGCATTGCATCCCACAACATTGGGTGCGACTCCAGCCGTAAAAGCCGGGGAAGAAGAAGGAGCTGCATAGTAGACCACGGCCTACAAGCCCGGGAGCTATTCTATTTACGTATGACATCGATTATGAAAGTCTACCAATCTTAAAAAATTATGTAACTAAAATACTCCTAGGGACATAATATTAAGCTTTATCATCTTATATTTTATCAGCAAGTTCAGCATTCGTGTACATTTTTAATTTTTTCCGGATTTTAATCTCAACATCACACAATTCTATTTTTTAAATTAAATTACATGTTTTTTTTTCATAAAAATTGCAAACATTAGCATTAAAGCGTGTAAAGATCTTAAGAACTTTTCACAATTAAACGAAGGGCAAGTTTTGTTCATCATATTTGTGTGAGTTTGTGTACTTAATTTCATTATTCCATCACGAAAACGACTAGGCACGCAGCATTTTGTCGGAAGGAAAATGCTGAAAAAGATAAATTCCGGGAAAACTACAATTAAGGTTTACATGCATAAATCATTACATCGGCGCCATTTTAAGAGGTATTTTTAATGGAGGGGGAATGAGAACTTGATTAACCAAACGGTCACTCATTCTCCTTTAAAATACCCCTTCAGTTTATAGGTTAGGGCATTATATTTATTTTCCTCTCCTCTGCTACTACTTTATTTTCTGCTTTTCCTCTGAAGAATTCCATTTTTGTTTTTCCTTCCGAATAACACGATTTTATTCACGCTACAATGCGTTTTTTGCAGACTTCACAACTGTTCTATTCTGATGCCTTGCTGAAACTCCAATAATTTTATGCTTCCCATATTAAATCAATTAGTTCCTTTAATAACTTCCTCTCTTCTCATTGGGTGATACAACGGGGTGAACCACGAACTGCTGCGGCGACCCCTGCTTCCTCTACTCGACTTCATTGTAGAGGACAATATGGCAGGGAGGTATGTGATCAGCATGCCAGCACTCCGCCAGTCGCCTATTCCGCGAGTTTCATGATCGAAGAACGCCACTTCTCCATCAGGCAGCTCCCCAATTGTCCTCATGAGGTTGGGTGGACTCCTTTTAACTAAGGTAACGGGAGTCGAACCCGGGCCTCCCGCCAGCAGTCATTAACGACAGCCACTAGACCACGGAGATGGTCTCCTATAATAACTGCTAAATACAATTTCTTTTTTAGATAAAAACTTCTTTGTGGCACTTATTGCACTGGGAAGAAATTCAAGTTGCATTCTGAGTTTTACTGTTTTCCATGAGTGCTGTAGAGGCTAATCTATGATATATGAACATAATTTTACTACTTGTTTTATGGATAGCTTCACCTTTTTATATGGGTATCGTACCAGCAGTATTTTTATACCTTTAGTAAAAATATTTAGATCAGTGTGAATGTGGGCATGATTGAGGGAGAGTTTAAATGTGTAAGGTACATTTAAACATGTCGTATGGGCTTAAAAAATGTGACTTGGAGGCCGATGAAGAAATTTATATATATAGAAATGTATAAATTATTTTATAATGTTAACAACTAAAATTGAACTCTTTCAGTGAATTTATGGACAATTTCATTCGTTGAGATTCTTAAGACGTGGTTATATCACGGGTTTGAATAATACTAACCAACTTAGAAACAGTTCACGAGTGCTAGATTTGCATCTATTATTATTGACAGTAGTGCAGTCATGCATTTGCTCTGAAGGAGGTAACTTGGAAAGCAATCGGAGTTTGGCGAAAATTAGAGACTGTCTCACGTGTACTTACAGAATGAGGTACCATTACTGTAGTGCAGTGTCATCCGATAAAATTAAGGAGCTATTGTAATTACCATCAGCATTCAGCGTTGTAGGATATAAAACTAAATGTAGTAAAACGAATTTAGAGAATTGACTGACATTTCAAGAACTGACAAGTAGGAAATAGAATGTAAAATCAATATATGCTAGAAAACTAAGAATGAGGAGATAAGAGATTCCTGACATGAAAACCGACGTGAAACAGGAAAAAATATGATATGTATTTTCTTCAGTTGTCATCTCTCTCGGTCGTATCCACTGCGAAGTTCGTTTTCAGAACTAGTTCGACCGCGTTTTAATTTAGCAACTCATGTGTGAACCATTTTAAAACAAAGTAAAGACTCATCGAGAACGTTTCCTTGGCCTGAGTCACTGTTTTTAATTTAAAATAATTAATTTATAACGACTCTTTAATCTTTTTAAATGTTTAATCAAATTGTATACAAAGCATATTATAATCAATTGAAAAATAAAATCTAAACAAGAAAAACGGATGAAAATTTCTATATACTCGCAACGGTGTTTCCCTGCAGGGTAAGCAATTTTATTACTGCTACTGCTGAATATATACATACGAGGTGGTATCCAGAATATTCCGGACTGGTCAAAAATTTACTTTGAGACTAATGACCGCCGTCCCCCTTGAAGTCGTTCCCTTCCACACGTATACACCGGTCCCAGCGATTCTGCCATTTTCCAAGTGCATCTTGGAAGTCAAGTTCTTTGAGAATGTTAGCACGGACAGCGTTTCTTCTTGAATCTTCTCAATTGTGCCGAGTCGACGTCCTTTCAACTTGATTTTCAGTTTGGGTAATAGAGCGAAGTCGCAGGGTGCCAAATCAGGCGAGAACGATGTGTGGGGAACAACCGTCATGTTATTTTTCGTCAAAAAGCTCCTGGAGAGCAAGGAATTGTGACAGGGCGCATTAGCGTGATGCAACAGCCAGTTCCCTTGTCGCCAAAGTTCGGTTCGCCATCTCCGCACATTTTCACGGAACCGTCGCAAAACGTATCAGTAGTGCGTGCAATTCTATTTGAATTTTGATTTGGTGGGACGAGTTCTTTGTGCACAATCCCCTTGGTATCAAAGAAAACGAGGAGCATGCTCTTGACTTTGCTCTTCACTTGTCTCGCTGCTTTGGTCTTGGTGAGTTCGGGCTCTTCCACTGGGAGGATTGTTGTTTTGTCTTAGGGTCATAAGGTTATATCCAGCTGTCGTCGCAAATGACAACTCTGGACAAGAAGGTTGGGTCATAGGATACGGCCTGACGAGCTCCGTGCAAACTTCAACACGCTGCGCCTTCTGATCAGTAGTCAGGATTCTGGGCACAAATAATTTTGCGGCGACACGATGTATGCCCAATTCATCAGTTAAAATTCGTTGGCATGTCCCATAACTAATTCTCACTTCATGAGCAAGGTCTTCAGTGGTTCGACGTCGATCCTCACGGACGAGATGTTGAACTTTGGCAACAATGTTAGGCGTTGTGCAGCTGATGGATCTATTGGTTTGAGCATCGTCTTCAATAGCTGTACGGCTGGCCCTGAACCGAGCAAGCCACTCAAACACACGTGCACGGCTCATGCTTTGTCTCCCAAATACTTGTTGAATCATTGAGAAGGTTTCCGTAGCATTTTACCGATATTTGCACAGAATTTGATGCACACTCTCTGTTCTAATCTTGGATCCATCGTAAAATCGCCACACACTACACACAGAGTATCATGAAAAGTACTATAGAATCTCAACAATCTACCCAGCTGCATGAAACTTTAAACATTGACTCATCCGATGTGCTAGTGTTCCCACCTAGCGGTACAAAACTCTACTGCAACTACTGTCAAGATGGCAGCACCAGTCCTGAATATTGTGGATACCACCTCGTATGTAGCTTGTAAACTTTTAGATCTATGAGTAAACGCGCCTATTTAAAAATCATTCTTCTGGTTTTCATGCAACAAATTATAAAATGCTCTGTGATTAATTTCTGGAAATTTGCAGGATGAAATCTGTCTCTACAGAAACATTGTATACTTTCTATGTTTTGAAATTACACTTTGATTCAAGTTATTGCTCGGAGTTGGTTTATCCAGTTTTTTAATTGCAACTTTATGTTCCGGTGTTCGCAAAAAAAAAAAAAAAAAAAAAAAAAAAAAATATGGTAGTTTTGTGTAGGAATTATTTTCTTTACGTTCGATTGGCATAAAACGAAACAAAGCACCCACTTCACAAATTTACGAGAAACTTCATTATCCTGCCATTCAGCAACAAATTACTGCTAATCAAATCACAGTATAAGCACAACGAAGTCATTGTTAGTCTTTTAAATATCGTTTAATTTTGTAACGCAACAACTGTCAAACATATAAAAATGTGGGCATTCCTGGGAACTCGCGTGACGAGAAATGATGCTTCAGGTGGTGCATGCACATACGACAGGTGTTCTAAAGGTTTTCGGCCTGACTCAGAGGTGTCGTGAAGATAGTAGTGGTTAAGTATCATCCTTTAGATGTGCGCTGTAAAATTTCAGTTGCGTAAATGTTGTCTTTTGTTGGTGACAATCGTATAAACAAATTAATGTTGACATATTTTACAAAATGGATGAAACTGAAATACGAGCTGTGTTTAACAGGGTTTAGCTCCAACGCAAACACAAAAGAAGTTAGATTCCACATTAAAGGTTTCTCCCCCTTCATTTTCGACGGTTAAAAAATGAGCTGCTGAATTCAAGGGCTCAAGAGCGTCCCAAAACTACGACCTACAAGACAAAAATTCACAACGCCGTACTCGATGATCGCTAATTGAAGGTAGGCGAGTTGGTTGACATTGCAAAGACCTCGATAGGCCATTTCCGCTACATTTTACACGAAGTTTTGGATATGAGTAAGCTTTCCCCTCGATGGGTGGCACGTTTGTTAACAATGAACAAAAACGCATTCCAATGAAAATTTCGCAAGAGTGTTTAGATTTCTTTAAGTGCAATTCAAGTGAGTTTCTCCGACGTTTCATAACAGTCAGAACGCCAGAGACAAGGAGCAGTGGGTGGCAACAGGTGAAAGTGCACCAAAGAAAGCAAAAATACTTCCACCTGCAAGGACAAGGACAAGGGATCACAGTAGAGAACCATAGTTTCTCTCCTGTAGCAATGATTTGCAGAACTTCTCTCTCGTCACGACAGAACCCCAAAAATGCCTGACAACAGATGACACGTTGCTGCTTTTAGACTGAGCAAAGAAGTGTAGGTACCCATTTTGCACTAACCTTATTCGTGTTTAAATTCTCTTGAATAATTCCAAGGAATGTTGTTTTAGAAAGGCCCAACCTTGCTGGTATTTCTGCAACTTTGAGCCGCCGGTCTTGCATAGTTTCTCCTTCCACAAGAGCGATGTTTTCAGAAGTTAGCATCTCCAAGGGCCGACCTGCACGCTCTTCGTCTTCAATGCTTCTCACCCATTCGATAAAGTATGGGCCATCCTTTTACGGTAGAATATGAGGGGGATGCTTCCCCATATACATAGTCCAATCGCAGTTTAATTTAATTTGGAGTAAGTGCTTCTTTTGTGAAGAACTTAACAACGCCCGATGCTCCATTTTAAACATGTCACAATCTTCTGCACATAGTTTCTTTATGTAACTATATCTGAACAGCGGAGCGGAAGTTACAGCTGCAATTATTTACTTAAGAGATAAGGTATGACACCAGATAAAAGCTTTGTGAAGGCAATAACCCTTATCGGCGAGGTCGGAAACTTATGGATCTATTCTTGTAGCTCGGGACTGTGGCGAGCGTGCTGATAATTTAATTCGCGCGAAATGTTTTGAACAGCATAAGGTGTTAATTCCATGACTAAAAGGTGAGTTTCAACGGTCTTTCAGGGATATAAAACGTAAGAAAAATATAACGGACAATAGTGGTTAGAACTAACACATGCATCCTTACATTTCGTTAAGGATTGTTAAGTTGAAAAATGACTATTATGGAAATATTTTATTTACGCAGAAAATGCATTTTTCTTTACTGTAATTTACACATTTTGTTGCATTTAATCATTTGCATTTTATTAAGACCACTATGCTTTATTAAGTGTAGTTTCATAATTTAGGTCATTTACCTGACCATCACCAATGTTTCACAGTGCCAGAACTTACCGACACATTCGTTCGTTACCAATGAGGAAAACAGCAGCGTAATGCTGCAGCCTTGTCTTAAGTTCTTTAGGAACTAGAAAAACATTTGGCACATACATATCGTTGAAATGGTTGCGTCAAGAACACAGGGTACTTAAGCCTAGCCTTGGGGCTTCGATATGGTACGTAAATCACAGAGAAGCAGCTGTTTTGCATATTTTCAAATGTCGGTTCCGCATTTTCAGTAATCGTATCTTATGCCATAAGTAATAATTATGTTTTTTTCCCCCTCGTTTACCATGGCCTAATAATGGAGTTATAGACGGGAGCACGTAGTACCGACAAGTTTGGTTTTGCCTTTCACAACTGCACTATTTGCATATATATCATGCAGAATCCCGGTTAAGTGGGTCAGGGAGCACTAAGCTGATGATCTGTGGCTCGAGTCTCGGCAGTGAATTTTATTATTTTTTTTGACTCTTAATTCCAAATCTTAGCCTAACACAAGCCTTGTGTGGAAAAAAAATTACATTTAATATAAAATAAAGGCGAATTTCCCTCTTTCAAGAAGAAAAATATATAGTCGAATAAAAATACTAATGAAGAATACAGCGTTAAACATTCATGGCATCGTTATCCGTGAAAATTTAAATTTTAGTACTTTGTTAAGTATCATAGATATATTTCTTTATGCTCGGCGTTTATACTTTTTTGCACTTTGTTTATATTTAGCATTCTCTGTAATAATTATAGCCACTTTTGTGCCGCATTTTTAAAATTTTTTATAACAAGACTATGTCGATCACACTGATTGGTAGCGCCACGAGTGGCCGAGGTCGTTAAGGCGCTGACTCGTAAGCGGGAGGTCTGGGGTTCAAATCCAGCTAAGACGTCTACCCTGACTGAGTATTTTTCCGGTTTTCTTCAGTCATAATTGGCAAATACTGGGGAGGTACCGTAAACTTAGGCTTATGTTTCCTTCCTTAAAAAAAATCCTTTCCCAGTTTATCATTTCATATCATGTACCATCAGTGTCCACCGCCTGTGGTGCTTCGATAGTTAAAACGGGCGTTAAACACTATTAAAAAAAACAAAGAAACAAAACAGATTGGTACAGCTAGTCTCGACTTTGCTCATTCTATTGGTAATTGATAAGTTTTCTTGTATTGCTAAGACATATTAAATATTGTCGTAGGTATCCTTTTACCAGATACATTTCATGAGTAAAATATTCTAAATTGTATGAGCGGCGCTCTTTAATAATGAAACACCTTCTCTTTTTTTTTTTTTTTTTTTAGGGTTTGTTGTATTTCAGTTTGAAATACATGGAATTGCTTCTCAATACTTTGGGCACTCAGTGCTGTTGTTAAATATAATTTCCTTGCCAACCTATGATTTTGAGTCAGTGTGTGCCGTAGCGGGAGTCCAAAAGTCATAAAACAGAAATAAATGAACATTCTTCAGCGTATGATCCGCGGCAGCTCTGCTTTAAAAAGCACCAAGAGATTTTACCTTCCGAAAATGTTTAACTTCTGATTTTGGTATACAGGAGCAAAATTCCACAAGTACCACAAATGTTTGTGGACTAACTATTTAATGGGGAAGGGGGGGGTCGGTCCTGGTGGTCTAGTAGTAGACTAAAAATCATGGGTTCAATCGCGAGCATGGTCCATGAATTTTTTCGGGTATAAAACTCCTTATGGCTTCTTTCGGAAGGGAAATAAAGCCGTGGGACCCGCGTCGTAGATTTACGGCACGTAAAAGAACCTCAAGCCTGAAAGAAGAGGCCTCTGATCAAAATGTATCGGCCGTTTCACGCACTGAATTGAATGGGACGCTGATGTTAAAGAGCGTCCGTAAGTAAACCAAATCTACAAGCTGTAACTGTCTATTATTGATTTTAAATAAAGTATGGAATACTAATTCAGGTGCAAAATATATGTATTTATTAACTTACAATTGAACTTAAACCGGGGGGCAGTGAAGAGTAATACAAATACAATGAATATTTACAACAAAATATTTAAACAGAAACCCATTAACGTAATTAAATACATGTCGAATTAATTTTACACATGTTTATATGCCAGTTAACTTAATAATGTTTTACTTCTAAAATGCATAACGATTTATTGAAATATTACTAATCTACAAGTTTAAGATAAATTATTCGCGTAAAATTAAATATATTAATTCGAAAATATGCACTTGAAATAATACTCTTAATTTAAATTCTAGATTAATTAATTTAATAACGTACATTACAGCTGATGTAAGCAATTAAAAATAATCACTGTCTTAACGAAGAACATTTTACGTGCAAAATGCTCATACAGAATTTTCCCCAAATAACCAATCAATGGTGGAAGAATTCATTAGTAAAATGGGGCATAATAACATTAAAACCTGAAAGTCTACACACAATTACAATCAAAGCTTTGCGGCAAGACAGTGAAAAGATAAATGCAAAGAAAAGCATACCTACAGTAATAAATTAATTATTCAGGTTACTATTTTAATCACTGAAAACGAGTTAGGCTCCCAATTTACCAAATTTCAAAAAAGAATATTGTGGAGGTTATAGTGCAGATCGGTGGAGCACGAGTTCCCACCCAGGCAGAAAATAATCTCCAGCATAAACTCGAAGTCCAAACTAGTTACTTATACCAAAAACGAAAGTCGACTGCTATGTGCCGACAAGTAGAGCGATAAAGAAAAAGGAGTAAGAAACCATGGAGCTATCTAGCTGTAAGAAAAAGAAGGAACATCTCAAAGATTTGAGAGTAATTCAAGTATGCTACCGAAGCAAGAATGCACACAAACTCAGTCGAGCGGCGAACATGTTACAGAAGCAATACCCTCTTTTTCGAACAGAATTGCATCAAAATTCTGTTAAAATTCACTTACTATCCTCTGAATTTATTTGTGATGTTCGTTTTTCTACAAATGCTGCAGTTTCCCAGTAGAGGTCTCAATAGACAAGAGCCACTGCAAGCTTAAAAGAGCGGTTCTGCATGAAAACAGCTATGTATACAGGATTGTTGACTTCCGTCACTTCATTACGAATGGTCAAGGTGTGCAAGTGTCCAAAGATTAATCCATGTGAGGGTTTTCTATAAAATGATCAAAGCTCATCTTCCAGATCAACATCTTACTTCGTACTTTCAGCTCAACCAATCTCAATACATTAACTGAATCAAAAACGACTTTGTCGTCTCAATACGGAATACGATACAAGCACCTACACATTCTCAATTGGCATAGTAGATGACGAGGGAAGGGGGTTTCTTAACCGAACCTTTTAGTGAGAAACTGTTGTGTTCAGAGGCAAGTAAATGACATACGAGGGTAGGTCCATAAGTTTCCGGCCTAACCATTTTCAAGGTATGATAAAGGCAAAAACTATATTTTACTCTTTCCATATAGATATCCTTTATTGAAATGCAATTATCACATCTTTAAATTAACATTTCCATCCACCCCCCCCCAAATAGTCAGAAATCTTGTATGCAAAATGGGCATAAACAGCATCCATCACTTCATCGTCACACATTGTCAGCGTCATAAATTACCTTCCTCGAAGGTCCTTCTTGAATTCTGAGAAGAGAAAATAGTCACTGGGAGCTAGATCTGGACTGTAGGGTGGATGGTCGATCTCCTTGAAGCCACATTTCTTCACAGCTTCCTTTGAAACGAGCTGTATGCACAGACACGTTGTCGTGAAGAAGGCGCATATCACCACTCAGTAGTTTGTGAAGTATGCCAGCATAGTACTCCCCATTTACTGTGGTGTTCCTCTCCTTGAAGTATAAAGATCATTCCTTCACAGTCCCAAAAGATTGTGGCCATGATCTTCTTGGTTGACAGTGGCCATGACATTTAGAGGTGGCGCTTCGCCAGATTTACGCCACTCCATTGATTCTCTTTTGGAGAAGGGATCATAGTAGAGCACCATAGTTTCATCTCCTGTAACAATGATTTGCAGAACTTCTCTCACGTTGCCACGGCAGAGGTTCACAAATGCCTGACAACGGCTGCTTTTGGACTGAGGAAAGAAGTCTAGACACCCATCTTGCACTAACCTTATTCATGTTTAAGTGTTCATGAATAATTCGAAGGAATGTTGTTTTAGAAAGGCCCAACCTTGCTGCTATTTCTGTAACTTTGAGCCGCCGGTCATTCATAATTCTTCCACAAAGCGATGTTTTCTCCAGGAAGCTCTTCTTCTTCTTCTTCTTCTTCTTCTTCTTCTTCTTCTTCTTCTTCTTCTTCTTCTTCTTCTTCTTCTTCTTCTTCTTCTTCTTCTTCGATGCTTTCTGGACCCATTCAAAAAAGTTTGGCTCATTCTTTTACGGTAGTATATGAGGGGATGCTTCCCCATATTCACCGTCCAATCGCTGTTTAATTTCATTTGAGTAAGTCCTTCTTTTGTGAAGAGCTCAATAACAGCTCGAAACTCCATTATGAACATGTCACAATTTTCTACACGTAGCCTTCTTTATGCAACTATATCTGAACAACTAAACACAGCAGAGCGGAAGTTACAACTGCAATTATTTACTTAACAAATAAGGTATGACACCAGATAAGGGTGTTGTGAAGCCGATAATACTTATCGGCGAGGCCGGAAACTTATGGACCTACCCTCATATAACTGAATATTGGCGCGATTTCGTTTGTTCGAGGCCGAGGATGTTCCTTGTGAAAGATCTTCTCGTTACTTTAGAATATTTCCATTGTGTTAAATATTCTGTTCATTGTTTCATCAAAATACGAAGAGCGAAGAATAAAATGGAACAGATGTGTATAGAATTCTATCCAGCTGTTTGTTAAGAAGGTTAAATTGTTTTATTAGTTTTTAACTTTAAATTCACAGAGTAGATCCATAATATTAAGATTTCGACAGTAAGATAATAATTGCTCGTTTAGTTTCATTTAAACGAAATTATTTTACGAATTTATATTTAGACTACACTTTAACTAAGTGCACACAATAAATGGAAAATTAAGAAAGAAAAATAAATTAAAACACAATAAAATGAATTTTAGAAACATGTAAAAGCATTCTGTAACGGCAAGATTTAATAAGATTATTGAAAGATTTCGAAAATTTGGCATACATTTATTTAAATGCGACCAACTATTGTGATACAGTCACAGAAAGTTTTAAAACTTTCAAAATAACTTTCTGTTTGGGTACGGAAGTGTGTTAAGATAAAAGGAGAAAGAATAAAACTTTGCCTACTGATTTTATGGCCGATTATTTGTAATTTACTAAGTATCTAAGTTAATTACCCCTTCTTTAGGGGTATCCCTGAAGAAAACAATGTTCTTTTATCGTTGCGATAATTCGGCACTGTAGCATCACTGCAAAAGCTTGATTTGTGTTTATAGCCAGCTGAATTTCTTAAAGGCTGCGTGGCAAAATGTTTAACTTACACGGTCCACGTAGCGTTAAGTTCATAATTTTTATCAAACGGAACTGCGATAGAGTTGTTTCACGTTTTGTGTTAACTAACTGTGTAAGCATCTTTGTTCTCAATATTTCTTAGACGGAATTGAAATAACTGTCCTTGTTTTGAAAGAAGAGGTGATCTAAAATGTAGAATATTGATTACCCAGAGACGGCAGTCAAGATGAGCGTCGGCAAAAATATTTCGTATTCCTAAAATTGGCAATAATGATTTTGAATAGTTTGTTAAGGACAAAGAGAATATTTCAGTACTTCAGCTTTGCTCAGTGACTAGCCGTTTGTACCTACATCCCCAATAGGAATATTCTGGGAGGAAGGGATGAAATGAGAGAAACACCGGGCGGGCAGGATCCATGAGCAGTAGACACGGACATAGACGGGGCCCCTAACAATGTTTTCAGATTAAACACCCCGACGCAGTATAGCCCCCCTTCAAGAAATTCAAGTCTCTCAAAAATTCCCTTCCAAACCAGACGCCGTCGCAGTGCAAGCCACCGTTACACCGCGCCAGTCCACCTCTTCCTAACACTTTCGACTCTGTAACAGAATCAATGGAGTAAAATTATATGAAATATGAGAGGGGAAAGTTCGTGGAAAGCAAAAATTCATCCCAAATATCGCCTAGGCGACCAGGGGGAACCACGAAAAAATCCAAGGCCAGGATGGCCGGATAGAAAGAAAAAAAGAGGGAAAAGGGAGAGAGGAAAGAATAGGAAAAGAGCCAGGTAGAGAGAAATCGAAAAAAGAAAGAAAAAATAGCGTTATTAGCTTGAGTGATGAGTAATCGCATAAATATTTAAGACAACCAGGTTTCGACCAAATAAAGGTTAACGGTGGATACTTTCTTAATGCAGTCTATTAAACAAAGAACTTCAGTTCGCTCTGCTGTACATGCATCTCGCGAAAGCTCCTGCCCACAGCGTGTTAGTTATGATGACGTTATTAAGTAAGGAAAGACGGTTTCACTTTCGGATGAACGGTTTCTGCACTTTCTCTTGTTTCTAAAAAGTTCAGACCCTCCAACTGAAGTAGTGTATTTACTTGTCTGATTACAGTTTCACGTATGCATTTACAGATAAGTCATTGCACGCGAGCGCCAATGTACGGTCTCTTTATACCTTATTCATCAATTAGAATAGAGCAAGATGCTCAAAAACTAATAACTGGTCGTTTTTTCTACTACTTTCCTTTTTTTTTTTTATTGCTGTAATCTCTGCTTCGATTCGACTAGAGATCTAGGAAGTCTATTCAATTTACAATCAATTATTACAATGAAAACATTAAATACATAGTTTATATGAAATAATAAATTAAAAAGAATAAAATTGTATTTTAACCTAAATTTACTATGAACTATTGTTATAACCTCAAATGTTCATTTGTTTTTAATTATTCAATTGTGTTCTTGGAACAAACTAATAGTGTATTCTATCACCTTTGCTTCGAATGTATTATCTCACGCCTCCCAAAATAAGTTCTCCCACAACACAAAATATGACATAATTGATACAAAAATAGTAGTACATGGTAATTGTTATAATAATGTTCAGTTGCATTTTATTTCATTTAGATGTCCACGCGCTTTTCCTTGGAATACAAACTAATAAAATTAGTGTATGTTTTCTGAAATATTAAGCGGGTAAGCTAAACCACTTCAATGATTATACTGAAAGCACAAAAAAATGGCATCGTTCCTGCATTGCAATTATCTTACCGATTTCCCCTTTTTCTTATATTTTTTCTTCGATGACAACAAACATTCGTTAACCTAATTAAATTACCTAAAAGTATCAGCACTAGCACTAAAGCACTAAAGATAATTTTCTTAGCGATTCTTTTATGCAACAAGACTGTAAATATAAGCAGAGTTTACCTTCGATGTATAATTCAACTGCAGTCTAGCACCAGAGCTAACATTTCAACTTTTCGTAAACATCTGCACTAAAGCACGCACGCACGCACGCACACACACAAACACAAAACCAATACCTTACTAGGTAAAGCGTAACGCACAGTGAACTTAGTATGATATTTTTGTAATGAAATATACATTTTATGAGGTGTCTGATGTGTTTACTTTTTCAAAGAAAACGTTGAAAATGCTCACTTGATTCATATGGACCGCAAACTTTAAAATTATTGCAAAACAGCACGTGAGAGAAGAAAGAGTCAACATTTTGGAAGCAGGAAATCAAATTCAAAATTTGTTCTTATGCTGCAAAACCTCCCTGCACCAAAGGCTGAACGTTTTTAACTTTTAACTTTTAATTTAACCCTTATTGATGCGTTATCTACTCATAGTTCTGAAAGTTTACTCAGAGATAAGAGAATGGCAGCTATATTTTTACATATAGCACATATACCACCGGGTTTAAATCTTACGCATTAATTTTTTTTCTCACTCTTGTTGCGTGTTTCATCTGTTTCCATACATAACGTTACCTTCGATATTCAGTATTTACTTTTATCACCGTCACTTGTCTTCTTGCCATAGAAGAACTCTAGTAGTTTGAAATATAACGATTACTAATCTGTGACATTTTCTTAGTGTTTTATCCTTTGCTGCTTTTCTAGTTATTGTTATTTTAGTTACATTGTTAATAGTGTTTCATTATTTTTCAATTATATTATGTATATTGAATAATGTTTAACGCCCATTTGTACTACTGAGGCACCACAGGCGGTGTTTCAGAGATTGTAGAGGAGTCATAGGCAAGTAATTTGATATAGGGAATCTGTGGTCTGCCTATTCCAATTTTAAAGTTGTGGCATTACGAGGACTAGTAAGGTACTGACTGTTAGAGCTACCATTCGAAATAATACCATACATATAATAAAGTACGAAAATTATGGAAAATATCTCTTTAGCGTAGTCGGTATGATATTGGCGTCAAGTGAAAGCGAACCATTGTTATTAATTTCTAGTGTCTTTAATTATTTATTTTTAATTTTATAATTTTTCTTCCAGTGGTTTGTAACATTTAGATATACTTTTTATTTTTATGTATTAAATTAACTACTGTTCTATTGATTTAAAATATAAATATCTTTAATTTCCATGCCTCCTTTCAAAATAAAGTAAATAAATTTACTCTATAGGACCCGAACCTACGATCTTCGAAACCATAATCTGGCCTCTTAACCATTAGGCTACAGAGTCATGCAGGTATCAGGCATAGCAGGTCAGGTCTTTCAAACTTAGAATCTGAGAAATAGCGAGTAGCGTAGCCATTTTGAAGGAGGATCTACATGACTACAGCCGAATCACACGGGTGCACTGATTGTCACGAAATATAAGGTTGTATATGTTGTAAGCAGGGTCAGTCGATCTATGCTCCAGTCTAGGTTTATTACCAATGTCAAAATGTGCCATATTACAGTTGAATAATCGGAAAAGAGCTGCACAATGCACAGGTGTAAGGAAATAAAATGTAACTGTTAAAGGTTAGTAACGTAACACAGAAATACCCGAAGCGCATTCCTTCTTCCTCAGCCGCTCTAAGGCTAGGTAGAAAGAGGAAATACTGGTGAGCAAGCTTCACCCGTATTTGCCCCACCTGGGACCACTGCTCTACACTAAGCTACATAATATGAATAATTAGTAATCCATTGCTCAGTGCCGCACTATCATATGGTTAATCCAACATGTTAGATCTTTTTAAACTTTAAGCATTTCCTCGCGCGCGAAGCACGTTTGAAGATTTTCTAAGTGAACTATTTACCCAGAATTATCAATATGTAATTGGCTTTCTTTATCGGCGTATAAGCCCGTTCTCTTTCTTTGTACACAACAGATTTCCTCTCTCAAATTGCTTGTCGGAAACCTTCTTAAATCTCTGAAAATATAGTTCAGCTTAAGGAAAGACGTGAACACGATAACTAAGATATTTAAAGAAAATGCTAAAACATCTGGCAATCCTGTAGCACCATGTATGTATCAGAAAATACAACAGATACAACAAAAATGTAAATATTACTTTTTTATTTCTTAAATTTTACTTCTCTTTTTCTCTCCTAACGCTGTTGACCTGAGATGTTATAGAGCGTCCGTAAATGAACTAAAAGATCTCTCTTCTAGTTTTTACTACGTCGATGTTATTGCAATGCTTTTTGTTCATTAATCATCTGAAATCTATTTAATGTGCAGTTCACTTGCTGTTTGGCATATGACTTTATTAGTGTTGGTGCCTTCTGTATCATCTGATTGTTTTATTGCCTTCTTAATGTTTACTCAGTGTTTTTTGTTTCTAGAAAAAAGTGGCGGTACCCATACTTTGTCATTACAACGATTTTATAGTTTTTACGTAGGTTCTGATATGCCTTGATGACATTAATTCACACCTTGCTTTTGTAATCATCTACCATTAATGTCTACATAGAAGCCTTGTTTCCATGTATTGGTGCGGTTGAATTGAGTAAGAGGAGTGCCACAAGCTAAGATCTTGAAGATGGGACTATCAGCTTCATCACTCATTCAGTTCACTTTATTTTGCAGTAATACTTCAAGTGTGCAGTAGCATTTCTCCTAATTACGAAACTTTTAGTGCTAGTTTTCTAATTTACAATTTACCAAATTAAAACTGATACCCCAGATTTAGTGTCAGTATTTGCAATCTAAAACTTTGCACACTGAGGCATATAGGTATCTCTTTCTAAAAGTTGCCTTCTACCACTAGACTCTAATCTTAAGCGGATTAACTGTTTGAGCAATGCTTATCATTTCGATTTTTTTTTATTTCATTTATTTACGGACACTCTTTAACATCTCAGGTCATCAGCGTTCCATTCTATTCAGGGCGTGAAATGGCCGAAAAATTTGCTCAGAGGGCTCTTTTTTCAGACTTGATGTTCTTTATCGTGCCGTAAATGTACGACACGGGACCCACGGCTTTACTTCCCTTCCGGAGAAAGCCATACTTAGGATTTTTACGCCCTAAAAATCCATTGGTGCTGGCCGGGATCGAACCCGCAATCTTGGGTTTAGGAGGCACCACCGGGACCGACTTATCATTTCGATGTTTCAATCCCTTTGAATTTAACATTCCTTTGGCTTTCAAGAAGAATAGTAATATGGGCTAGGGTTTTCAATTCTTTCTTTAAATAGTAGAATTGTACTTTTGTCCTCCTATCTGGTTTATATGGATAATTTTGTATTACAAATCCAAACATACGAGGGTAGGTTCATAGGTTTTCGGCCTCGCAAATAAGGATTATAGTCTTCACAAAATCCTTATCTGGTGTCATGCCTTCATCATAGTTGCAGCTCCGCCGTGTTCAGTTGTTCAGATATAGTTGCATAAAGAAGGCTATGTGTAAAAGAGTGGGACAAGTTCAAAATGAAGTATCGAGAAGGACTTACTCCAAATGAAATTAAACAGCGATTGGACGTGTATATGGGGAAGCACCCCCCTCATATACTACCGTAAATGAATAGGTCAAACTTTTCCGAATGGGTCGAGAAAGCATTGAAGATGAAGAGCGTGCAGGTCGGCTATTGGAGATGCTCACTCCTGAAAACATCGCTCTTGTGGAAGGAGAAATTACGGAAGACCGGCGGCTAAAAGTTACAGAAATAGCAGTAAGATTGGGCCTTTCTAAAACACCAGTCCTTCGAATTATTCATGAACATTTAAACATGAATAAGGTTACTGCAAGATGGGTGCCTAACTTCTTTCTTCAGTCCAAAAGCAGCAACGAGTCATCTGTAGTCAGGCATTTTTGGAGCTCTGCCGTGATAACGTGAGAGAAATTATGCAAACCATTGTTACAGGAGATGAAAATATGGTTCTCTAATATGATTCCAGGAAGACCATGACCACAATCATTTGGGACTGTGAAAGAACATTCTTCATAGACTTCAAGGAAAAGAACACTACAGTAAATGGGGAGTGCACTGTTGGCCTACTGCACAGACTACGTGCTTCCAACAAAGAGAAAAGGCGAGGAAAGCTGAGTGGTGGTGTGCGCCTTAGAAGAATTATGGCTTTAAGGAGATCGACCATCCACCCTACAGCCTAGATCTAGCCACAAGTGACTATTTTGTCTTCTAGAACTCAAGAAGGACCTTCGAGGAAGGAAATTTAAGTATGGCGAAGAAGTGATGGATGCTGTGTATGCCCATTTTGTAGACAGGACTTCTGACTATTGGGGGGGGGGGATTTAAATGTTAATTCAAAGATGTGAGAAGTGTATTGCAATAAAGAGTATTGAAAAGTAAAATATAGTTTTAGTCTTTATCATATCTAGAAAATGTTTAGGCCGGAAACGTATGGACCTACCCTCGTAGTTCACTTAGACATAAGAGCAAGTCAAGAACAAATTCACTTGCTTTGATTTGATAAAATCCTTCATAAAAACTTCACTTTGCTTCTTCTGCTATCTTCTTTTGTCTCCCGAAAGAGACGAAGTAGTTTCTCATAATTCTACTACGTTGCCGAAACTGTACAGAAGCTCCAAATTACCTAGCGAGTGCTTAAACGTTCGCCATTTTTAGCAACTGACGCTCTAGAGCTTTTGTATCTTTCTGCAAGTCTCCAGCATTTTTGAACGGAGCATGGTAAGCCAAGTAGAACTTTCCATTAAGCTGATAATTATTGACGGGTAATTTAACGATGGTGGAAATCTTTTAACTTTCATACATCATTAGTTGCAGAAAATAAATATTTTTTGACTAACCCCATGGTCTAGTCAGAATTCCTGGCTACTACTGGGGTCCCGGGTTCGATTTCCAGTTATGCTATGGTAGTTAGGGCTGGTCCCTGGCGCGCCATAATCATCATCCCCAGGTGCGCCTTACAGGCAGCCCGGCCTCAGAAGACAGCTACAATATTGCCACGCCGGGGGAACAAGCAATTAGAATTGGAATAAATAAACACTCCTTTAAATTAAGTTCAGTTATTCTCAGACTGATTAAGGAGCTAAAAATTTGAACGATAACAATTATAGTCGTTCTTTTTGATCAAAACTAATTTCTGTTCAACAGACAATTGTTCTTATGTTTCATTTTATTGCGTAATGTGTTCATTTCACTTGCAGGAATGTGCGCTTTGGGGGGAAGGGAAGTCATATTTATGTAGCCGGCCTTTCGTTTTGCCACTGAAGAAAAAGGGAGAGGGGACGGATAGGAAAAAACTTTGATATTGACTGGCAAGTACTGAGGATCGTTATCGGAACCGAGTCAGCCGGTTAGGCGTTGTTTATTATTGAATTCTTAATTTTGACGTTAAAACTGTTGCCAAGGATTTTTCTTTTAAATTCATCGACTGAGTTGAATATATACGCTAAAGAGACGGGGGAAAAAATACCAAAACAAATGACGGGGCGCTAAGCTACAAGAAATAGATCCACTGAAGCGTTCGGGCTGTGCATATATGTAGATTCGGGTTTACTCTCAAACCCTTTCGCGCATGCGCATAGTCCAGTAGGTATCAGTGAATAACCGAGTATTCAGACTTTGCGTTACACGCAGGGCTGAAAGCGCTGAACTGCTGCTGCTGCTGCTGCTGCTGCTGCTGCTGCTGCTATATGCCAGAGCGGCTAGCCAGAAGCGAGCGACAGCGGAGAGAGCGGAACTTATCCACACGCACTTTACTTTGTAAATATAAATGGATAGGGACGGGTAAATCAATGTAATGAAGGCAAATTATTATACGGTTGAAATATTGTAACGGTGGGAAATGTATTCTTATTCCAATTCGCAACTAATTCATATATACACACAGTAACCTAATCTATCGATAACCTCGGGCAAATCTAGAATACCGGTGGACCCAGTGGTTTAGCCAGCACATCATTATAATTGTGGCAAAGCATTATTAAGCGGGTGAAATATTGTAACGGTGGAAATGTACTCTTATTCCAATTCGCAACTAATTCAGCGAGTAAATCAATGTAGTTGTGGTAAATCTCCTTTATCTCCGGCAGGGGAAGGGGAAAAAAGTGTGGGATGGTAGTATTCGATCCCACTAGTCTATCTTCACAAGTGTAGCATGACGCTCTAACCGCCTGCGCTATTGCACCGTTGATTCTGAAGCGTTATTATCTAGCCAATAGCCATACTACCTTCGGCTCTCTGCGCTATCGCTCGCTTTTGGCTAGCCGCTCGGGCACTTGGGCACTTAGCACCAGCAGCAGCAACAGTTAAATGGTTTCAGCCCTGGGGGCAACGAGAACTTATTCAGATGTACTTGAGCATCATGTTACGTGACCTCCGTCACAAACCGCACAACTGATGTGAGAATCTCGGGCCTCTACTGGACGGACTACACAGAAGAACCTTGGGCTTGTTCATTGTTATAACCTCAATTTTGCATTTACGCAGTCATTCTGCCTTCCTTAAAACTTATTGGCAACTTACATTTACTGCCTGGACGTAGTTTTTCAGACGCCTATACAGCAGCGGTTCGGGGCTATATAAAGATGGTGCACAAATTTATTACTACTAAGGTTACTGCTGAATATAGATCGCGAGCTTTTAGAATCTTAATAACTACAAATAACACTCATACGTGCGCGGTTTATCACCAGTGCCCAGCATGTTTTAATGCATTTGGGGTCATTAGGGTCACTTTTTATTTTTATTATTTGTGTGTGTGTGTGTGTGTGTGTGTGTGTGTGTGTGTGTGTCCATTTTGGTTTCTGTTACTATTTAGCACATAAAATTTCAATATATCAAAATGAAAAAAAATATAAAAATTAAATAGCATGTTCAACTCACAAAAATATCTATTGAAGATCTTGTTATATATTTATTTCTTTTCAATCATTTAAAAAATTTCTCCTTAAGCCATTCACTTAACTCTTTAAATAACAGAACCTTCATTAGTGTAAGGAACGCAAGGTTACCTCGGGCATACGAATACCAGGAAATAGCGAGCATGAGAGAAGTGCGTGGTTTTTAATAGTCCCGGCGAAGGACCTTGTATCGATATGCAAGAGACAATTAATTATAGGAAAATTGTGGTGGGAGTAACTTCTCACGCCAGTTGCATAAATATAACGAACAATTGCAAGCGAGAAATATGAGAGTGGTACAGCTGTGCAACAAACCGTCCCTACATTGTGTTCAGTACGGAAGTAAGAGTGACACTAACCCGATTTCCCCTCTAAACGCAAAAACAGAAAATGAACTCGATCAGAAATCACTGTGCATCTTTTGCTCATTCGCCAGGACTATTCAAAACTACTTTACTTTGTCTTGATCAGCATTTCCATGATGTCCTTAAAGGTGAATGTTCTGTTGTAACTGATATGAGTCCTTCCGAAATAGTTTGTTTTAAATATGCTCCAACCACTTCATTGGAAGCAAAATATTCGTTTTCCATGATGAAAAATTTTCTTTTTGACAAGCAGCTGATGACAGTTGATATCATGAGTAAACCACCTTGTTGTTGCTTGTAACCAAGAAAAGTAAGCTTAAACATTTTAATTGTGTGATAAAGAAATTAAGTATGTTAGATACTTTTTTTCATTAATAAAAAGTGATATTGCTCTCTTTTTTTCACTTTTAATAAATATCTATTTTAATTATATTACTGCCTATTTTCAGTATTTTAAGTGCCTTTTAGCTTGTCTGTTTTAACCAAAATATATGCCTATACTTCCGCGCTCTGCTTATCATATACAGCAGGAAGAAGGAGAAAGAAAAATGTAATAAAAATATCTTAGTAACGTACCTATTTAAACAACCTATTAATGGCAGCAAACTTTGCGATGGTCGTTTGATGAAAAGCTTGGAATCTGCAGGATGAAGTCTATACCTACAAAAAAGAATTGTATACTTCCTATGTTTGAACTCACTGTTCGGTTCAAATTAATACTTGCAATAGGTCTACTAGTTCAATTTCATTTTCTATTCCAATAATCCCAAAGAAAAGGGCTTATATTGTACGCTTTGTAAAGTGTTAATTTTCCTTATATTTAATGAACACAAAACGAAATAAAGCTACTACTTGATGAATTCACACGAAAATTCACTAGCCTGGCATTCAGCAACATATTACTATTACAGAAAACGTTGTTTATAATTATTACTGCTGGTGGAGAGCATTTTCAGTTCAAATGTCATATTGTTCATATTAAACTAACTGCAAGTTTTTCCGTATTAAACATAAATATATATGACTGTTGCCAATAATATACTCTAATTATGTTTCACTATAACTATCTAATAGTCGTTTAAAGCGTTATTAAAGTTTGTTACACAACAGCTAAAACTGAAGATGGCATGTGACGAGAGTTGACGTTTCAGGTGGTGCATACATGCACATATTTGCATCGCGACTGGAAACTAAGAAACCAAGTCATTGTTGATTTATTTTATTTACAGACGCTCTTTAACATCTCAGATCATCAGCGTCCAATTCAATTCAATTTACGACCGGTAAATTTTGCTCAGAGGCCTCTTCTTTCAGGCTTGAGGTTCTTTTACGTACCGTAAATCTACGATAAGGAACCCGCGGCTTTACTTTCCTTCCGATTTTTACGCCCGAAAAAATCCATCGACACTGGCCAGGATTGAATCCGTGACCATGGTTTACAAGGCAAGTATGGTATTCACTAAACCACCAGACCGGCAAAGAAACCAAATCTCCTACAGATAATAACCATAAACAAACATTAGGCGCTAGATTAGAAATCCCCCATAATAACGCATTAAACAATAGATATAGGAAATTAAAACGAGGAAAGTTTTGAGGGTAGCGGAAATCTCCACGAGAAGACGCCCCTGGGTAATATTACAATCGTAATGGGCATTTTATGCGAATATTTCTCATCTAAACAATTTTCTGTGAAATATAAAGAATTTCTGCTAAAGTTGAATGTAGCAAACTAGACGCAAAGTTTCCTGTAAAATCGAACAGAAAAACGAAAGTAATTGAAAATCTTACTCAATCGTAAATATGTGCAAAGCTCTGCATTAGCTACCAGGATTGCTTGAAAAGTATTGTTTGCCAATCACGCTGACTTTTCTTGAGCGAAATTGTAAAGCATTCTTATGCAAGCGAATTGACCTTGCAAATATTTCGATCTTCTTTTTTTCTGACATAATTTCCGCAATAATTTACATTTTAAACATAGTTCAGAAATAACTTAATAAATGTTCCCGGAAAACTTCTGAAAACAAGTTAAATAAATTATTTTTTACTAACACTTTGATAGCCTAACTTGTCATATAGTGTTTCGCGATTTAATACTGGTCGCGACTGGTTGAGATTTTTTCCCTTGCTCAGAACAGGTTCATACAGGTTCCAACAAAGTCTGGGTTCATTTGTTTCATCATTGATTCTCTTCTGTTCGGAGGGGTGTTCAATATGTAATGCTTTTTTCTTTCGCCGGTCAGTTTATGTAGGAAAAACAGAACATTTGTATATACAGTAACTTTGAACTGTAGTCTTTTATCTCGTGCCTCCCGTTGGATGGGAGTAATGGAGTTAAGTTTAATAAATGGAGCCATTAATGTGCGTTATAAAAAAAAAAAACAATTTCTCCTGGCGGAAAACTAGAACATCACCAACATTCAGAGGCGGTTATCAGTGTTTGGGCGGAAACAACTTCCACCGGGAGAAGATGCAGTCTCATAGTTCATTCTTCAGGTGTCCGCTTACTTCAGTCACATCAGCAAAAAGATGAAGCGTGCTAATTTCCTTATTCAGGACAATCGCAATAAACCAAGCAGCTCGCGGTTCTACCTGTATCTCTGTTGGCAGTGTCAACAATTATTCAAATATTTGTGTTAAATGAATCTATCGAACCTCAGCTGCCGACCATAAGAAACGAACAACCATCATCTATTCAAATTGCGTGCTCTTGTGAGCTTTTTTGTCCAGCACGATAAAGGGAGATATAACATGGATTCCTCATTTCGAATCTGTGACATAAAAGACAGTTTATTAAAGTGGCGTTACAAAACTTTATCTGAAGGAAAGTTGAAGAATCGGTGAAGTTATGACCATATCTCTCTGGGACTCTGGAGCCATATTTTGATCGACGTATTTCCTCGTGATAAAATACTTAATCTACAGAATATTAAACCAAAAGTATTTGGAAGTTAAACAAGCTTCGGCGTATCTGTGTCCACAAAGACACGCTCTTCTTCACAGTAACGCTAAGCCACGTAGGTGTACGTGCCCAAAAAGAAATCATTGAACTTAGGTGGACTGTCCTTTCTCACCCACCGTACAGACTGGACCTTGCACCTTCGGGTTTCTGTCTCTGCGGCAGACTAAAAGATGCAATTTGCGGGAAAAAATTTGACGACGGGGAAGTTCTAGCTATAGTATAAAATGGAACCGCGACTGTATATAGGCTCTGACATAGGTGACGCAAAGAAATAAAATAGGCTCCAGAATTTCTAAGCACTAAAACCAGAGTGAAGCGGAATGAAGCCAAGTTGGTACTGGACTGAATTTAATAGGTACGTCTAATCACTAAATCAGTTCTTGTTTACCTGCCGGTTCCATTACTATTGAATATCCCCCGTGATTTTTAAATTAGGTTATTGGACTTTCACCATTTTTAACTTGACTCCTGTGGGCCCACCTCTTTTGGCTCGAATTTAAATTACATACAAAGAAAGAGTAAATTATAAAAGGCAAAATGTAGCCCTTATTCATTTTTTGTTTTACTTTTTCCCGCTTTTATTATATACGTTTACCTATTAACTTTTCTTATTATTTCACATTTAAAAGTAGCATAAATAATTACTTGTTAGAGTAAGCTTATTTGTTTTCATTATTTTATGCGATATTCATACATTTCTTGAATTTTTCGCATTTTCGAGGTTGACTCTGCGATTTTTCCCCTTCTCATGCAAAAACAACCTCGAGGGTTATTTCTTTCCGAGAGTAATAGTGTGAGACTGAAAAAGCGCTACATAACTTCATTAATTCTGTAGTGCATAGTGTAGTAGATGACAGGTGTTTGAAATGGCCTATCGTAGCCTTAAATATGAGGGCGGGCTGAAAAGTTCTCGATCTAACAAGAAAAGAACGCTATTTTTATTTTTCAACATAGTCTTCCTTAAGGCAAATTCATTTATTTCATCGATGCTCCAATGCTCCATTCCTTTTCTGAAGTAATTTTCCGGAAGTCTTCCAGTCGCCTTTAGATTTAATGCAAAACGCTGACCAGAAAGAAAAGACAGAAACAATACAATGAACTGATAGTTGAGTTGAGCTGCTGTTACAACAGCTTATAATAGCCTTACCTCATGGTATTACAATGAGAATGCATTACTTGTAGGACGCTATTACAATGGCCAGGGAGAAGAGTTGTGCCTCTTGACCCGCTCACGTCTCTCGATAGACTGACGCTTTTTCCTTACCAAAACCTCCAAACATTGCAGCAATACGTATGCGCAGAGTTTGGCTTTTTCTATGTTTCACACACGCCAGATGAGCATGCAATTAGCTCGCGATTGTTGACTTCAAGAATATTTACTGTTACAATATTGATGGTCTCAATATTAGTATTTTAATTATTAAGCCCCATTATTAACGTATACTTTCCATTATTCACCCCTCCATTTGTCACAATATCCTCATTTTTTTCCTTCTTAGTCGTCACTAATCCATCAGAATAAGGAAAGTTGGTACTAAAAACAATTTAGTTTTATTTCTACTTTTTGGAAAGAATAATTTTGTTATCTCTATCATCATTGTGTTTTCATTTATTTTTACTAAAATTTTTGTGCCTCTTTCTTCGTATTGCTTTCTTTGGTTCTTGACATGCTCGCTTGCATTTTGGAAAAAAAAAATTCACACATATCGTTTGAAGACCAGATTTGGAAGAGTGAATAATAAGAAAAAATAAGAGACCAGATGGAAATATGATCTCGGTGTTACCATGCGAACGTAGTTACCTGTTTTCCCAGAATGTAACCCATCTGGTTATATTCTGAAGTGTCGAAAGCCTTGCTTACTAATGTTTGTGTTTAAAAATAAACGAAAAAAAAAAAAAAACTCATATATGAGTTAACGGTAGCTCAATGGTGAGAGCGTCTGCTTGGTAATTAGGTCGTTATCTCGGGGTTTTATCTCATTCATCTTTGCAACATAACACCGAACAAGAAATGTTAACTATTTTTGGCTTCGGAAATAAACAGTACACCATCTTCACTTTTGTTTATGAGTTATAAGAAAACTATATAAACGTTCTAATCTTAGCTTACCTCTATCACTATAAACAACACCTCTTTGCCTGTTGCTTGTAATCCAGTTCCGCGGAATCTCTTTCTTGTGGTACACCAGTAATAATCAGAAATTGTAGAAATGCTCCATCTGCCCTGGTATCGACCCTACATTGTAGAAATTGCTTGGCGAAATTATTCATTGTGTTCTAGTTGAGTATTCATTTAAAGATTCTAAGACGATATATTAGGAGTGAAGTCAGGGTCTTGGGATGTACATCTTTATTGCAATATACTTCTCACATCTTTAAATTAACATTTCAACCCCCCCCCCCAAATAGTCAGAAGTCTTGTCTGCAAAATGGACATAAATAGCATCCATCACTTCTTCGTCACACTTAAATTTCCTTTCCCGAAGGGCCTTCTTGAGATCTTAGAAAAGGAAATAATCATTGGGCACTAGGTCTGGGCTGCAGGGTGGATGGTCGATCTACTTGAAGTCACATTTCTTCACAGCTTCGTTTACAACAAGAGCTGTATGCACAGCGGCATTGTCGTGAAGCAGGGGCACACCACCACTCAGCTTTGCTCGCCCTTTTCTCTGTGATGGAAGCACGTAGTCTGTGCAGTAGGCCAGCATAGTACTCCCTATTTACTGTGGTGTTCCTCTCCTTGAAGTCGATGAAGAGTATTCCTTCACAGTCCCAAAAGATTGTGGCAATGATCTTTTTGTTGACTGAGTGACTTTGGCCTTTAGAGGGGGTGCTTCGCAAGGTTTACGCCACTGAATTGATTCTCTTTAGAACAAGGGATCATAGTAGAGGACCATAGTTTCATCTCCTGTAACAACGGTTTGCAGAACTTCTCTTTCGTTACCACTGCAAAGCTCCAAAAATGCCTGACCACAGATGACTAGTTGCTTTTGGACTAAGGAAAGAAGTATAGGCACTCATCTTGCACTAACCTAATTCATGTTTAAATGTTCGTGAATAATTCGAAGGACTATTGTTTTAGAAAGGCCCAGCTTTGCTGCTATTTCTGCAGCTTTGAGCCGCCGGTCTTCCTTAATTTCTCCTTCCACAAGAGCAATGTTTTCAGGAATGAGCACCTCCAAGGGCCGACCTGCACGCTCTTCGTCTCCAATGCTTTCTCGGCCCATTCGAAAAAGTTTGGCCCATTATTTTACGGTAGAATATGAAGGGGGTGCTTCCCCATAAACACCGTCTAATCGCTGTTTAATTTCATTTGCAGTAAGTGCTTCTTTTGTGAAGAACTTAATAATATCTGGATACTCCATTCTGAACATGTCACAGTGTTCTACACATAGCCTGCTTGATGCAACTATATCTGAACAACGGAACACAGCGGAGCGGAGGTTACAGCTGTAATCATTTACTTAACAGATAAGATATGACACCAGATAAGGATTTTGTGAAGGCGATAATGCTAATCGGTGAGGCCGGAAACTTATGGAGCTACCCTCGTAGATGGATGGGCCCGTCACGGAAGGATTAAACTCATCAGTGACGAATCAATGAAGTAGGATTCAGGAGGTTTTGGAGTGTGCAGTTCTTCTGGACGAATAGCTGAAGAATATTGCGATAACTAATGGTCCATCTTTTTTTCTGGATAGACCTTGGATTGAAGGTACCATGCAGAAATAACATCGAGATTGAGAAGAGCATAAATTGTCTTTTTCAGTTCAGTCAGTCTTGTAAACTATTTGAACACGCATTACAACAAATGTGTGGTGCCCATATAGAGAGGGTACGCTTTGTTTATTATCGGTGTTGAATTCCTCTTTTGAGAAGAAAATATCACTTCACCACAAATATAACAAATTGCACATCGGCGTAGCATATTTTAAGGATAATATGCAAAAATATAACTTAAGTAAATCAAATCACCATTCTCCTCCATTATGGAACAATAAAACAAACCGCTCCACATCCAGAGATGGTAAAACTACTGTAGAGTTTGACATTGTAATATAAATACGAACATTAAGAGCATTTAATAATGTCATATATCTAAAAATCAGAACCAATTAACAAAAATGATATTCGTGACCTTTGATTATAATTGAGTGAAGATTTATTACTTTAGTCTTCAAAGCATTTTTGTTGTTGTCCAGTGATTATCAGATTATTTGATCACGGTTTCAATCATTTCATTTTCACAGATTCCCAAATTGTTACTGTGTTGTGTCTAAAATGTAATTTATAGACTTTTTTTTTTTTTAAACTGAGCAAATTACATTTAGCTGCGTATATCAATTCACCCCTTTTCGATTTCCCATAGCAGTGGAGGAATTGAAATATTGGAACATTAGCATAGAGTGAAAGCTGAACTGTTTTGTAAATCTGATTGCCTAAGAAATATAATGAACTGTACATTAATCTTCTCCCGATGACAAATTCTTTGCCGAAGTTCAAGATATAACCTAATCCCCTAACACGCAGATAATATCTGTACTAACAACCCTAGTAGTCAATCACGGAACATCGTAGAATCACATCAGCATAATGTCATTTCATTACAGATTCAAAGTATTTACTTACTTAAGGTTTTTTGCCATATTTTAATTAACAAGGGACGTCACAAGAGCGATACACTCAAGAGTCAAGGAATTGGAAATGCTTGAATAAAGAGAGGCAATGAACCAGCATGTGAAATGCGTTAGGCGTAACCAAAAATTAAAGGGAAAGTGAAGTCGGCAGGTATGCAGATGCTGGCCGTCTCTCACCGGACGGAGTCTGTATTCAAAAAACGGACTTTAGAAACTGTGTAACAGGATCTGGGTTCTGTGTTAAAATTATGGTGTAATGTCATCGATCAAGTTGTTGCCAACGTCATTAATTCGCTCCCTTTTAACAAAGGTTCTTTTTAGCATGTATGGACGACCTGATCTTCTGTTCCTTCGGAATACCAAGGGCGCCAAAAAATGTTTTCCTCTTTTACAGTAGATATCTAATATAATGCAAAGTTGGACCGAAAAATAACAGTAACGTGTAGTATGATGTTCTATAAACAGATGTGACTTACATTATGATAGCGTTCGTACGTGACAGGTAAATCAATAATGAACAAATGAAGCCAAGATTATCGTATGATGTTCTATAAACAGATGTAACTCACATTACATTATGCCAGCATTGCTACAACAAAATGGAGCCAAGATTATCGTTTGAACAGCGGAAAGCAATTTTGAAGTGGTATTGGAAAACCGAGAATATTGTTGAAGTTCAAAAGCAATGGAGACGTGTGTACAGAACAGAATCGTCAATGCGAGTAACAATTGCACGCATTCGAGACAAATTTGAAACTCATGGTACCGTATGCGATGTTCAGAAGGGCAGATCTTGGAGACTTCGCACAGCAACACGCCCCGCGTTCTCGGCTATGATTTTGGAACGTTTTGAGCACTCACCACAGAAATCTACAAAGCAATATGCACGTGAAAGATTAGCAGAACCAGCTACGTCGTATTATTAAAACAGCAAAGTTGAAAATTAAGGATGTTATATACCGCAGAAAACCAGCTACACTGGCAGCACTTCGGGAAGAAATTGAAACAGAACGTGCTGCAATCGCTGAGGACACTTTCGCAAATGTTACTCAATCAGTAGTTCAACGTACTCAGAAGTGTATCGGCGCCCATGGTGGGCATTTTGAGCAACTGTTATAACTGTAAAAGTCTAAGATGATTAGTGCTCATCATCATCTGTTTGTGTGAATTCAGTTTTGTTATGTTAACACAGTTTTTTTCCTTCGTTTGAAGTGTGTATACATTTTTGGCACCCTCTGTATATAATCTTGTAATCATTTATACTAAACCTGTTCTTTCCTCTTTCTATCAGTTTCTACGTGCCTATTAAGTGTAAAACTCCCAAGTTCCAAGAGAATAGAGCCACCACGGGGGGGGGGGGGGGGGGTTAGTTGGGATTTTGAGTACCCATTAATCAAGACCTATGTCAAATGCTCACATTTTCCATCAGTCCTAAGGCCGAAAAGAATGTAAATTTTATTATGCAGCACGAGGAACGAAAATGCAACGTTTGTAAGAAGCGTTTCACGATAAAGATTGAATAGGAAAAAGACAAAGATGGGTTAAATAATGTTTGCTAAACACAATTTTTGCAGAGGTAGGACAATTAAACCGCATTTACGTAGAAATGAGTCAATATTTTCAAAACGAAATATCGACTCATAAATTAACTGATGGCCGAAGCGGCGGCCGAGGTATAAGCAATCGCGGGCAGTTTACCGAATTGCTACGTTGGCCTTGAGTATCACACCGCTCAGCAAGTGTCGTTTGGACATTGAAAGAAACAATCCTGGAGTAAAGTCTGCCAAGAGCATTAAATGATAACATTTAGGTCGAATTATTTCATTTCTCTTTCATATTGAGTGTTTATTTATTATTTGTACAAAGTCCGCTCGTACTGTCGGGAGACTGTTTGAAGAAAAGTTACCAGATGATGGAGTTCCAAGTCGTAATGCAAGTCATAAATTAGTAGTATCCACACACTTTAGACGAACTAACGGTTAGTATCCGTCAAGGGATCAGTTTAATTTCCCAAAGAGAAAGAAGAGCAATGGGTAATTTCATAACCAGGTACCAGAAGTGTGTGAAAAATAAAGGCAGGCAGTTCCAGCACCTCCTTGCTGAACATGGATTAGTGCATATCATTTTAAGTGCATTAGAATTTATTAGACTGTCACTCAAGTTTCTACCACCGATTCTTGTGTTGTACCGACTGCCCGCCGCACTAACCAAAGTGCCCTGAGCGATGATTTATCGACTGATGATCGTAGTCGATGATGATCGTAGTCGATCATCAGATAATTGGATATGCGACATTTTGAATTTCCGCTCAACGGAAAATAAAACAAATTAAGCAGTTTGCATGTCTCTAGTAAATTAGTAGTGACTGCTTCTTGCCACAGTGTTATCGAATATTCTTACTCTTTGCAAAATAAAATTGCATTAATAAAATTATAATCCAAATGATGCATGACATTAAAAATATTAGAAGCAGCCACGGTGGATATAAGACAATGTTTGGCATCTTTATGAATATCTAGTGTGCCCCCCCCCCCAAAAAAAAAATCATTGTTCTGTAACTCTGAAACTGTGAATGTTAGAAGTACAATTCTTATTATAAATCTTGATTGAATATTCATGTTAAAATATGTAGCATAAATTTTGTATCTTTATTTTTTTTAAACATATACTCAAGTTCATGATCAATATAACATACAGCAATATAATTGGTAAGATATTTCAAAATTGACTTTTATTTAAAGAATGAAAAATTCAATAACTAGTATACAATACAAGGAAAACCTGGACAAGCTCCCTAAGGAAATTATGTGAAGAGATTTGCTGTAGTTCAAGAAAAGGAAAATTGAATTATTAATCATCAATTTAAATAATTTTTATTTACTGCAAAAATTGTCTGTTTTGTGAAATATAATCTAATTTATGATAATGTCATGGAGAAATTAATTTATCTTGAAATATTTTGGTCGTATGGTAACAAATTAAACTGAACTTTTTAAAAATAGCCAAATAAAATGCAAAATTTATTTTAGATACTATAAAAATAGAACTTTTAAATCAGATTTGTATCAGTTTTAAACTCTTAATGTTTTTAGTTATACATTTCTAAATTGAGATGATCTATTTATTCTTGTTTTAAACCAACCACCCAATAGAATTAGATTAACTGTTGCTGTTAAAAAGATGCCTTGTCAAAATTTCTGTATTTTATATGTGTTAATTTTCTTGGATGAGTAATTTCTCCTTTGCCTCTAGACTCAAACACCAATAAACTGTAGGTTTCTGTAGCCCATTATCATCATGAGAGCCACCATTAAGTGTTTCTTTCAAAAAATGAACTCTTTGGGTGAATACAAAAGCTTTCATTCATGAGTTATATTAAAATTACTTAGATTATATGAAATATTCACCTCTAGCAGCCTCTAGAACTTTTCATGAGTCAGTCTTGAAAATTTAATAATCCAAAATAAATCTGGAAATTCATATTGCCTATTACTGTTGTTAGAAAATACAGGCAAAACATTTGCAGTTTAAATTCTGACATTAATAAAATATATTAATGATTATCATCAACCTCAAGAATAAAGCATACATATTTGTTTTGGTCTAATGCAGCAAATGGAGCCTTCCATTATCTAAAGTCTTTCTCTATTCTTACACTCTTTGAGATTATACTATATAACAGATTATATTATATAACAGAAGCTGTTATAATATATTGATCACTCTGCCAGTGCCTTTTAGGTGTATCTGTACATATTTTGTATGCCTTAGTTTAATTTTATATTAAATAAGAGTACCCTGGAAATTTGCACAAAAGTTAATATATCTCATACTTTTTATTTTTACCCTGTTTTCAGATCCATGTAGTATATAGAAACGACATTTCCTTGCAAATTTCCTTGGCTCTTCATTCATAATTATGAAGTAATTTCACAAGTTCTGTTCACATAAATCTAAACTTATTAATTTTTCATATCACATCTTTCTCTTTGTAATCTTTTTGTTAGGTTGCATTATAATGTCTTCCATTAAATGGTTAGGTTGTGTAAAATGTTTGTTTGGTTTTAATTATATCTTGTAGATCCTTAAATATTGCTTTGTTGCATTTTATATATGTAAATATTGAGACCTTATTGTTAATATAGTATTCAGTTAATGAATAATGAATTGTAGCCTATTCTTAGAATCAGCGATTACTACTCTCACCTGCATTTATAATATTTATATGGTGTCAAAATAGTATTGTTTATTTTAAAAATATCTTTCAGAGTCTCATACTACAATTGATCTTAATTTATTTATATTTTTTTAAATTTCTAACTTATCTCATTATTATTATTATCATCATCTTCTTCATCATCATCATCATCATCATCATCATCATCATCATTATTAGATCTTGCTCTTAACTGTAATGGATTATCAATTACATGTGAAATTTTATTCACTATGAATTTTTGTCTCTTGATGAAATATTTTTTTAAATGATTATGTTAAAATGTATATAATGGCAAGGCTGAAATAGTTTGTGGTCAAATCATTGAAAATTAAAGAAAGTAGGTAGTGTTAAAGTTAATGGCAGAAAAAGCATTGTGTTAATACTTCATAATTAGTGATCCAAGATATTAGACAACTTTTAAAGCATTATCACATTAGTTTTACTTTCTCTGTGTTCTTTTTGGATCTGTGTTTCAAATTTTGAGTGTTTAAATTAATGTACTCAATTCTAGACATATAACTTATGTTATCTGTGTACTATTTGTTACAGGAATTGCTGGCCTGTTTACAGTTTTCTCCAGTTTTGTCTTTAGTTCTAGTGTGATCAACTTTCTAGGCAGTGATGTGACTGATCTGAAGTAAGTGTTTGGTGTAGTATGTAGGTGAATGGCAGGTATGAATTATGTGATAAATTTAATGAAAAATATGCCATGAGGAAAAGACATTAGATAGGCTTTGATTTTTCATTGAAACTATGAAATTATGCATATCTAAAAATATTACATCATTTCTAAGATGAAAATAGGACCTCAATGTGCTGGTTGTAAGCAATTGGCTTGTTCATCTGAGAAGAAAATTGCAATATCAAATGTTGGTTATGTGCAATGAGTAAGTGCTTCAGAAAATTCTTAACTGATCCAAAACTGTAATATAAAATCTTTTATAGGTTGAGCATAATTTTATTAAGAAAAACATACAATAATGAAAACAGCAGATTCTGAATAGTAAAGATTTTCACCTATGGAGAAGATTGAATGGCATTCTTGCTAGGATGGTGTTTTTTCATATCCATGATATTGCATTGCAGATAATCCACTTGAAAATAAGCAAGAGTTGACCGTAGTTTGAATATTTTATACTTTTGATATGAAAATAATATGATTTATAAAGAGATGCATTTGATTTTCATTGCATTGATATGCAATAGAACAAAAGAATTCATATAAAGTGAAAGTATTGTGGTTCCTTGCACATATAAAAATGGATGTTAAAAAAGAGGATGAGATTAGATAGTGATCATGTTTGGATTTGTTGACTGCTGTTAACTGGTATTATTGTAGTATGTAAATAATATAATTTTATTAGAAGTAAGTTGCAGTTGTGCACAGTTCCTGAAACTACTTGGCCTTCTTTTTCCTCTTTAAAGAATAGGAGAACAATGAACCAATTAACAGATTGAGCTACTGAAATTGTACTTGTACCATTGCATTACTCTGGATAACGTTAATTTCAACATCATTTTTCCATTAAATAATTTCAACCTTTATCTTTCTCTTTATCTGTCTAACAAAGTAGCTGTATATACATATATGACCTCAATTCGTCTTGTCTTGTCATTTAGTGTGTTCAAGAGCCCAGCTAGAAATATTGCATGTTTTAGTGTTCAGTTTTAGCTTCAGTGTTAACTTTTTATGTTGGAACGTTTCTGTGCTGTTTATGTATTTTATGCCTCTAGAGGAGAGTTTCATTATTCTATTATTAGAGTTATGTATGTGTGTATGTGCTGAAAGCTATACATATATCTATTTCATTTCTATTTATAACACCACCTCCTTGGTCTAGTGATTAACATTGCTCACTGCTGACTGGGAAATCTGGGTTCGATTCCTGGTATCTGATAGTTATGGTCTGAAACGGGGTACATCCAGCCTTGTGAGGGTAATTGGGAAGCTGCCTGATGGAGAGGTGGCATTGAGCCACTTGATAGGTGATCAGTAGGGTGCCCACATGACACATCCTCCTGCACTCTATCAATGAAGTCATAAGACAGAGGTAGAGGATAGAGAGGTCACTGCAGCAGGCCAAGGTTCACCCCGGACTGTAGTGCCAATGAGAAAAAGAAGAGGAATTTCTTTATAAATTTAAAATGTATTGAGGTATTGTTACTTGTGCAGTGACTTTCTTTTAATGTGTGTTTTGCTGTAACTGCATTAAATATTTATTTATTTTCTTGCAGGGATGCGCTGTTTTTTTTCTTATTACTAATAGATCTCTCCAAGGCCACGTTGTTGGCACAGTTTGCACTGAGCTCATGCAGTCAGGATGAAGTGAAGCATAACATAGCACGAGGCATGGCAATGCTAGGCCCTACAATTACGCTTGATACTGTGGTTGAAACTCTAGTCATTGGTGTAGGAACTCTTTCAGGTCAGTAAGCATTGGCCTTGTCACATTTATAAGCTGTCTTATGTCTTGTAAGTAAAGCTTAACAAAAAAGAAATATTTTTTGTTCAATTCATATAAATTAATGCAAAAGTAGTAAAGTTATTGTGTGATAGATTAAAATAATTTTCCAAAAATTTGTGGTCATGATCTTAAAATAATTAAAATAGTCAAAATCTTCTAGGCTGTTTTGCCATGGTTTAATATGCTACCATACTTTTCACCAACTGCTATAGTTGGCATCATCATTTTAGTTCTAACACTGGCTGTGAACGCCTAAGGAATATTAGGGCCTTAAAATAGTTAATTTATGAAGATACTATCTATAAAATAAATTTTTATACATGATATAAAATATGCATTTTTATGCCATCTCCCCCATCCAATTTTATATAAATTAACATTATGGTTGATAACTTTAGTGCTTAAATATAATATGAGTAAACATTTCAGTTAAAACTGTGTTGCAAAACTAAATAAATGTATAATGCATCATCTTCTTAACAACATATTTGCTAACGATGGGGCAAATTTTCAGAATCTTGAAAATTCTCAAAATATAATTCAGGGCAATTTTTTCTGGTCAAATAAACTTCAATTTAAAATAAGATATTTAATAACATAATAATGCTAACCAACAAGAAATGACCCAGAATGAGATTAAGAAATGCCTTAATTTGTAGTGATCAAGCAATTGTTTGCACATCTTCATTATGATGTTTTTGTGCATCAAGTTAATGGACATAGCAAATTTTAAGATCACACTCTTCAATTTTAGCAAAGAAATTCACAGTTTTACATAGTAATACTGCTACACAAGTATATCATTTTAAATAGGGCTTTATTTATAGCAAGAATTTTATTGTTTACAGGTGTTCACAGGCTGGAAGTATTATGCTGTTTTGCTTGCATGTCGGTGATTGTAAACTATGTGGTATTTATGACATTCTACCCTGCTTGCCTATCTCTAATTTTGGAGGTAAGAATAAGACTATATAAATAATAAAGACACTCAAATTCTGATGATTTGCTTATAACAGGGAGTATTTTTTCAACTGAAGCAGGGAAAGGTTGTGAAGTATTTGCACCCATTTTTTGTTTTGTATTGAATAGTAAATGATAAACAGAGAAAGCAAACACAATATTTATTAAACTGGAATCTAACACAGTGAAACAAACATTAATAATCTCTTATGTCATGTGTAAATAGAAACGACCACTGACAAATTAGTGTAGAAGAAGGCCGTTGTGTTCTTGTTTATAATTTTGAAGAGGGCTCTAATTCATAAATTGGGGGAAATAAATTTTATTCAGGTAGCATTGTGAAGTTTTGGAAAAGTCAAGTTTTGCCCTTTTCTGAATGGTAGTTTTGACTTTTTAAAAATAAAACATCTATAGACAGTAAGTTATTATAAAGTTGCTTTAAAAGTAAAAAGAATTTTAAAGTAATTATGACGTTCCTGTATTTCCATAGCTATCACGTGCTGGTGAAAGAGGCAGACCTGCTTGGCATGACAAGTCATTGATAATGCGAGCATTACGAGAAGAAGATCAAAAGCCTAATCCAGTTGTTCAGCGTGTGAAAGTTATTATGTCTGCTGGCCTCATGTTGGTGCATGCCCATAGGTAAATACTGAAATACCATTTGAACAACCATTAGGAACACTGTTTTCCTTTTTTTTAGTGCCATAGTTCTTGGAGATTTGAGTGGAATAAATTAATTGATAATGCAAACAAGCCAGAAATGTGGTGCTTAAATTATCTGGCATACACCTTTGTAAAACTAAGCCGAGAATAAAAATGAAAAAAATAGAATCCTAGATTAATTCATTCTATGTCAATTCATTAAGGTAAAATACAGTAAGGGAAGCAGATAAATTCCTATATTAATCATAGATTTTCCATTAAATCTGAAAGTTCTGTAATTTAAAATCAAATCCTCTCTAAAGTAAAATCTTTGTTACATATAATTGTATTACAAATATCTTGCTTATTGCAAGACATACTATTTGTTCCTTGTCAAGGAATATATTTACATTTTCCATAGTTAAAAGTATCGGAAGACTAGATCATTTGAACAAATATTAAAAATAATAATAGATGTTTGCCGAGAACCACTGGCCACAGATTAATTTTGTAAAATGTTTGGAATGTTATGTTGCAGTCGATGGTCTTTTGCCAATGAAGGTGAAGAAATACCTGTTTCACAACTTGTGTCAGGAGGTCCAAGAACAACAACAATGAACCAGACTGAGGATGCTCATTTTCAGGGCTTCATTTTGAAGTGAGTCTATGTGCATGTACATGTTGAGTTTATTAACATATCTAAAAGAGAAGTTCCTGAATATTTCTTCTTTATAACCACAACATCAGCTTATTCTGAGTATAATTATTTTTTAAAATTTCCAAATCATGAATTTAAAATGATTCAGTCAAATTTGTAACACATCACTAATATTTAAAAAGGAAAACTAAGTTTCTGGAGCTAATCGCTCCCATCATCAGTTCCAGATTGACTGCCAGCCTTGTTCTTCATGGTGGTTAGCTCCAGAAAACTTAGTTTCCCTTTTTCAATATTAGTGATGTAAGTGTTACAAATTCGACTCAATCATTTCAAATTCTTGGTGTTAAACATCACTGTTACAAAGGTCCACCATATTTAACTTTCCAAATCATGTTTAAATTTTATGATGCCATTGCTAAGATGCACATATTTCACAAAATTTATTCTTTCAGAAATACTATAACAGAATCACCATCAAGTATGTATTGTATACACTTCCAGAAGGCTTAATGAATCAATCAGAAACGTGAAGACACCAAAGTATGTTTCTTGTGTCCTTGACTTGACCTCACTGCATGCTTTCTTAAAGCAAAGATATGTCAATAATGCATTTCTGTAGTTCTTTTTCCCCAACTGTATCCTAAACAATAATGATGATTAACTAGCTGTGATGTCATTACATACATATATAGTTGTTAAATAAAAGTACACATTAATGCTCATTTTTTTTAAAAATAAAAACAAACTTTTACAAAATTCTGAAAAATGGGGGTGGTTAGGCAATGAACATTTATTAAAACCATTGTATGATTGAGTCATTTAGTTTCTATTCTCCTATATGCAAGGTTTATGTTTGTCTTATAATTACGTATTCATTGGTGATGAAGATTAATGTGGAGAGATTCAGAGATTTGTCTTAAATACATATGTTAATAAGTAAACTTAAAACTGAAGAGCTGGGTAGCAGGTTTAGTTATTGTAAGAAAAATGTATACCTTTGTTACACACATTTGAAAGGAAATACAAAGGGAGTCAAAAAATGTATACACTCTTCAAACAAAGTAAAAGCTGTGCTAACATAACAAAACTGAATTCACACAAACAGAAAATGATGAGCACTAATCATGTTAGACTTTTACAGTTATAACAGTTACAACAGTTGCTCAAAATGCCCACCATCGGTGTTGATACACTTCTGAGTATGTTGAACTACTGATTGAGCAACATTTGCAAATGTGTCCTCAGCCATTGCAGCAAATGTTGTTTTAATTTCTTCCTGAAGTGCTGCGAGTGTGAACATCACATACAGTACCATCAAATTTGTCTGCATGCAATTATTAACTCACATTGGCAGTTCTGTTTTATGCATAAGTCTCCATTGCCTTTGAACTTCAAACATTCTCGGTTTTCCAATACCACTTCAAAATTGCTTTCCGTTGTTCAAATGATGACATTGGCTCCATTTTGTTGTAGCAATGCTATGCATAATGTAATGTGAGTCACATCTGTTTACAGAACATCATACAATAATCTTGGCTTCATTTGTTCATTGTTGATTTACCTATCACGTTGCAGTGCTATAATAATGTATGTGAGTCACATCTGTTTACAGAACATCATACTACACATTACTGTTGTTTTTCGGTCCAACTTTGAAATATATTAAATAGATATCTACTGTGAAAGTGTGTATACATTGTTTAGCACCCTCGGTATTTTGCAAGCTTTAAGAACCTTAGAACTCTTTTTAAATAACTTTTGGTTTGATAATGTAAAAACATTTTTACATACATTGACCAAATGAAATAAAAATGCAGTATTTAATGTACAGGTGGCTGACAGTGAGTGCTGACCATATTGTGATACTCATACTGCTGCTTGCACTTGCTGTGAAATTTGTGTTCTTTGAAGTTAAAGAAGATATGTCAAATTATCAGTACCTTAAAGCTACAGTAATACCAGCAGGTAAAGTACATATTAATTTAATGTGAATAAGAGCATGACATTAGCTGTATTATCTTCCTTGTTATAAGGCATGCAGACATATTTTTGAAAGAAACTTTTAATATGCCCAACTTTTTCTCCATTAATACATGACACACACTTTTTTTGTTGTCCAGTACTAACAATAGAGTAAGTGAAATTCAAATGAAATGCTAATTATTTTGAATTTCATTGTCATCATCATAGTTCAAGATAAATCGCATTGACCTATTTCACATATGGAGAAGTCTTGCAATAATTGTACCTAGGTGTTTCTACATCTCGTTTTCATTTCAGTAAATATTTAAATTGATCTTTACACATCAAATGTTAAGAATATTTTATCATTATATTAATATTTTAATGTTTTAACTCAGTCTGTTTCCTTGTTCATTAAGAGTGAGCCCGCGGAAATGTTTTTTTAAGCATTTTAAAATATTTTATCTACTGGAGATTTAAAGATCTGTTTTGCTAATCTTATGTTAGGCACCTGGGAAATATGTTCCATTTAGTTTTCTTTATTCTGTTATGTTTTACTATTATATATAAAAAATATGAAGTTTTTCTTTTATTTAACATTCTTGATATGGTCTTTTAAAGTACAGCCACTTACATATCTTAAAAATTTCATTTCAGCAGATTGTATCATTCTTTTATCACTTCTGTTTATGACCCAATTTTCAGAATAGTAAATCAAAATCTGTAATGCCATTGTTTCATACCATTTTAAAAGTGTATCTTGTCTAGGTTTATTCTTTAAACATGTATTAGAAATAGTACATTAAGAATAAGATCTCTAGTATTAGGATAACATTTGCACATGCAGCATTTGTGTGCAGTCAACAAGTTTTCACTATTTTAATGTTAAGTGGGTAGATGTTAAAGGCTTCAGAAAGCCTACTGTTTTGGCTTTAAGTTTTAAGTTAAATTAAAAATAACCTTTCATTAAGAAGTTTTTATCACATTTTTATTTGTTACAGCAACTCAGGAATCAAGTAGCATGGAAAGTAGTGAATGTAGTTCTATGGAGAATAAGTCTGTTCAGACAGAGCAGCATATAGAATCTGCTGTATGTCCCCTACTTCTGGAAGATGATGGACCTCTACTGGATTATCCAACTGCAGACCGCAGCATAGAAGAATGTCTTGAAATTTGCAAATCAGAGGTAGTGATTCGTTGCAGTTTATATTTTATAGTCTTTTTTGAAAGGGTTGTAAATGATATTGTTGCAGCACAGCATTAATATGCATATCTTAAATACCAGTGCTATACTTTGCAGTAGTTAAATATAGCTGAAGAAAAACTAAGGAAACATAATAGAAACTTCTGTCAGACTTAATATTGCATAATTTTAATCTTAAATTGGTGTGCAATAAATTGTTGTTATTTAAAAAAAAATATATATAGGTGACAAAAAGATAATTTTATTTATAAAGAAATGAATCAGATAAGACTAAATGATTTAATTAACATCATTGTATGATTGAGTCGAACTACACACTCTTATTTGCTCCACTTACTTGTTTGAATTTAGTACATGTTTTGCAGACATTCATGTACATCACCAGATAACTGTTGACTGCTGGATAATTCATTCTGCATGGTGTAGGTGTGATTTTGGAAAAAGGTACACTGTTAAAAGAACACTTCAGGAATAAAATACGAATAAATAGATAAATCAGCAGTAGCATCTCATTTCTGAACTGAAAACCATGACGTAGTGAGTAAAATTATTAAAATGACTACAAGGACCTACAGAGTAGCAACATGGGAAAAAAACCTACATTTATAAATACAGAGGTAGATTAATGAACTTTGACACTTATGGGGATAAAAATATAAATGTTAAGTTCATCACACCTCCACCAGAGCGGAATATATATCCCCAAAGCATAATGAATTAGCAGATGGTTAACTGATGATGCAGACAACAGTCTGTGAAACATGTACTAAATTTAAACAAGTGGAGTCAATAAGAGTATGTGGTTTGACTCAATCATAAAATGATTTTAATTACTAAATGATTTGTTTCTATTAAATTATAATCAGTTTTTCATGTAGAAGATTTATCACAGAAAGTAGAAAGCAGTAATAAAATAGAAGTTGAACAGTTTCCCAATACATATGTAAATATTTTTGAACTGCTTCAGGATAAGCTGTCAGTTATTTATGCATATAAACAATCAATGCTTTTGTTTTACATGAACTTGAGATTAGAAAAGAACTGGAACTGTAAAGCGGATTTAAGAAAAACTCTAAAATTTCAATCAAGTAGCTTAACCCAAGCATATTATTATGTCTTATTTTGATTTAAAGTAAAACACTAAAAATCATGACGTCACATTAAAACTCTCTTTAAGTTTCACAAACACACTTATAAAAGTAATTTTGGTACATGTTTCATGAGGTACATTCCTCACATTGTCAACCAAAACGACATTCCGTAAACATATTATTATGTTTTTGCAGGGTTACTCTTTTGCTCCAGTTGAAGCATGGAGGTACTGATAAGAACACATTTCAAGTAACAATGTGTTCTGAATGCCATAAAAATGTTACATATAACTTTAAACAATGTTTGCTTTTGTATTCATAGAGTGGAGCAAGTGCATTAACTGATACTGAAGTGATGGCTCTGGTGGCCCATGGAAGTATCTCAGGTCACCAGTTGGAGAAGGTTGTGCATAATCCAGAGCGAGGAGTAAGCATTCGGCGCAAGATACTTACACAGACTGCCAAATTGGATCAGGCATTGGTTAACCTTCCTTACGAAAACTATGACTTTTCCAAAGTAAGTGATACATTTTTGCATTAGTTTATTTGTATACTAAATGTTTGGCAAAAATTTTAGGGGGATTTTTCTTTTTCATGGTGTTTAACACCCGTTATTACTACTGAGGCACCACAGGCGGTGAACACTGGTGATGCATGAAATGAATGATATATCGGGAAAGGATTTTTTTTAATTTTTTAATTTATTTATTTTTTTTAAGGAAGGAAATGTTCCTGGCCTAAGTTTAGGGTACCTCCCCGGCATTTGCCAGTTATGAAGACTGAGGAAAACCTGGAAAAAACCTCAGTCAGGGAGGACGGTCCTGACAGGATTCGAACCCCAGACCTCCCGCTCACGAGTCTGCGCCTTAACGACCTCATGGTGGTTTAGGGGGCATGGTTTACCCCGAGTTTACTTATTTTAACCAATTATTTGAGATTAAGTGGATTTTTTAAGTTATGATTTCTCATGCCCTTTTTTCTCAAAATATGTCATTCTAAATTTCAATGTGCATTTATGAAAAATATTTTAATGGTTTGAGTATGTGTCTTATCTGTGAAAAAACTATTATCCCATACATGCTACCAGCTCCAGTCTGATGCCTATGTTATATACAGCAGATGTTTTTTTATAAGTAGGAAGAAAATAAGGATGAAAGGATGTTATGTTCTTTTATCTTAATTGAAAAGTTAAGAGTAATAGCAGAAACACATTAAAAATGAGAAGAATGGCTTATTTGAGAGTTTGGAATAGGAATAGGAGGAGGAGGAGGAGAAGGAGAAGGAGAAGGAGGAGGAGGAAGGGGAAGGGGAAGGGGAAGGGGAAGAGGAAGAGGAAGAGAGGGAGGAAACATTTTGTCAAAGAGAAGGAAGCTTGGTGAAATGAATTAAAAATATGTTGTAATAACATGAACATCAACAAGATTATGTGTGTTTTTTTTAGAATCAGCATTATTATTCGCTGGAACACTTTTCTATATTTTTAAAATTTTCCAGTAATTAAATGAATAAAATTGGAACTTTTAAGGTTATTTGGTCAGAGTTATTCAGAGGAATTCAAATCTGTATCAAAATTTGTATTGCCACAGCCTGGGCAAATGTGCAACCTGAAAATTATCTCAGGCTTTAATTTTACAAGAGTGGTTAGGGCCAACAAAATAGCCAACCACCACTAACCTGGTGACTTAACTACTTTGGCATGAATAACAAATATTTGGAAATGCTTACATTCAGTAATGATTATTATTAGAATTTTTATCACATAAAATGCCTAATAGCAGTTTCATTTATTAAAAAGTAGCAATAAATGCTCTCAGCTTGTATTCAATTATGCCATGGGACATGTTTATGCAGAACCATCTGAAGATACAGTCAATTTTTTGACATGCACACTCAAAACTCGATACTGTGAAATACCCAAGCCTACCCTACAGTGTACTCTATGATCAAGGCTATGACAACAATATTAAGCCCATTGATACCAAATTTAATTTTCTAAGCCCCAAAGATTCTTATGAAACTTTTCATTTGACTTTTTTTTCAAATTATGAAAAAATAGCAAAGGACATTATTTGTTCCACTTTTATTTGTCTGTTCATTAATATAATCAAAAGGTATGAATTTCACACCTTAGCACAAGAAGGATAATGCAAAAATAATTTTTTTTTGACCAAACAACAAGAGTATTTGAAAATTTTGTTCCATTTATAGCATGGGCTCATCCTGTAAAATTATGACACTATATATCTGTCCTGCATAGACCATAATTTATATTGAATTTTAGGATGTTATATTTTTATAAATATGCTGAATGCATGATGACAATATTGACAGTCTGATTTAGCTATTTTTTTTGATTTTGCAGTTGCAATTTTTAATTTCCCCCCTTCCCCAGGCATATGAAGGAGACAGCCAAAATTATTAAAATTGTCAGGCAGCAATATCCAGTTTTTGGGCTATAATTATTCAGAACTAGAGAGTAAAAATAATTTTAAGCGAAATTATTTATTTAGACCTGTCATTATAAGCTCCTGAGAAAATTTCTTGTTTATCGAAATTGAAGTATTGTTTTCTCTAAGCAGTTTATAGATTCTTTTAAGCAATAATGCACTTATATGTTTCAGGTGATGGGTGTTTGCTGTGAGAATGTGATAGGATACATGCCAGTACCAGTTGGAATAGCTGGTCCTCTGCTGCTGGACAAGCGAATGATGTATGTTCCAATGGCTACTACAGAGGGTTGCCTTATAGCAAGCACTAATAGAGGTTGTCGAGCATTAAGAAAATGTGGTGTGACTTCACGTATTGTTGCTGATGGCATGACAAGAGGGCCTGTAGTGAGGTTCCCAAATGTTGCACGTGCAAGGTGAGGAAAAGCTCAGTGCTTTAGGGGGGGGGGGAAGGAAACAAAAAGCTTTATTATTTTGTTGTGGAAGCAATGGTTAGACACAGTTATGCATATTGTAAAATTAAAAGAAGTTGGTAACAGTGAAGTTTGTTGAATTACACAACTAAGTCAGTATTAAGTGATACTGCACTTCAAACTTGCCTCCTAAACCCAAGATCACGGGTTCGAACCCAGCCGATGGATTTTTTGGGGGCGTAAAAATCCTATGGCACAAAAAAGAACCTCAAGCCTGAAAGAGAGGCCTCTGAGCAAAAATTTGTTAGCCATTTCACGCCCTGAGTTGAATGGGACGCTGATGACGTGAGCTGTCAAAGAGCGTCCATAAATAAATCATTCAAAAAAAAAAAAACAACCAATTTTTATTCTTCAGAACATGTTTCAAGAGCGTTCGCTCTCATCCTCAGTTATATATGTTTCGAATTTATGTTTCATTCTTTTATACACTGTATCTGATTATATATGTAATAAATATCATTTTGGCCTGCTCTATGCTAAGCATACATTAGAAATATTCAAGCACATTTATAAATGAAACTATATGTATTATAAGTAATTTTATTTTTCTCAATTTGTGTTTTAGGAAGACTTTTAACATAAAGTAATTTTAAATTTATTTGGTTGGATTTTATATACTGAAACTTCATTAAATTTAAATATTCCCAATATGTTTAGAATGCATTTACATTCATCTTTGGCTACTTTCTCAAACTCTTATTGCCTTGTTACTATCTCCCTCGCCCTCTTGTGGTAGTCTAATGAACTTCCTGATTAGATCATCCCTGAGTGGGATATCAAAATGCATTGCAATGTTAATTAGAACTTTTACAGTGAAGCTAATCATATAATTAAGATCATTATATGATTGAGTTGAACTGCACACTCTCTTATTGCTCTTTTACTTGTTTAATATGTAGAACTAGTTTCACGAACCTTTGATTTGCATCATCAGTGAATTATCCTGCAGTTGATGGTTAGCTGATGATGCAAACAAAGGTTTCTTGAAACTAGCTCTACATCAAGTAAGTAGAACAATAAGAGTGTGTAGTTTGACTGATTGATTGATTTATTTATGGATGCTCTTTAACATATCAGGTCATCAGCGTCCCATTCAACTCAGGGCGTGAAATGGCCGACAAATTTTGCTCAGAGGCCTCTTCTTTCAGGCTTGAGGTTCTTTTTCGTGCCGTAAATGTACGGGACCCACAGCTTTACTTCCCTTCCGAAGGAAGCCATACTTAGGATTTTTACGCCGGAAAAAATCCATCGATCCTGGCCGGGTTCAAACCCGCATTTTGGGTGTAGGAGGCAAGTATGGTAACCATTACACCACCAGGACCGACTAGTTTGACTGAATCATACAATGATCTTAATTGCATTCATTGTTGTTTGCTTTTAAGTATAAGAAACCATTTGGGAAAGGATGATCTAATCTGAAAGTTTATCAAGCAACCAGGACAGGAAGGCGAAGATAGCAACAAAGCGCAATAGTTGGAGAAAGTAGCTGAGGATGAATGCAGGCGCATTTGGAACTTACCTGAGATATAAAAAAAAGTTAGTGATGTACCAATGTCGAAAATTTGACCAAATATCATAATTTTATTATTACCTGGAAGATCATCATAGTGCTGCAAAACTCCTAACCTAGAGGACCAATATAATTTTGCATTGAAACAAAACTATACATATAATAAATTTATACATTTCATAATAAGAGGCACTGCAGTAAAAAACAAAAAACAAAAAACAATAAGAGAGTTTCCACACGAAAATGCGCAAAAGAAAGGTACAAATTCAAAAACTTCACATACCACCCAATTTACCACAATAAATTCAAAAAAATATTCAAAGAACCAGGAATTATGTTAGCCCCAAAGAACAATTTTAATATAAAGAACCTATCAGGTTGCAGAGTAAAGGACAAATGCCAATAGAACAAAAGTCAGGTATTTATGAAATTAAATGTGCAGAGTGTGATAAAAAGTACATTGAAAAACAAAGAGGAATTTGGAAATTTGGATAAAAGAACACTTTAGAAATATTCGCTTAAAACAGATTGATAAATCAGCGATAGCAGTGCACTTTTGGAATAAAAATCATGAAATTAAACCAGAGACAAAACTACTGAAACAGTTTGTTTACAGGGATCACTCCCGAAACATAAATATCCAATTTTTATGTAAGTGAATGGAATTTGTTTGAACAAATTTTATTACATTGGTTATATATATACCACTCCATTGTCAACAGCTTCATAAGTACATTTAATTGAGATCATAACTCTGTGTTTATTTTTTAAAATATAAATCTATTCCCATATTGCCAATTCCTTGGGATTGGTGGTAGATGAATGAATGTTGTTTAACGCCCGTTTTTGCTACAGAGGCACCACAGGCGATTGGCACTGATGATACACAAAATGAAATGATATATTTGCAAATATTTTTAAGGAAGAAATGTTTATATCTTACATTTCTGAAGTGTTCTTTGGTCCTTGTCTCCAAAATTTCGTATTGTTTTGCCTATGTATATCTGATCACACTCCAAATAATCTATCCGATACACTCCTGACTTTTTGCTGGGTGGAATAATGTCTCTTATGGTGCTGTTCAGAAGCTTTCCAATACTAAATTTATTTTGTGTTGCCAAACGAATATCATAATTCTTAAAAATCTTCATGAATGCATATTAAAAGTCCTACCTCTTTGATGGCCATCTTGTTTTTTTCTTTTACCAAATTTACTAAATTAATAAATTTACAGAACAAAAATATTAAATTCTCTATGGAATTGGAAGAAAATGGTTACTTGCCATTTTTGGACCTAAAAATATACAGGAGAAACGACATAATTTCATTTGGCATATATAGGAAACCTACATATACAGATAATCACATAAAGAATAACAGTTTCAACCCTAAACCACACCTACATGCCATTATAAACAGCCTTGTCCATAGATTGGTAAACATCCCACTCAACAAAGAAGAATATTCAGCAGAATACCGTTATGTCATCAAAACGGCCCTCAACAACAGATTCAGCAGCTCTTTAGTTGATAAGAAAATCAGACATTTCAAAAGACAGAAAGATATTAAAAACACTACAACTCTCTCCACATAAAAAAAGGACATGGTTTTTAAAAGATTGACATATCATCCATGGGCAAACAGGGCATTCATGAAGATTTTTAAGAATTATGATATTGATAAACAAATGAGCCAGTATTAGGTGACACTAAAACTTCATTAACTGATTAATTCTTCAGAACATGTTTCAAGAGCATTAGCTTTCATCTTCAGCTGGGGATTAACTCTGTCCCCAGTCAGTCCCCAGCTGAAGATGAGAGTGAATGCTCTTGAAACGTGTTCTGAAGAATTAATCAGTTAAGCTGGGGACTGACTCAGCTGAAGATGAGAGCGAATGCTCTTGAAACATGTTCTGAAGAATTAATCAGTTAATGAAGTTTTAGTGTCACCTAATACTGACTCATTTGTATATGTAACAACTTCACTGTTCCTAACTTCTTTTAACATTACAATTATGATATTCGTTTGGCAGCACAAAATAAATTTAGTATTGGAAAGCTTCTGAACAGCACCATAAAAGATGTTATTCCACCCAGCAAAAAGTCAGGAGTGTATCGGATAGATTGTTTGGAGTGTGATCAGATATATAGGCAAAACAATATGAAATTTGGAGACAAAGACCAAAGAACACTTCAGAAATGTAAGATATAAACAAGTGGATAAATTGGCAGTTGCAGATCACTTTTGGACTTATGATCATGACATTGGATGAGAAGCCAAACTGTTAAAAGCTACCACCAATCTCTAAGAATTGGCATTATGGGAAAAGATTTTTATTTTAAAAAGTAAACATTTATACAAGTAAAGAGTTATAAATTTTGACATTTCACCAATGGACTTCCTGTTCTGTTATCTAATGGAACCATCAGAGGAGGTGACTATGTCACCTGCTAGGGTTAGTCGGTACCCAGCTGAGGATGAGAGCGAATGCTCATGAAACATGTTCTGAAGAATTAAGCAGTTAGTGAAGTTTTAGTGTCACCTAATACTGACTCATTTGTATATTTAACAACTTCATTGTTCCTAAGTTCTTTTAAGATTACAATGAAAATTTAGACTTTGGTTGACTCTTAGGGGTGTTCAACTACAAGCTGTTTAAAAGGGGACCATGGTTAAAGAAAGTTTGAGATTTGCTGCTGTAACATTTTGCATATACACAATGAGCATTTTGTAGACCATAAACAGCACAGCCTAGTGACTTAGTTTGGCCATAGTCACCTGCTCATACATTAGCTGTGTGTCTGTCTATTTAACTGATCACTCTGTATAATATTATTTTTGAACTTGTTAAATTTTATTTTGTCAATGCATTATTATTATTTACTACTAAATAGGGCTCTATCACATGTTAGAATCCATAGCATTTTGGTCATAATTATCATATCATTTCTTTAATAAATATTGGATCCTCTGCATTTCATTTTGAAAGAAACCATCTTGATTTCAAAGATAGCTTTCTCTTCCTGAATTGTTCGATAATTCAAATCACTGTACATAAGCATTCTAGCAAAGGAGTAGCATAATCTTTTCCCATCCCCACATTCATTAACTACTGTTTGTGTGTCTTTGGTTAATTCAGAAGCCTGGGTGCAATGGTGAATAATGATAGCCTATTTAAAATAAGCAATCAATGCATATTTTGATGGCTGAATTTAAATTAAATGTACTTGCATGTGCCAAAATATAGAGGTTAAAGTTGTAACTAACAAGTTTTCTGTTCAGCCAAATAGTATGTGATCTGGAGAAACCAAAGAGTCATCATAAATAAAATGCTGAGTGTGAATGAAAGAAATTAATAATGATAAGCCACTCTTTATGGGTTAACTTACATATGTTTTGTGTAACTTTTTCCACATCATCAGCTCTTAAACTACTGTTGGATTATTCATAGAAGCTGGGTAGGTAGGTATCCGGGTTTACTCTGGTGGTCTAATAATAAAATTAAATAAAGTACTGTCTGCTTCTGGGATGTCAAAATTCACAAGGTTATGCTCATGTTTTTTTATATAAATCCTTTCCCATATGTTCAGTTCTTTCGGTTGTTGAACAGTTTTTAATAACTTGATGCCTTTTTCTATTTCGTGGTTTTCATTCCATAAATGTGCTACCACAGCTGAATTATCTGTGTGTTTGTAACAGATGTTTCTCCAATGTTCCTTCAACTTAATGCCTATATTTCTGTTTTTCTTCCTTAAGTAGATTTTTTCACAATCCTTGCAATTAAATACCAGATTTTTTCTCTTTGAACCTGGTATTTACCAAATTAATTGTAAGGATTGTGAAAAAATCTACTGAGGGAAGACAAACAGAAATATGGGTATTAGATTGAAGCAATATTGGAGAAACATCTGTCACAAACAAATAGATAAATCAGCTGTGGCAGCACATTTTTGGAATGAAAACCATGAAATAGAAAAAGGCATCGAGTTATTAAAAACTGTTCGACAACTGAAAGAACTAAACATATGGGAAATGATTTATATAAAAAACATGAGCATAATCTTATGAATTTTGACATCCTGGAAGCAGACAGCGCTTATTTTAAGTTTATCACTAGACCACTGGAATCTTCCCGGATACCTACCTATCCAGCTTCTACAAATGATCCAACAGTCATTTAACAGCTGATGATGTGGAAAAGGTTCCACAAAACGTATGTTCTGAGTAAATCTCATGTAAATGAAACCGTAAAGTGTGTTCTAAATATCCTACTCAGAAGAGATCATTAATGGGTGTTTCACTATCTTTGATTCAGAATTGAATTAATATTTAAATGAGAAAGCCAACTTATCTTCATTGAACGCTTATCATTTAAACAGCTTCATCATATTTTCTGGACTGAAAGAACTGGAGCATGTGATTAGGTTTTTAAATTTATTTCATGCAATATCTCAAACAAAACTGTCAATCAAGAAATTACTATTCCTACTCCTATCTCCATTTCTATTAATCACCTATGAAACCTCCTGTGCATTGTGATGCTTTATTTGCTAACTCCAGCATGCAACCAAACTAATAGGATCATTAGATACTCTTGAAAATTGCTGGACAATAATTTTTAATTTAACAATTTGACAGAAAAATAATATGGTTAATAGGCATAGAGATTGTGAAGTATGTGTATATATATGTACACATCTCTCTGCTAGTGGTTGATTGGTTGGTTAGGAGTCGGCTGGGTGGCTGTTGCATACTTGGATGAGCTAATGGTTAACTGGAATGCCACAGGATCTCATTCATTCTCTTATCAATTAAAAAAAACTGTATTATTAAGTAATTTACAAATGACTAAGATGCAATGTAAGCAGAAAAAAAAACAGTCACACACTCACATGGTATGACTTAAATATTGATACAGTCACCTGAATAAGCCTATTTCTGGTTTCCTCATTTATATAAAGAAATAATGCAAACAGTGCAATTTGAGTAACAAAAGTTTCAAATAATCCTGAATTAAGAAATGGAAACAAAACACAAATACTGTAAGAAAGAATAGAAGAAAGAACTAAAAAACTAACTCATACAATAATTAATGAATATCATTGTATGATTAGTTGAACTACACACTCTTAAAGGTTCACTTACTTTTTATAAATGTATGGAACCGGTTTCGAGAACATTTTGTTCCCATCTTCAGCCATGCTAAGGTTCAACTGTCGGATCATTCGTTGAGCTGTGGGAATGTATATTCTGCTCTGGTGGCGGTGTGATAAACTTGTAGTTTATGTTTTCATCCCCGACAATGTCGAAGTTCATTATGCTGTTTTTGTATTTGTAGATGTAGATTTTCTCCCAGGTTGCTAATTCCGTAGGTCCTTGTACTGATTTTAATAATTTTGTTTTATTTATTATGTCGTGATTTTGTGTCCAAAAATGATATGCTACTGCTGATTTCTCTATTTGCTTGTACTTTATGTTCCTGAAATGTTCCTTTAACCGTGTGCCAATGTTTCTCTTTGTTTTCCCTATGTAGATTTTTTTCACATTCTGCACAGTTTATTTTGTAAATACCTGATTTTTCTTCTTGTGGAATACTGTCATTAACATTATCTATCAGCAAATTTTGAACATTAAATCTATTAATCGGTGCCAACCTGATATTAAAATCTTTAAGAATATTCTGAAATTTTTTTTTGTGGCCCATGGATGATATGTGAATTTTTTAAAAGTAAGTTTATCTTTTTTTGCTGAAAGTGTTGTGGTTTCTTTGATATGTTTTTGTCTCTTGAATTTCTGCACCTTTTTATGTACTAGTTCTTTCTTAAAACCATTTTTAACTGCTGTTTCTTCTATTTGTTTGTATTCTTTAAAATATTCTTCTTTGCTAATTTGTAGGTTAACTAGCCGGTGTGTTAAACTGTTAATTACTGCATGTTTGTGTGCTGTAGGGTTTAAACTGTCAGCTTTGATGTGATTATCTGCATGTGTATTCTTTCTGTATATTCCAAATTTAAGTTTTTCTTGGCATTTCATTATTTTAATATCCAGGAATGGCAGCATGTTATCTGGATATCCTGGATATTAAAATAATGAAATGCCAAGAAAAACTTAAATTTGGAATATACAGAAAGAATACACATGCAGATAATCACATCAAAGCTGACAGTTTAAACCCTACAGCACACAAACATGCAGTAATTAACAGTTTAACACACCGGCTAGTTAACCTACAAATTAGCAAAGAAGAATATTTTAAAGAATACAAACAAATAGAAGAAACAGCAGTTAAAAATGGTTTTAAGAAAGAACTAGTACATAAAAAGGTGCAGAAATTCAAGAGACAAAAACATATCAAAGAAACCACAACACTTTCAGCAAAAAAAGATAAACTTACTTTTAAAAAATTCACATATCATCCATGGGCCACAAAAAAAAATTTCAGAATATTCTTAAAGATTTTAATATCAGGTTGGCACCGATTAATAGATTTAATGTTCAAAATTTGCTGATAGATAATGTTAATGACAGTATTCCACAAGAAGAAAAATCAGGTATTTACAAAATAAACTGTGCAGAATGTGAAAAAAATCTACATAGGGAAAACAAAGAGAAACATTGGCACACGGTTAAAGGAACATTTCAGGAACATAAAGTACAAGCAAATAGAGAAATCAGCAGTAGCATATCATTTTTGGACACAAAATCACGACATAATAAATAAAACAAAATTATTAAAATCAGTACAAGGACCTACGGAATTAGCAACCTGGGAGAAAATCTACATCTACAAATACAAAAACAGCATAATGAACTTCGACATTGTCGGGGATGAAAACATAAACTACAAGTTTATCACACCGCCACCAGAGCAGAATATACATTCCCACAGCTCAACGAATGATCCGACAGTTGAACCTTAGCATGGCTGAAGATGGGAACAAAATGTTCTCGAAACCGGTTCCATACATTTATAAAAAGTAAGTGAAGCTTTAAGAGTGTGTAGTTCAACAAATCATACAATGATATCCATTAATATGATTGGCTTCACTGTGTTTAAGTTCCAATTTTACATTTAAGTCATACAATAATATTAAAGAATAATGGACTCAGTTTTATCACTGAAAAAGAATGAACATTTAGAAGCTGAAAGGACTCGTGGATTGTTTCTAAACTCTATGATTACCTTACTCAGAAAAGATTACCTCGAATAGTCAAAAAACAATAACTTATATGACTTTTGGCACTATGGCACATTGTTCAACAGAGCATTATAGTGAGAAAATTATATTGAAAAAGGGAATTCTGTTTCAAGTAAATGCACTATATATATTTATATGTTACACAATCACATATTATGTACTTTTTTTTAATTTAGCTATGTATACAGCTCCCATAACATTTTTTATAAACAATGAAAATTGATTGACATTATTGTATGATTTAGTTGAACCACACACTCTTAATGCTTTACTTACTTGTCATAATATATAAAATTGGCTTTACTCTGCAAGTTCCAATTAACATTTTAATTAATAAAATTGATTTTAAATATGTTACAGTGAGGCAATGCTGTGGATGGAGGCATCAGAAAATTTCATTAAAATAAAAGATGGCTTTGATTCTACTAGCCGTTTTGCACGACTTACAAAGCTTAATGTTAGCATTGCAGGCAGACATCTTTTCATTCGATTTGTAGCAAAAACTGGTGATGCCATGGGAATGAACATGCTATCCAAGGTGAGTGCTGCATTTTAGATTATGAATTCTTTTTGATGAACTGTCCTTACTGCACTGAATCATAGAAGATACTTTAGTATGTATAATTGCAGTTCTTCAATCATTAAAATTGTTACTTAAAATGAATTTTGTCTGTATTTCTTATCCTAAACTTAGGTACTCATTTTTTATACTAAACTCCACTTACATAAAAATAAGATGCATTTCGGCAGAATCTCCCTCATCTTCAGTTGCTCACTGAACCGCCATTACTCAAAATGATGGCTGGATACCTGGATGTTCCTTTGTTGGCATCTGTTGACTGAAGTAGGAACTTGCTGAATTCATCCATAAGAGGAAACTGGAAGTTCATTAGGTTTTCTTTGTTTTTTAATATGAAAATTTTTCCCCATGTGGATTACTCCATTGGGTAGTAAAGATGTTTCAGCAGTTTAAACTTCCAGTTTATTTCACAATTTTTGGTTGAAAAATCAGTTGCTACTGCTGATTTATCTACTTGCTAAAACCAAATCTTCTTAAAGAGTTCTTTCCTCCAAATTTCTAAATTTCTCTTTGTTTTGCCTCTGTAACTCTGCTCACAATCTGCACACTTTATTTCATAAATTCTTGATTTCTGTTCTGTTGGTATGGAACCTTTCACTGTGCATCCTAATAAATTCTTGATATATCTGTTCTTTGGGGCTAACATTATCCCATGTTCTTTGAAAATTTTCTTGAACCTGTTTTGGTAAATTGATTGGTATGTGAAACTTTTGAATTTGTATCCTTCTTTTGTGTTTTCCATTGTGGAAACTTCCCTTCCCTTTTTGTCTTTTAGATTTATTGATAATTTTTATTACTGTATCTTTGTTGAAACCTTTGGTTATAGCTGTCTTTATTATCTGTTGGTATTCTATTTTGTACTCTGTTTCTGTAAGGGGAATATTCATCAATCTGTGTGCCAAACTGTGAAACACTACATATTTATGTGGAATGGGGTTATAACTCGCATTTTTATGTAATTTTCTCTGTGTGTTTCTTTTCTGTGAATTCCAAAATTCAAACAATCTCCATTTTTCCATTTCAAAAATTTGTCTGTATTGTTTTGTTTTTATTGCCTTTAGACTTGTGTGTACAAGTATTAACAGGGTAATCTATACAATAACATATGCAGAATTTAAATGCATATTATATGCTATTCAGTTACATTATATGCATATTTCTTTATAATTAATTCTGAGTTTCCTTCCTCAGAACAACCTGTATAGTTGCATGCTTAAATGATCTGTTTCTTGAATGAAGAGAAGGTGTATGGAATAAGAAATGGGAAAATTTACAGGTAGCAATTGTGATACTAAATTTTTTTGGAACTGGTAACAAGGAGTTTTTGAAAAAAAAATGGTGATTATATAGGGAAGGTAAGAGAGAAATGGTGGAAAAGAGTGATTAAAGTTAAGGGAGAATAAATATATATATATACACACACACATATATATATGGAAATAAGGAAGGAACTAAGGAAAGATAGGATCTAATACATAAACAACTAGGGTGTTAAGTGTAAAAGATCACAAAAATATGTATTATAGGAACAATGGTAAATAGTATAAAAGCATTTGTTAAACTTTTTGTAATGACAGAGTGAAATAAATATTTTATTCCATTCTAATACCCCCAGCCTGTAAGGGCATTTTTCTATCAGACACTTTTTAAAACTTTATTTTGTGTAATTTCACTTAGAAATGATTTGAGCATTTGTAGCAAATCACATAATTAGAAGTAGGTGATATACATGCCATAAAAATTATACATACAATTTTAGGAAATACTTTTATCTCTCCTATTTCAAATTCCTTTTCATAACAAAATTTGGATAATTTATTTAGAGGTACCTTTTTTATATTATTTTAAACATACATTACCACACCCCCACTCTTACAGGTTTTTCTACAGTAAAAAGATGTCAGTTCATAGTGATTGATTTTGTAGTGTTAACTTGTCTCATGAGACATCTTCCATAAGAACAACTACTTGAGGTTTCATACAATCTAGTACATTTGCAACTAATTCAATTTTATTACTTCTTCAGAGACAGGACGAATAAATGCATGGACCTTAAGCAAGATTCTGTTGATAAATAAAAAGAAGGTAGCCTAACGTTTAATGTTGTCTTTGTTAGCTGGTGTTTACAATAAAGGAGAAATGAAGGTGTATCTAAAATATTTCCCAGAAATGGAACAGGCATGTTTTAATATCTTTATCTTTTATTCCAATATTCACATACTGTGCTGTTGTTTGACACTGGTTCAGTTTTGAAGTTAACTGTCTGCAATTGCAAATTTCTACCAGGATGACTCCAGTTGCAAGTTCTTTAGCTGCAAAACTTATGGACAATGCTATTATAACCCATGGAAAAGTGATGTTGTGTCAAGTATGTTACTAAAAATTAAGCTGTAAAATGAAATATCAGTTGAAACAGCACACATACGTGCATTTCACAACAAAAAAACAGTTGCATTCAGTTAATAAGCAGACTTAGATGCATAAAAATTTCTCTAGAAAGAAGCTTTATAAAGATGTGTGAAGCCATGATCACAGTAAACTCCAGGTGCGAAAATACCACTAGTGATATCAATGATGTTGAGATATCATTTTCACTGTATAAAAGCATGCTTTCTTACTGCTGACAGAACCAACCAACCATATTTTCCTGAAAATATGTTTAGAAATATCTTGTGACATAGTATGTTTCATGTCTTAATTTATTTAAGAAATGCATCAAAAGCATGTGACATGTGATAAAGGTTCATGCGATATATTTAAATGTGTAATTTTTATCATATCCTAAACTTGGGTATTCATTTTTTTACACTAAACTCCATTTACTTACATAAAAGTAAGACTTGTTTTGGGAGAATCTCTCCCGTCTTCAGTTGCTCACCGAACCGCTGTTACTGGAAATGATGGCTGGACACCGGAATGTTTCTGTCCAGCCATCATTTCGAGTAATGGTGGTTTGGTGAGCAACTGAAGATGGGAGAGATTCTCCCGAAATGCATTTTACTTTTGTGTAAGTAAATGGAGTTTAGTGTAAAAAAAATGAATACCTAAATTTAGGATATATTACCAATCCATTGTCAGCAGCTTCGTAAGTACAATATTTAAATTTGTGTCATGTTTATTTTTTTATCTTAACTTTAAATAAAAACATTTTGGAACAATTTTCAGTCCTGCTGCATTTTGATATTACATATTTAGTTCATATTTAGAGCTTTTGTTACATATTATGTACATATTTTAGGATAATATTACTTCAGACTCTACTGATAACTGACTTGGAAGGTCTGCCTGGAAGGCAATGATGTTACCATGGTGTAAACCTAAGATACAAAATCCTGTAGTTGAAAATATGTTTGACCAAATGTGCTCTTTCTGTATTTTCTGGATTAATGCTGAAATAAATAAAGATAGATGAGTAAACCACTCTCAATGTCTTTGATGTTACAGGGAACAGAAGTTGCTCTAAACTTAATAAAGAAGCTTTTTCCAGACATGGAGATTATCAGCATAAGTGGAAACTATTGCACAGATAAGAAGCCTGCAGCTATAAATTGGTATGTTTGAATTAGTAAAATCCTACTTACAAAACAGTTGTATACAATGGAATATTTTGCTTTTCACTTTATTCAATAGTTTTTGTGTATTGGTATTGTCTATCTATGTTACCTATTCCAATCTCTTGGACTATTTTCTTCACTTGAGATAACCAACTTCTTTTCCATTTTATTTTCTCTTGTGTCCATAAGCAGTGTTTAACTATATTGCTATTTAAATCTATGCTATTTATAATTAAGAAAAAACTTAAATAACTAATAAATCTGCATTTATGAAAGATATACATAAATATTATGACAGTGGATGCAAAAATAAATTTATGTATGTAATGCATGACAGAATTCTATACTTATGTCCATACATATGTATATGAAATTCTCTTATAAGTAATTACATAATTTGTAGGTTTATTCGTATAGTTGTTACATTATTTATCCAATAATATTTCAGGTTTGCATATTAGTGAGCCTGCATATGTTTTAAAGTCTCTTAATGATAATATTGTCATGAATTATAATATCCCAAAATATAATTCTATAGTTTTTTTTGTGGAATGGTTACAGAGTAGTTGTACCTGTCATGTCTGGAATGTAAATTCTTACTAATTTCAAATAATTTAATAATGCATTATAATTACCATCAGTACATTCTTAAAGGGCAAAATATGTTTATATCCCCCAGTGCCATCACTGTGTATTTGAACGCACCTTCAGCCTTGGAAGAATGTGTAACTGAGATCTGAGATCTGGGATGCCTGTAAGGTGCAGCTATGTTATTTAGCACCTATATTATTTAAAGAGCAGGATGATAGATGATAATTCAGCCAAATGAGTTGAGGGAACTTTCCCAGATCTAAATTTCACCTTAAGATATGAGGGAAAGCCCCTGAAAAATCTCAGCTAGGAAATCGAACCAAGTGTAAATTGAACCCAACCATGGCAGTGATAGAGATAAAAATCTTTATTCCATTCTCCTTCTGAGCCAGGATCATTAAATAAAATATCGACCATTTCTTTCTTCATGAGCCTTCCTAAACTATGCAGTCATGGAAGTGACAAGTGTACTAAGAAAAATACTTTGCAAACAAATATTGGGCTTATCCAAAACCTAGCTGAATGGGATATCCTAGTTGAACTAGATAGAAGAGGCAGTAATGGGAAAATTATGGAGAGAATATTGAAATACTGATAGAATTAGTATGAATAAAATCACGTAATATATATCATACTAAACACTCATATTGCTTCACTTACTTGTACGATATTTGTTACCTGTTTCGAAGACCTTCGTCTTCATCCTCGGAAAAGGATACAACTGGTTGGAGAATCAAACGGCTCTGTCAAGATGAAGCGCCACCCTGGTAGTGTTTTTATGTATTTAAAATTGGTGTTTTCTACAAAGTTCGTTAATCGATCTCTGTATTTATGCATTTAAATTTTTTCCCAAGTATCCAGTTCTATATGTCTCTGAGTCTCTTTTAATAAATCCACCGGTTGGTGGAAAACACTCAGTCAGCGGGGACGGTCCTGGCAGGATTCGAACCCCAGAAGAAAAACACAGCTTCACAAAAAATGTATTTCTTCTACAATGGGCTAGTACTGCAATCTAGTAAATTTCTATGCTAATTAAAACATTTGGTTACTTATTAGAGCAGACAAAAAACATGAATAAACCTGCCGCAAGCAGCAAATTTTTAAGTCACCTTGAGCATAGTTTGTCGCTCCTCAGACTGGAAAGTATTCAACTTTTTGGTTGTTGTGTTAGATCAAAATAATGATTCAGATTATAAAAATAAAAAAAATTTCAATTAATTAGAAATGTTAATTTATCTTCATCATAAATCTGCTCCTTAGTTGAATATTTAAGTTAATTTATTTAATTTTTCTGTAATTTTAGGTTAGAGGGACGAGGAAAATCTGTGGTATGTGAAGCAGTAGTACCTGCGGATGTAGTGAAGACAGTGTTAAAGACATCAGTTCATGCACTGGTAGATGTAAATATTTACAAGAATCTGGTTGGTTCTGCCATGGCAGGAAGCATTGGTGGATTCAATGCGCAGTCTGCTAATATTGTCACAGCAATCTATATTGCAACTGGCCAGGTACTAAAATTAATTATGCATTTGAATTGATAATTTTATTAATCATAAATCTGGTTTATTTTCAATCTATTGTAAATGAAAAATAGTGCTGCATATATTTGAATTGTATATGCTATTGTTATCATAATGCTATTAATGTGTCATCCATTTTTATATAGTATTATTTGTTTATGGATTCAGTGATTATTTTTTATCAATGTGTGGCATTGACAGAAAAATGTTGTGAGAGATAGTTTTTAAATTTTCAGTTGTAGAATATATTAAGGATGTGGAAATCATGCATGCAATGTTTTTTTTTATAAATAATTGGTACTTGATTTTGGAAACTGGGAGCACAATTGAAGAGAGATGGACATATCATTTGTATCCACTGTATTGTAATTCAGATATCAGGTTTTTATGGCTGTTGAGCAGCTAGACATCAAAATCACTGATATAAAATTGTATAGTTTTGAAACTAGAATTGTTTAGTGTTTTTTGAATAATATACATATGAATAATTATTATCAATCAGAAAATGTCACATATTTTTCAAACATTACAGCATCATACATAGCATTAAGACAATAATTAGAGTATTTAGCTTATGAATCAGTGATCACTCCTGTATAAGAATATCAGGAATTCCAACCAATCACACCTACCTATTGCCACAATTTTGTCATTTCCATTTTTATCACTTTCATTATTTTGCACAAACATGCAATTGCTTTTGTGTAAATTCATCAGAACAAGGCACTGAAGTATCTTTATAGCTTCTTTGGCCTAAACATAAGGGTAAACTAGAAATCAATAATTAGTATGGCAAGCAATTGAAAACATTTTGGCAAGATGTCAGATGCATAAATTACTTTTAATACAAAGTTCCAAGCCAAAATTACAAACAAAATGGAAATATTGTGTGAACAAGTTTAACCAATGTAATTTTATTTTCAAAATTATGTTTTTAATAATTCTACATTTATTAGTGTTGTATGTTATTATGTAATTGTCTTTTATTGTTATCAGAAAGAGTTTAAATGAAAAAATATAACAGTATATTCCCTAAATCATTAATTTAATTTTGACCTTCATCTCAATTGTTAGCAGAAATTAAAATACTGAACTGGATGTCCTAAACTGTAAGCATATTTTATGGATATAATATTTAATTTCTATAATTTTATTTATTAAATAGTTCAAATAAATGCAATTCAGGCTTTAAATTCTCTAAAGATAAATTCTGGAGCTGTAATATTACTACAGATGCTATTCTGACAACTGTAATTTATTAAATTGGCACATGGGAAATGACTGTCAAGCCATATTCATGCCCAAAAGATAGAACACAGTCTTCAAAGGATTTTTTTTCTAGTACTCTGCCACATTCTTAAGCATTTATAACTGTAATTAAAAGAGAAGTTAAGAAGTTAAGAATTTTGTATTATTTTATAAAATAATGGTTGTTAACAAGAATGCCATGAGTGGCCAGGGTTGTTAAGACAGGGACTTTGGATCAGGATGTTTGGGTTTCAGTTCTCATGAGGACTGTCCTCCCTAATTGAAGTTTTTTCCAGGTTTTACTCAGTTCTTATAAATAGCAAAATCTGGGGGGGGGGGGGTTAAACTTAGACCTGGAATGCCCCTTAAAAAAGTAATTTCACAATTAACAGCTAAAAACTGGCATTAAAAAAATTACAAGGATTATGACAAAAATAAACAATGTTTGAAATATTGATTTGCAGGTGTTTTTGTTGAAGTTGGTGTCTTATTAGGTATCTTCAGTGTAGATAATTTCCTGGTGTAGTAGTTATCACATAAATGTTAATTTGTTGAATATAGTATTCTTTGAAAAATAAATGTACACCCTAAAACAAAACAAAAAATATCAGACTCTTGAACTTTAAATATATGTACGATCATTTCAGCACAGTAGTGCCTTGTCTGCATACAAAAATTACCAGCTGTTTTATGTCCAGTAAGCTAAAGTTGCATTATTATGCTTTCATTAGAAACCTTTTCAGTGCATGAAGTTATTTCACCAGTATCATACAGACAAGAGAAGCAAGAGGTCATACGTTCTATTGCCACCTGGTCTTTTTAATTGTTTTAAATGCTCTTTTTTTTAGAACATGAGAATTACTTCTATGTTGCAGCTTTATTTCTAATGATTGTAGATTTTACTTTTTAATTTATGTGTAATATAATACCTGATCCAGCTAGATGTTGATGTAGAGGATAGAGTTGATATGTTTTGGTTGCATATTATTAATGGAGCCAAGGTAAGAAATATGTAATGCTCACAATGTTCACTGGAAACGAGGCAGACTAAAACCAGTGATATTAAACAACACCTTGATGGTGTGTATGAGGGAAGTTTCCACTTCATATTCCTCAGTGAAAGAGAGGCCAAAATTATTTCCTTTAGGCAGAGAGAGCCTTAGAGATGAGCACATGAGAGTAGGCTAGTGGATGTATTGACACAAGAATACAGGTTCCTTTCCAAGGAAGAAGTTCTAAGTGACAGTAAGTGACAGGCTTCTAAAGACTAAAGAAATAGTGGCCAGGTTGGTTTTTCTAAAACAACTGTGCTTCGCATCCTTCATCAATATTGGCACATGCATAAAATCAGCAAGATGGATGCCTTGATTCTTGCAGCGTTCAAATTAAATGCACATGTTGTCAGAAGTTTTTGAATTTTGCCGTGGTAACAAGAGGACAGTATTGGAATCCATCATACAGAAATGGTTCTCTACTATGACCCCTCTTTCAAAAAGAGAATCAGTGGAGTGGCAGAAGAAATGTGAAGCACCCCCTAGAAAGCTTAGGTCACACAGTCTACAAAGACATTCACAGCAACAGTTTTTTGGGACTGCAGAGGAATTTGATATACTTCATAAAAAGGACACAATGATGATGGGATGTAGGGATTGGAAATAATGTAGGGATGTAGGGATTGGAAATAATAGCATACTCCTTGAGAATCTCAAGAACTTCTTAGTACCTTGCAGAAGAAACTCTTCAAGAAGACTCAACATGCTTCTGACATCACACAGTACACCAAGAGCTATAACACGCAATGTTGTCATAGCCAACCAGACAAATTAACAGATACTTTAGCCTTCCATGCACAGTGTATAGCATAGAGGTATATGCAAACAAAAAGAAAGGTCTGACTTACCTCAGGCTACCATGAAATGGATTGAAGAATCTGTCATTTATTTGATCTTGAGCCTTTGATTTATGTATTGAATTTACTAATTATAGTGACATTGATTGCTAATGAGAAAATACCATGGCCCTGGGAGTATTTTGCAAAAGTGCAATGTAATTAATGGATATCATTGTATGATTTGTTGAACTACACACTCTTAAAGCTTCACTTACTTTTTATAAATGTATGGAACCGGTTTCGAGAACATTTTGTTCCCATCTTCAGCCATGCTAAGGTTCAACTGTCGGATCATTCGTTGAGCTGTGGGAATGTATATTCTGCTCTGGTGGCGGTGTGATAAACTTGTAGTTTATGTTTTCATCCCCGACAATGTCGAAGTTCATTATGCTGTTTTTGTATTTGTAGATGTAGATTTTCTCCCAGGTTGCTAATTCCGTAGGTCCTTGTACTGATTTTAATAATTTTGTTTTATTTATTATGTCGTGATTTTGTGTCCAAAAATGATATGCTACTGCTGATTTCTCTATTTGCTTGTACTTTATGTTCCTGAAATGTTCCTTTAACCGTGTGCCAATGTTTCTCTTTGTTTTCCCTATGTAGATTTTTTCACATTCTGCACAGTTTATTTTGTAAATACCTGATTTTTCTTCTTGTGGAATACTGTCATTAACATTATCTATCAGCAAATTTTGAACATTAAATCTATTAATCGGTGCCAACCTGATATTAAAATCTTTAAGAATATTCTGAAATTTTTTTGTGGCCCATGGATGATATGTGAATTTTTTAAAAGTAAGTTTATCTTTTTTTTGCTGAAAGTGTTGTGGTTTCTTTGATATGTTTTTGTCTCTTGAATTTCTGCACCTTTTTATGTACTAGTTCTTTCTTAAAACCATTTTTAACTGCTGTTTCTTCTATTTGTTTGTATTCTTTAAAATATTCTTCTTTGCTAATTTGTAGGTTAACTAGCTACAGTGTAGTTAACCTACAAATTAGCAAAGAAGAATATTTTAAAGAATACAAACAAATAGAAGAAACAGCAGTTAAAAATGGTTTTAAGAAAGAACTAGTACATAAAAAGGTGCAGAAATTCAAGAGACAAAAACATATCAAAGAAACCACAACACTTTCAGCAAAAAAAGATAAACTTACTTTTAAAAAATTCACATATCATCCATGGGCCACAAAAAAAAATTTCAGAATATTCTTAAAGATTTTAATATCAGGTTGGCACCGATTAATAGATTTAATGTTCAAAATTTGCTGATAGATAATGTTAATGACAGTATTCCACAAGAAGAAAAATCAGGTATTTACAAAATAAACTGTGCAGAATGTGAAAAAAATCTACATAGGGAAAACAAAGAGAAACATTGGCACACGGTTAAAGGAACATTTCAGGAACATAAAGTACAAGCAAATAGAGAAATCAGCAGTAGCATATCATTTTTGGACACAAAATCACGACATAATAAATAAAACAAAATTATTAAAATCAGTACAAGGACCTACGGAATTAGCAACCTGGGAGAAAATCTACATCTACAAATACAAAAACAGCATAATGAACTTCGACATTGTCGGGGATGAAAACATAAACTACAAGTTTATCACACCGCCACCAGAGCAGAATATACATTCCCACAGCTCAACGAATGATCCGACAGTTGAACCTTAGCATGGCTGAAGATGGGAACAAAATGTTCTCGAAACCGGTTCCATACATTTATAAAAAGTAAGTGAAGCTTTAAGAGTGTGTAGTTCAACAAATCATACAATGATATCCATTAATATGATTGGCTTCACTGTGTTTAAGTTCCAATTTTACATTTAAGTAACAATGTAATTATATTTGTTCCTGGTGTATTATTTTGAAAACAAAAATACATTGGACATCATGCATCATTTGAAGAGATATAACAAATCAGACAAGTATTATTAATTGAATAATTCTTCATTTGTTGTTGAACTGAGTATTGTTCTGTTTCATTTGACTTTGTAAATAAGCATTTATATTAATATTACATAAATGAAATTTAAGCAAACATCCTATATGGTAACCTGAAGGTAAAAACTCCTAAAAAGATATTGTACTTACGAAAAGATATTCCAAACACAGATTAATTGAAATTGTAATACTGCAAAACAGCTCAAGGTCCAATATTTACAGCACATTGTAATCTACATGTGCATGTAGAGAGGGCAGCATGATTCACATTTGTTTGACAGGGATTATGAGATTCTCAAGAATTTGAATTCCCATTTCAAATGGGAAGTGTTACACTGAGCTACTGCAACAGTTGTATAGTGTCATCAAGAGAAAGAGGCACAGAATGCTGAGTTGAGGAGTTTATATGACGATAAACTATGTGGCAATGAACACATGTGGCTTCCTGGAGCTGGACCATCTGCTATACAGCCCAGAGACCCCAATGACTGTTACCTTTTTCCAAAACTGAAATCTGATCTTTAAAGACAGAGCTTCATGAATGATAATGAGTTGAAGGCTGCTGTTTTTCAGCATTTTGCAGACAAAGCTTTCAGACTATTTTTTTTTAGGAAACTTGAAGTAAAGGAAGATTATATTGAAGAATGATACTTATATTTTTATTCTATCACCTACTGAAAATGATCAGGCTGGAAATGCCTGTATGCTCTTTATAGTATTTGTATTATTTACTGCTGTCTAATAGGTGGTAACCAAGAATAGTGCAGACCAAATTTACTGTGAAATCCTGCCATTATGTCTGTGTATGCAGTACAGATTATCTCATCTAAGAACTAGGCTAGTATTACTCAAATGCAATGATGGAAATTAACAATGCTAATTATAAACTTTGCTTTGCTCATAGGATCCAGCTCAGAATGTAGGCAGCAGTAACTGCATCACACTGCTGGAGCCTTGGGGAGAAGATGGTAGGGATCTGTACATCAGCTGTACAATGCCATCTGTTGAGATTGGCACAGTCGGAGGTGGGACTGTACTGCCACCACAGGCTGCTTGTCTTGAGATTTTGGGAGTACGAGGTGTGTAAGCCCATTCTTTGAAATCTTACGAATACAATTTATATAGTCATCAAGAATTACTGCAAGCAGCATAATGAAATAATCTCTTCTGAGTCAAATGTTTAGAATACTGTTTATGATTTCACTTAAATGAAATTTACTTAGGACATATGTTTCATGGAACTATTGTCCACATCATCAGCTGTTAAATGACTCTCATTTGCGAAACCATAAAACAGTGTGTTCTAAATATTTGACTCAGAAGAGATTATTAATGAGTGCTTCATTGTGTTTGATTCCAAATTGAATTAATATTAAAAGCATCATGAAATATTGCATTATTACAACAATATTTGATGATAAGTCTGAATTATTTTATTCTTAAAATGCAATAATATATATGCCTCTTCACTTTACATTTACTTTCCCAGCTGTTAAAATGTTTATTATGTACCTTTATCCCTCTCTCTCAAATATGTTCAATGATCTCATAACTTTAAAAAAATTTAACACTATATCGTTTCATTACCACCTTGAATTTGATTTCTTATGGTAATGTAATACATACAGTTATTATTTCTAATGCCTACTTTTATGACATACAGGAGCAAATGAAGAACATCCTGGTGAGAATGCAAACATGTTAGCACGAGTAGTCTGTGCAACAGTTTTGGCTGCAGAGCTCTCTCTTTTATCTGCATTGGCAGCAGGCCATCTCGTTAAGAGTCATCTTAGACTCAACAGGTAAATGCACTGAGCAGAATTCTATATTGTACATTTGTATATTGTAACACTTTTTAGAATACTAACACATGCTTTTATTATTGAGAGTAATTGTGATAGATTATTTATACAATTACTGGATGCTATTAAATTAATGCTTAAATTATTTCTGTCAAATCTCATGTGTTTACATATACAGTATCAACTCTAAAATTAACCATCAGATCATTAACAAATTTTGTAGTGTGTCACCTGTGTGGTAGAAATTATAAATGAAATAAACAAGCCAAATATGCTATGAGCATGCAATTTGTGGTGTGAAAGCAACACATTATCATTTTCATTTTCATTTGTAAAATTAAAATAAGTTAGGAACAATGAAGTTGTTAAATATACAAATGAGTCAGTTAATGGATATCATTGTATGATTAGTTGAACTACACACTCTTAAAGCTATAAAAAGTAAGTGAAGCTTTAAGAGTGTGTAGTTCAACTAATCATACAATGATATCCATTAATATGATTGGCTTCACTGTGTTTAAGTTCCAATTTTACATTTAAGTAAATGAGTCAGTATTAGGTGACACTAAAACTTCACTAAGTGATTAATTCTTCAGAACATGTTTCGAAGAGTGAACCAGTTAGTGAGGTTTTAGTATCACCTAATACTGACTCATTTGTCTATTCATTTTCATTGTTACTGCTATGTTGTTCTTGACAGCAGCGATCTCTGATGGTAAATAATTGCTGCAGTTTAAACCCATAACTTAAAGTACTGCACTCCGGATTTTTATGTCCTCAAAAAATCCTTCCACCTTAGCCAGGATCAAACCCATGAACCTTGTGGTCTTGAAGCAAACACATTAACCTGATGCTTCACTTACTTTTAAATATGGTGGGGCCAGTTTCAAAGAGACATTCTCTCCATCTTCAACCAATTTGACGACTGGTAGGAGAAACTAACATCTATGGAGACATGTGGCTATGCCCTGGTGGCATTTTTTTATAAAATGGAAATTTGTGTTACATTCTCTTTAATGTCGAAATTCATAAGGTGATCCCTATTTTTATGAATGTAAATCTTCTCCCATGTGTACATCCATGTGCTTCTTTAATAACTTTATTTCTCTTTTTATGTCGTGATTATCTCTCCAAAAATGGTATGCCACTGCTGACCTATATATCTGTTTGTACTTAATGTTCCTGAGATGTTCATTTTAGGTTTTCCAATGTGTATCTTATCACATTCTTTACATGTTATTTTGTAGATGCCTTACTTTTTCTCCTGTCGAGTAGGAGTAGTATTAAAAGTGTTGTCCACAAATATTTTTTAGAGTGTATCTGTTAACAGGTGCCAATTTAATGTTAATATCTTTAAAAATGTTTTGGAATTTATTCATATCTACTGGATGGTAGGTGAATTTTTAAAAAACTGTTCTCTCTTTTTCAGTCAATAGTGTGATTGTATTCTTGATCAATTTCTTCTTTAGGAATCCATTCATTTTTTTGTTTACTAAATTTTTGTTAAAACTATTTATAATAGCAATCTCCTATATCTTCTCAAATTATTTTTTTGTATTTCTCTTTACTGATTGGTAAATTCACCAGTCTATAGCTGTTGAAAATTGTGCGATTGTGAGCTATGGGGTTGAACCCATTTGATTTTATATAGTTATGGTGTGAGTATCCTTTCTATATATTCCAAATTCTAAATTTGAGATTGGTCCCACCATATTTAAAAGTAAGTGAAGCATAAGAGTATGTTAGATAACAGATTAGATAGAATTTACATTTAACAAGCTTCAATGTGTGAGTTCCAACAGAATTTTTAAAAATTTTTTATTTTTCGAAAGTGCTTAAATGAATGATATTAACCTGAGATCACTGAGGCTACCTGATCATATCATTACTCACAATGAAAATGAAAATATATAAGGTACTTTATGAGCTCTAAGGTAGTAGAGCTCATTAAGCGTGTAATTATAACTTCCAAATGACTTAAATCATTAACAGCTGCTTGTACCACTAAGGATCTTATTTTTGCTTTTAAATTAAATTGAGGTACCAAGAGGTCAGCTCATAATTATACCAATATTATAAAATTATAAACATAATTATTACAAACACTATCTCCTCTGAGTTTGTGAGTTTTGATTTTATTTGTATATTTGTTTTCTTGCAACTGAAACAGATGTAGAGACTAATTAAAATTTTTTTAAAAATTGTAAAAACTTAAAAAAAAAAAATTTTTTTTCGTATGGAACTAATACAATGAAGCTCACATGAATTAAATCTGTCATCTAACACTCTTCATGCTTCACTAACCTTAAAAATATTTGGTACGGGTTTCAAAGATACGTTATCTCCATCTTCAGCCATGGGCGACTGGTGTAAAAGGCTGTTGTTACGTAGCATCAGAAGCAATGTTCTGCTCTGGTGAAATTTTTATAAACTTAAAATTTGTATTTTCTTCCTTCGGAATGTCAAAATTCATCAAATGATCCTTATGTTTGTAGATGTAAATCTTTTCCCAAATATCCAATTCTACCGGTCCCTGTACAGCTCTCAATAATTCAACTTTTTCCTTTATATCATGAGTTTTGGTCCAAAAGTGATATGCCACTGCTAATTTTTGTATTTGTTTGTATTTTAAATTTCTCATATGTTCTTTTAGACGTATCCCCACATTCCTCTTAGTTTTTCCTACGTAGATCTTATCACATTCAGTAACCATTTTCCTAGCAAATATGTGGGTGTGCTAATATTGTTTATGATTGGTCTCATGCTCATTATTGGTTTGTGAATTTTTGGCAAGCCATATATACTGGCTATTTTAGAATTATTTGTAATTAATTTGTATTTATTTGTGTCTGATAACCATTTTGCTAGCAAATATGTGGGTGTGTTAATATTGTTTATGTTTATCAGATTCAATGAATTACCAAAGTTCAAAAGTAGAAGCATAAATAATTCTATGCAATTAATTGAAGAAATTAGGATATTAGATTATTACCTATAGATACACTAGTGTAGTTTGATATGATCTCATTGTTCCCCAGCATTCCTAGAGAAAAATTTTTAATCATTTTACAAAAATGGTTAAAAGAAGTAGGAGTCAATGAAACACACAGAAAAGCGTACATACATCTGACAAGCATTTGTATTAATCAGTCATATTTTACATTTGATAAACAGTTTTATAAACAACAAACAGGCTTGACAATCGGCAGTCCTTTATCTCCTTTCCTGGCAAATCTTTACACGAGTAATTTTGAAACACATATTACTTCCGCCTTTCCACACTTCTTTAAGTGTTGGTACAGATATGTGGATGATATTTTTGCCATAGTTAATAAAAAGTTAATTGAGGATGCACTAAAGATTTTGAATATTCAAAATAGAGATATAAAATTCACACATGAAATAGAAACAGACAATATGCTGCCTTTTTTGGATATTAAAATTATAAAGAGTAAAGAAAACTTGAAATTTGGCATATATAGAAAGGACACACATGCAGATAATTATATCAAAGAAAATGACCTTAATCCTATAGCTGACAAACATACCATTTTTAATAGTTTGATATGCAGATTGATCAATTTGCCAATCAGTAAAGAAGAATATAACATAGAATAAAAAAAATAAAAGAAATAGCAGTTTTAAATGGTTTTAATGAAGATTTAATACATAATAAGATTAAAAAATTCCAGAGAAAGAAAAGAATTGAAAATTCCACTACATTATCAACAATTAAAGAAAAAATGTCCTTTAAAAAATTTACATATAACCCAACAGTGATTATAAATTTCAAAAAATATTTAAAGCTGTTAATATAAAATTGGCTCCCACTAATAGATTTAGTTTAAAAACGTTTTGAAAGACAATACTACTGATAACACCCCAAAGGAGAAAAAAGCTGGGATTTACAAGATTTCACGTGCTTAATGCGATAAGATCTACGTAGGAAAAACTAAGAGGAATGTGGGGATATGTCTAAAAGAACATATGAGAAATTTAAAATACAAACAAATAGAAAAATCAGCAGTGGCATATCACTTTTGGACCAAAAATCATGATATAAAAAAAAATCGTTGAATTATTGAGAGCTGTACAGCGACCGGTAGAATTGGATATTTGAGAAAAGATTTACATCTACTAACATAAGCATCATTTGATGAATTTTGACATTCCAAAGGAAGAAAATATAAATTTTAAGTTCATAAAAGTTTCACCAGAGCGTAACATTGCTTCTGATACTATGTAACAACAGCCTTTAACACCAGTTGTCCACGACCGAAGATGGAGATAACGTATCTTTGAAACTGGTACCGAATATTTTTAAGGTTAGTGAAGCATAAAGAGTGTTAGACGACAGATTTAATAGATGTAGAGACTGTTAGCACATTATACATGGGTTATAATTTGGCTTTTAAAATAGCCAAGACCTCTTATCCATTCACTGTTGGCCCTTTTATTAAACAATGCTTGTGATCGATATTGCTCTAGTATTACCTCCAAATGAGGAATCAAAGTGTGAGTTGATACAAGATCTTTTGAATGAGCAAAAGATCTTGCTTAGGACTACAACAATTAAAACAACTTTGTGTTGTACTCTTTGATTTGACGAGATGCATTAGAAATCATTGAGAAATTCCTCGATATAATTCCCCAACAGTAAAAGATATTTTTGAGACTTTTGAGTCGACTATTCCATACATGAGGCTCTCTTTGCTTGATTTAGCATCAATAATAGCAGTTGGTGCACTGGCAATGAAAGGGGAAAGATTTGGATTTCTAGGAATGTTGAAAATTAAAATGAAGGAAAGTAGGTCAGCTGGTTGCATAGCAACATTTCATTGCATAATACACCAAGAAGATTTGTTTTCAAGACTTTAAAAATGAATCATTTACGTCAATTGTTATCATTGTAGTTAATTTCATTAGAACTAATTCTCTGAACCACAGATACTTTAAGGAATTGATTGTGAATTTAATTATATCTCTTATTTTTGTGACATACACTGGTTGACAGGGGGTAAAAAGAAGATTTTTCTACTTACAAGAATCGTGTTAATGCAGAGTAAAGAAACACTACAACTAAATAACTCCATGTGCTTTCAGGATCTAGCATTTCTAACAAACATTACATGCCATCTTGAACTTAAAACTAAATGGTCATGATAAACTGTTATTTGAGACGAATGATGCTATTCATGGTTTTAAAAGAAAACTGTCACTTTGGATCCATCAATTGTCTTTTCTTGATTTTTGTCATTTTCTTTCATTTATGTCTCCAAATTCCACAGTGGAGGTTTTTAAATATTGTAAACTCTTGAGTGACCTTAATTGAAACTTTTAATTTCATTTTCAGTAATTTTGAATCATTGAAAACTGAATTTAATTAATTCTGTCTCCCCTTTCTGTTGAACTAGCAATATTCAACTCAAACAGGCCTTAAAGATTTATTTAATATAATTCTATAAAATGCTAAAGCCTTGGTAGTTTCTAAACCCTTTTAAGTTTAATATAACAAGTTATTATTGAGGAAATCACAAATTTCGCTAATCACTGTTGCCTTTGAAACATGTTCAAGTAAGTGGAACAAAATTAGTGAAATTTGAGTGATTTCCTTAAAAATAATTTGTTAAATTATACTATATTTCACTGTTAAAATTCCAGCTATTCAAAACTTCTTTAAGTTTGTTAGTGTGTTTTGTAGCACATAAGGTATAAGCAGTTTTTTCATTACAAAGGTTAATTAGATCAATTTAAGGAATAAACTGACAGGTGATAATTTATCTTCAATTTTGAGGATTGCAACAACTAACATATCCCTTGACATTGTTTACTAAAGAAAATTAAATTGAACCCATTTAAAGTAAGTCATCTAAATTACTTACTAAAGGAAACAGAACTGTATTCTGCAGAAAGTATTTGTGTTTTAGAAAATAATTATCATTATCATTGCAACTTATTAATTCCTTCAGTGAAATTGCAAATAACAAATATTGCAATCACCAGAACTATCTGTAGCATATCCACCTCTTATATACTTGAAAGATACTTTTGTATGCTGAAATCTTGACATCACTGGGTTAATCTATTAATGAGTGTGTTACCAAAAATCATAATTTAGGTACATTGGATTGGAGTGGAAGGAAACATCATCATTTGCTGATGATATTCTGAGGCTTAACAGAATCAAAATAAAATGAGGCTTGCAGTAGGTGTCCTAATGCGTTATTGTAGTCTTAGAAAGCATCTGCATACTATGAGAATTCTAAAGCAAAAACCACTATGCAGATTTTATAATAATTAGGAGGAAACAGCCTTTCACATATTTTCAAGTGTGAAGTTTTAGCCAGTAGGAGACATAAACTCCCAGGGATAATTACTCCTGAGGAGCAGTTCCCTACAGAAAATCTAGTGAACAGACTCCTTATCCTTGCACAATAATTAGACTGTTAATTTATAAACAATGAAGATGGGGAAAATAATAAATAGACCTACATGGTTTTCACATCAGAGAACCAATCCCAGCTTTACATTAATCTAATCTAGAAAAGTTTAATATTGTACATTTTGCCTTAATTATTAAGTTTTTTTTTTTTTTTTTTTTTGATATTTATGTATGTATTTCATTCTATTGTAAGCATAATGCAAATGGTATGATATTGTTGCAGGTCAGTTGGTTCTGCAGGTAGTGAGCCAGGAATTTCAAGAGAAAAATCATAGAAAAGACCTTTGTGCATGTTTTAATGTACATCTTCAGCACGCACATGAGGAAGAAGTGTTAAAGACATCTGGGTTGAAAGTGAAATGGACTGATTAATTCATGGTGCTAGATAAAAACTACTTATTAAAACACCAAAAAAACATGCTTACATCACATCATTAATCAATCATTAGCATAAAAAAATGTGCCATTCATGTTCATCTTAATCATTGTTCAAAAAAATGAAAAACAGTATTAAAAATTATGGTATCTATCACAATAACTGGTCCAGCCAGGAATTTCTAATTTTAAACATTATTTATTACATTTTTTCAAAGGTTTCAGAGTAACTGCAGGTGATGCATGAGTGTGAATACGTGTCATCATCTTCATTATAGGTCTCTGGTCCAAATTCATGCTGATGGGATGCTCCACTTGAACGCTCATAAAGACTGCTCCGCACATTCATGCGCAATGCTGAAAACCAAATAAATTTAATTTGTCAACATTCCTCTGTGTTTAAAATAGCAATGAGAAATTGCCTGGAAATAATACAAAAGAAAATTAAAAAATAACAAGATTGGACTAATAAAATTGTACGTCCTTAGATTCTGAATTACAGTCCTTGGAAGCTTTTTCTTTCCTTCATTATTTCTGTTGAGATCTGAACTGACAGTTGCTGTTTTCACATGTTAAGTTTCAACATCTGAAGACCTTAAGGCATTAATTACTTGTTTATGCATGTGAATAATATAATATTTAGTGTAATTTCACCCAAACAGGGTGGGTCATTTATGTCTCTTGTACGGAAAACATGGTTTTGTTTTCCAGACAGTTAATATTTTTTAACTTTTGAGAATATTCTAATAATATACTTGTAATGTATAACTGAGAATGTCCATTGCATTTAAGCGATACTCCTGCCTTAGGCTTTAGTTTTGACAGATGTTTAAGAAAATACAATTTAATACCCTTTGCTATGACTTGTAAAAACTAATGTCTGAAGCATAGTATACCTATACCATAAATGTACTATATTACTTTAATCTGATGCAAATAAAAACACCAAGCATTTCAAAGATGTATTTGTTACAAATAATTTAAAATGACTGAGTCAAATTTGTAACACTTACATCATTAATATTTTAAAAAAAGGAAAACTAAGTTTCTGGAGCCAATTGCTCCCATCATTTTCCTTTTTTAAAATATTAGTGATATGTTACAAAAGTCCACCATGTAAAACTAATGTATTTCTTACTGAACTGTAAAGAAGGGAATAGTCAAAGAAGATTGTTTCTGTACATTTCTAATACCTTTGAGTTGCTTGTTGTATTTCTTCATCTTTGATTTGGCACGTTCCTCTTCACGGCGCTCGCGCTCAGCCTCTAATTTCTCTTCTGAGCCCCACACCTCTATTGCCCTCTTTGCTACCTATTGTATGTAAAAAGAACCTACACTTGTATATATATTAATGACAGTCTTGTATACTAAACTGAATAAAAATGTAAATCAATTTAGAAAACAAAAGATACTCATTCAGATCTCAATGGAATGTGTTAAGACAGTCTGCATTGAATATAGCAGTACAGGTCACCAAATTCCATTAAGAGTCTTGAAAATGTCAATAATATTTGTCAGCTATAGATTAATTAGTTTGGTACTTCTATATGAAAATAATTTTAAAATATTGCTTTAATCTCATTCTGCTTTTTTCCCCCTTGAATCACTATTCTTACAATGTAAATAAAATAACACTTAGACAGCAATATTAATTTATTTAAATACCTCTGCTGCTACATCCAGTGCATGTAAAGGTGATGGGAGGCTGATATTCTGATAAATGTTATCTGTATGTAGTTCAACATTTAGTGTTCAGTAATTTTATGTTGAAAATTAATTGATTTGAACTCTAGTCATGGGGAATTAAAATTATATGCTTAACTGCGCATGCAGACTTTTTTTTATCACAAGTTCACACATTACTTTTTAAATGTGCAGCAGGTTATTTGACCAGTAGTTTTCCATGAATTGTGAATGCTGTTCAATACATTACATGTACCATATTTAATTTAATGTTGTATAAATAAAGCTTGTTTTCAGTATTGCATACATGAATTGCTTTCCAATTATATAGGTATGTAGAATGTAATAATGTTTGCTTTTACAATGTTTCTGTCTCCACTTTTATGCTGTCCAAGTCAAATGCAGAATCCTATATTTTTGCATGACTTGCATTTTTTCCAACAACCAAATCAACATATTTTTAGTTTAAAAACAAAATAACTAATTTAAGAGAGATATTCCCTTTTACCCTTACATTCATTCACCTTTGTTTCTTGCTGTTTCCCTTTTTTCTAAGCTTACTTCACTATCATATAGCCTTTACTTGCCTGATACTATTACCTGAAGTTCAAGAAAGAGCTTCATATTTCCCCATCGTACATTGTGAGGATTTTTCCTAACCAGAAACTTCAGAAGTGGCTCTCGCTTTTCAAGATCACAATCTTTCAGGAGATACATATTCTTTGCATCTGTCTTGGTGATCAGTGCATGTTTTTCTTCATTATCCCTGGAATAAATATGTGCATAAATAACCAATATTATGAAGTCTTGCCAAAGCAATTCCTCATTACTGTCATGGAAAGAACTTATCACCATCTAACCTTTAAAACTGCACTAGAATCAATCAAGACCTTAATCTAGTATGCTGCATTTGTTTTGATAACTGTGGTATCAATAACATTGTATTGCAGAATGCAGTTCATAAAATTTTAAAAGTGTTAGAGAAGCAATTAAAGGCAAGTAGAAGATTAATGTAAACATAGCAACTGAAAAGAAAATAAGCCAGTATTGTCATTAGCTCCAGTTCCTTTAATGTGGTAAAATAAAAGAAATAATTTCCATAAAAAAGTTAAAAGTTGATTTTAAACCCACCTTAATCAATTATCCAAAATCTGGATATCTATAAATACAAATCACAGACAAGCATGATTTGGCTATATACATATATCATTAAGGTTAGTCAGCTGACAATAATAACCAGACCTGTATTTAGGACTGCTGATGCCCCTCTCCCTTGTTCTTTCTCTGTGAGCGGAAAACACTCTATTATTGTTGTGTTTTTATTGATACATTATGATGGCATTTTGGAAAGTAAGCTCTGTTAATTGTTTTAAGGAATGCTACTTTATTTTTCAACATAATATCAATTTACATTCAGGTATTTGTTGTATGGATTTATAAGTTTTGAAATCTCTTCAGCATAGAACTCTGCCACTTGTGATGTAGCCACCCTATGATCCTTTCCTTAAATTTGGTCCTCTTGGTGTAGTGGTTACCATACTTGCCTCCTATACCCAAAATCGCGGGTTCGAACCCGGCCAGGATCGATGGATTTTTCCGGGCGTAAAAATCCTAAGTATGGCTTCCTTCGGAAGGGAAGTAAAGCCGTGGGTCCTGTGTCGTACATTTACGGCACGAAAAAGAACCTCAAGCCTGAAAGAGAGGCCTTCGAGCAAAATTTGTCGGCCGTTTCACGCCCTGAGTTGAATGGGATGCTGATGACCTGAGATGTTAAAGAGCGTCTATAAATAAATCAATCAAAAAAAAAATCCTTAAATTTTTGTCACCCACAGAGCACAAATCTTGTGACAGCCTAACCTTTGTGTCATCATATCATATAGAAAAGTCCTACTGATTTGCAGAAAATCTGATATTTTGGAACAGTTAATTCATCGGATCACATTATCCAAATTTGCAACAAGTTTGTCATTAAAAACATATGGCTGCCCACTTCATTCTTCATCATGGATGTTAGTGCACCTATCTTGGAATTGACACCTCACACTTGCTATACACATTTTACAAGCCTCTCTTGGTGAAAGAAACAGTTGAGTGCAACATCACACTTACACTGCCAGGTGTGTACTGAACCAAGTTACACAATAAATCAAGAATAGTGCTTCTACCACCTCTTCTGCTGGTGAATGATGAGATTAGAACTTACTTTTCAAATTGACCTCTTATACCTCTTATACAAAGAACTTGCATTAGATTTAAATGAGTTTATTCTATTACCAGGAGCCAAAACATTAATCATAACATAAACCACAACCAATTGCACTATGATACAGACTGTATGCCAGTTAGTAAGAAATAAGTAGCTGCAACATATCAAATTATTTGTTAACTTTGCAAATAATATTAATGAAAAATTACAATTGAACTGTTCAAAATGTAATAGTTTATCAAATTCAGTGCCCACAATACCTGAACTGATCAGCAATGCACTGTGCAGTAATGAAAATTCCCATGCAGTCTGGAGATAATTTTAGGAATTAAGATACATTGTTCATTCACTCATACTTTTTGTACAGGTTTCCAGAAATTTGCAGTCCCAGGCAGAAATCCAGTTTGCCCCCTCCCCCTCCTTTCTTCCACGTAAATAAGCCTTGGTAATGACAATGTTTTAATATAGTAGATATTCAACTTGCCCAAAATCTGTTCCTTCCCCATTCTCTTAAATATTACCTAACTAAAAGAAATTTGACAGTTAGGAAGAAAGAACATTTTAGAAATATCAAATTAAAACAGTCAGAAAAATCTGCAATAGCACATCATTATTGGAGCCAAAACCATGGAATAGATCCAGAGATAAAGCTTCTTAAAGAATTAAACAACCTATATGAATTGGCCTGGGAGAATATTTTAATTTTAAAAAAACCGAAAAAGTGCAATGAATTTCAACCTTCCTCCATGGGATTACCTTTCCAAATGCATTTCATATCCACCAGAGGTCACCACATACAACACAATAGCTTCCATGGGACCAACACAAGCACCAAGAAACAGTGGGTAACAAACACCTGAGGATGGGAACCATGGTTTCCCAAAACATGTGTCCTAACTTAAATACAGTAAGTGAAGTGTGTGAGAAATTTACCCACATTATGTAAATTAATAAAGAATAAACAGTTCACCAAAAGCTAGCACAGTATTTCAGAATTTTTTACAAAGGCCAGTGATTCATGGTGCAGCAAATTGAGTTGGTCAAATCTGGTAAACAATTCATTCTGTCTGGTTCTGCATACCATTTAATTGTGGAATATTGAAATAGAAGGCTATTAGGCAGGATTTCTATACAGGAAGATTCTTTGTGATGAATAAAATAACGAAATCCAGTATCATTTTGCACTTTTTGAAAATATATTAGTAATTGATTAAATTTTTAAACACATTTACCTAATTCATCGAAATTTGGAGAAGTTTGTAATGGAAAATGGCATGTTAACCCTTATTTTATGATTATAAGAGTAACGGTCTACTGATTATTAGCTTTGCAAGGTGTATTGTTTTTATGAATCAATTGTAGCATTACTGCACATCCAAGAATCAAATATGTTTTAATAGCTCTTTCCAATAGTTTTGCTATTGTGTTAACAGCTCATGTCAACTTAGTTAATAAATGTGAAATAAACAATATTGGTTTTAACATCACACAGTTTACCAATGCAGAGTATCTTAAAATGTTATTTATGGTTAAATGCATTATAATAACTGCAGCAGCATAACTCTATTCAAAAAGATTCCCAAACATAACAGTGGCATGTCCTAGGATGTTTATTAACATCTGTTTTATTTCTGAATAAAGCTGGGAGTTTGCTGACTTTCAGTTTTTTATTTTTGCTATGTATATTTATGTCTACATAATACTGTAGTTCAGCTAAATAATCTCATCCCAAGCTCTTATGTTTAAATATTTTTTTTTTCCAAGTCTGCCTTATGTTCTTATGAACTTAACAGGTACTTTCCCCTTGGTGGAACAGCTTGATGTAGCTGATTTCTCAGGTTGGGACAACCCTAGGACATGACTGTTACTCTTATGAAATTTATGGTTGTGATATGGTGCTCAAGGTCATTAAATCATTTAACCTAGCAGACTATAGGTGCCATAGGAATAATCCTCATCAAGGTAAAATCCCTATTGCAGTGCTGGAAATTGAATCTGGAACTCCTAGAGAAGAAGTCAGGTGCTCTGACATGACACTAGACCATGAGGCTGAACATGTTTACATTATATCAATATTGTTTTTTATTTTCCATTGTGAATAATCCTTTAATTTTTATCATATGCAGAGAACCTATTAACCTTTCATTTAATAATATTGATATAATTGTATTATTTTGGACAGAAAATCACAACAAAGTGAATAAAGCAAGATTAGGAAATCAGTACAAGGACTACATAATTGGGAGAAAATGTACATCTACAAATACAAACAGTCTAATGAACTTTGACAATTTTGACAATGCCAGGATAAAAACATAAACTACAAGTTTATCACATTGCCACAAGAGCAGAGCACACATTCCCACAGCATAAATTGATTGCTTTATTTAAGGACGCTCTTTAATAGCACAGGTCATCAGCGTTCACAGCTTAAAGAATTATCCAACAGTTGACTTTTAGCTTAGCTGATGATAACGAAATGTTCTCGAAACCGGTTGTATATATTATGATAAGTAAGTGAAGCATTAAGAGTGTATAGTCAACTAAATCGCACAATTATATCAATTATATGATTGGTTCATTATGCAAGTTCCAATTAACATTTTAATTTAATTTTTAACTTTTCATTTGTTGTTACTGGTACTGCAGAAACTAAGGAGTTGTAGCAAGTAGTGAATTTCTGCATTACAAAATCATGCATAATCGAGTAATAATTATCTCAGGAATGAATAGCATTATGGTATGGTTTATTTAAACATAAAGTCTCAATATAACACAATCTTTCTCAGGTTAAGAGGAAAGTCATAGGTCCCCTTCTACCCTATATATATATATATATATATAGCAATCTTATTGGAAATATGGTTGGATTATAGAACTGAGTTATCCTTTAATCTGAAGTATTTAAAAATGTAAAGAATTAAAGGTGTCAAAAAGACATGTTCACAACAAATTGCAGTTACATCAAGGTAACCCCAACCCCTAAGTTCCAGAGAGGTAAGTATGCTTTTTGAAATTCCACCATTATAGCATATGCAGGTATGTTTGCAAAATAGGTTTTAGTTGAGAGATAATTATAGCAATTATTTAAATTATAATTATCACATTCATAAAAAAATTTTTTTTGAAGAGAGTCATTTTATAGATGTAAATACAAATTCTTTAAATAAAATTGTTGGACCATCACTATTTGCTCTTCATAACCAGTAATTAATTCAGAAAGGAATCAATAAAACATGTTTAAAATTGCAACATTTGGAATGTTCAACTTATGAACAATGCAGAACAACCAAAAATTAAAATTCTAGACAGCTGAACTTGAAAGTTCTTATGTTAAAACTGTTATATCATATTCTTACTGACTTTATTCTGATGATAATAGTTTCTGTTCAAATGTATTTTTGTTTTTGAAGACTAAGTGCCCATTTTTACTGGGATGTAAAACCATAACAGCTGTTTTCTAGTTGGTTGCACAAGCACATACTTCTAAACAAAATTTATTTTCAACATAATACAAGTACTGCTTAATTGCTCTTAAAATTTTTCCACAATGAAGAATATGTTAATTAAATATTTTACATTACACACTCATATATTAATGTTAAAGTAGAAATAAGAGTGTGTCATTGACTCACAAGCTAAAACATTTAATTTCGTAATACAAGTAATTACAGGGCTAACGAAATTAAACTCTTCTTTTTCTTGAGACTCCCTCTAATACTTGAAATAATTCAATTTGACTGAAAGAAACAAAGAAAATTAAAAATATGTCAATAACAATGGTACTATTGTTTATCATATCTTCATAGTTGCCTGAAGATGTAGTGAGGTTGTTTCTGCTCTATAGCTAATCATCATAAGACTTGAAACACACATCTGTGCTGTTACTGGAGTGCATATACTATAGTACTACTGTATATGCTATAGTGTATACATTTTATATTTATATGCGCAGAGAATCAGCAGTAATAGTCACTAATAGGACAGTTGTCCATTATTGTGTGTAATGTTGCATTGAATTTCAGAACAAAAAGTCTGTTATTTTATGGAGCTAATTAAAATGTGGGAGTCTACAAATCCATTCCATGAATATGGGAATAACTGCAAGAAAGATAACAAACAGGCAGAAATAGCCAATATTTCAGAAGCCAAGCTGTAACATAAATTAAAGTACATTTAGTCCAAGAGTGGGCATGCGGAGCCAAATCCAAGTTATACTATGCCTGCAAAGTACAGTAGTAAAGCATCGAAGTGCATTATATTATGATGTTAAACACTATTAAAAAAAAAAGTGATACAGACTGCAAACCTTCAGTTTGGCTCAGCATTACGCACACTTGGTTTAAACATTACAAAGCCTATCTCACAGCAAACAAGGAACAGTTTCACTATTGTCTTTGAAATAGTAAGCATGTTTTCTGTATTCTTAATTAGCTGGCGAGTTGAATTAATACTGTTATGTTCCACTTACCATTAAATTATAAAGAACCTGTTTCACAGGCCATTGCCCACATCATCAGCTGTGAGTCGACTGCCGAATTTGTTGATGGTTAGATGGACTTTGGTATAGCTCTCGTGGGAATATGGGAAAACATTTTTCTAAAAAAAATATGAAGATGAGTTTATGAATTTCGGGATCCCAACAGAAGACAAATCAATCCAAAAGTTTCTAAACTGTCCACGAGGGCTATACCAGTCCATCCAACCATCAAAGAACTGGGCTGTTGACACACAGCTGATGATGCTGGCAATGGCCTGTGAATCATGTTCTATATAATTTAATATTAGTGGAGCATAAGATTATTAAATCAACTCACCTGCTTTGGAATATATAAGTTGCTTCACTGTATTAGTTCCGACAAAAAATTAGTCTTTACTTTATTGCTTTCTATATTTTGCCAATGTCTCGGCAGGCAGGGTACATGCAGTTTATTATGTACTGCTGCTTTCATTGATATTCTGTAAGAGTGGAAAGGGTTATGTATACCAGCTAGTTATAGGTAGTGGTGGTGTTTACAATGAAATATTTAAATTCTTGTTTTTAGGCATGTTTGTTCTTTTCTCCTACTTTGTTGTAATAAGGGTTGGCATATACACAGAAATAGTAAATTGTTAACTGTAGTATGTCCTCTGTAACATTTCATTAATTTAAATATTAGTGTCCAAATGTAGCATATCTTCCTGGAATTTTTACTTAATCCATTAAACAAAAGGTGACTTTCGTTATAATATTTTGAAATATTGAAGAGGTGCCAAATTATTGTATTTAGGTGTTATGGTTTTATTTTCTGATTTTATTAATCTTACATATTTAAATGTGTTTAGACTTTTATTACATTTACTTAAAGGTATTTACATAATGAGGCTAGTCAGAAAATCAATGGATGAAACAATTAAACAGGTCTACTATGCATTCATCTATTTACATATAAAATTTGGGATAATGCTCTGGGGACAAATTGCATTGCAAGAGGATGGGTTCTTTAAATTTAAAAACAGTGACAGAGAGAGAATAATAGGGAAATTAGACAAAGGACATACATGCAGATACATTCTCAAGAGAACCTGAATATTTTAACTGGCCCATCTATGTGCATGTGTGCATGTGTTTATTACTACAGAAGGTGTTCTATCAATATATGCATCTCTACATCCATTCTCAAGAGTACCTGAATATCACAACTGGCCCATGTATGTGCATGTGTGCATTACTATTGAAGTATTTTATCAATATATGCTTTATAGTTCTTGTTATTTTAGTTACTTTGTTCAAAGAGTTCCTTTATTTTTCATTTATATTATATATATGAAACAATATATGCTTTCTAGTTCTTGTTATCTTAGTTACTTTGTTCCAAGAGTTCCCTTATTTTTCATTTTTATTATATATATGAAAGTATCATAAAGATTGTACAAAACAAAGATGAAACAAAAATGTGTATGATATGTAATTTTAATCTTAGAAATAATGAAAATCACTTTAAATCTACACTAAATAACCGTGACTCAAGAAACACGGGAAAAGAATTGTATAGAGGCTACCAAAAGAAATAAAGGACATAAATCTAGTAAAGCAACATTAAAAGTTATATAAAATTATCTAGCAGAAAATGCATTTTAAAATTTTAAAGAATTCTAATGTAAAATTAAGTGAAACACTTGAAATTTATATGCATATGCTTTAAAACTTGATTCGTTTGTGCTATAGGGTGGCAGCTCCAAGTGAAACTAGAAATTTGCAACCCTTATCGCTGGCTGTCAGCAATCTTAGAGTTGTCACAACATAATGCCATTGATCAATAGCATACTGGGATCCTTTGCTGCTGTGCTTTGTGGGCATAGTATAGCTTGGATTTTATGCAGCATGCCCACTCCTGTTCTAATGTGTATACAAAAGATTAAGTAGAATGAGAATGAGACAGGTTTTATTGTCATGCTTATATATTTTTTTCACCAATGATAACCACTGATTTGATTTTTAATTGGAACTGGGACCAGTAATATTGATAAGTAAAAAGGCATATTTCAAAACTAACACAGAATGTAGAGCCTTGTATAAGCTAAAATATTATATAATATTTGTAGATAATGTTGAATTTTAGCATTATCAACAACTAAGCTTAAAATATATGTAAGGTTTTCTAGCAGTTGATGCTCTTACCGGCATGTATCACAAACTGGATGATCAAAAGTTTGAAACAGAAAGGAATCATCAAATATCTGCTTACACTCTTCACAAGTTGGTCGATCTGGTTCAATAATTGGAGCAGGCTGTGATGTCAGCTTTATCTGAAATTATAAATGTACTTATTACAGTTTTTCTGGAAAATAAACTTCCAAGAGAGTACAATCAGTAAGCTATTTTACATTCTTGAAATCTCTAATAGTGTGCATATAAATGAGAAAAGTTTAAGCCTGACACATTTCTTCTGCTGAGTACACAAATTCTATCATTGCAGTAATGCTTTGAAATACTACCTGATACAAAGTTTAGCTGTAGATTTTTTTAATATTATTTTCAATAATTAAAAGTTTGAATCGTTCATTAAGAGATCAACTTTGGTTAACAAACAGCACATATAACAAATTTATTGTTATTTCTCTAATTATAAATGCATGTCTAAATGTTACTTTTTCTTTCCATTTTAATTTCAATGTATTCTTATAATGTGGTTTCCTGGCACAATTTCCATTATTTTCATTCATCTGCTTGCCTGTTAGAAAAGATCATTCAATAAAAAATGGCATATTTGTTATCTAGTTAAATCTTTGAAGATATTACTTTTTATCGATAATCCAATAAATTAATCTGTTTCATATTCTGTAATTGTTCTGACCTTCTCTTCCTCATTGTAAGCAGAAAAAGAAAACAGTAGGCAAATCATTACAATGATTTAAATTCTATTCCAACTATATTAGAAAGTCTCCAAAAGCTGTGTACTTTGTCAACATAACAAGAAATCTATTGAATAACATGACTTTGTGGCACTTATATGGAGCAGCTTATACTATGCCTTACTTTAGTGCCAACAAACAGCTTTCACATTCATGTGCACAATTCAGTTACATTTGAAACATACCCAATAAGGTAACGTTATAGTTCTGAACAAAAATAAGTAATTTTTTAAAATGATCTTCACGAGATACATATTTTAATTATCAGCTGAATCAATCAATACACTCATTAACACATCCAGTCTTCTTCTTACTGTTATGGTTTTGAGATATAAAATGCCCATAGGGGTTTGTTTCAAACATCTTAAATCAAATATTAAAAAAATGATGCATTAAAGAGCTGTTTTTTAAAAAAGCATTTTTGGGATATATTGTAAATATAATTGTACCTAGTACTAAAATATTAATTACATTTTATTTATTAATGTACTAACCACATCCTTTGGCTCATCATCATTTTCCTCTAACAGAAATCCTCCTCCTGTATCTATGAACTTAGTACCCTGAACTTTAATTACAGTTTTTTCTACTGTGTCAGTTGTACTGCTGCAAATAAAAATAACAAAAGAAGCACTGCCACTGACAGGACTTTGAAAGTTATGATACAAAAAAATCTCTTAAGTACAAAATTAATAATTAATTAATTAATTATCATACTATAAGTACGTACGTTTTGGCGTATGGATGTACTTTTATTCTTGACTCTTTCAAAAGCAGTGCTCTTTGTCTGTTTTTTTCAATACTTGCTTTTTGTGTGGCTGTTAAGGTTAGATTATTTATCTGTTCATTATCACTGCTTTCGCTATACCCAGAATGTAAAATATCAATTCCACCAACAATCGCCTCCTCTGAGCAGTTTTTATCCATTTTATTTACGATTATTTGTATGCTGTCAAAACAAAAACCATTCATAACCTATACATTGTTTTACTCAGTTATATAACATGGAAATAAGCAATGACAATTAGCAATAAAGCTTGAATTATAATATAAAATGATAGAAATAATAATTATCATGCAATAGGCAATGGTATTCCTCAAATCATCTATTAATTTAACGAATCAGTACAACAGCTAACTGACATTACTATATCTCGCATTTACCTGCTGACCTTCGTGCCTTCGAGCTATCGAGATCAAAGAGTTTGCTCGGAAGAGCTTTCCAGTACTCGTATTATATGTTTGTATAAATTTCATCCATCGTTTGAAATAATGAAACTTTTTGTTTTAAAACAATATGTTAAATGTGTAAAAGGTAATATATTACAGTATTCTTACCGTGAAAAATATATAATGCTTAAACATGATGAAAGAATCGAAGTATCTTTCTTTTACTAAATGTCACTTTCATGATGCTGCTCTCTAGGAGGTTGGTTTTGTAGTTATTCTTGAGATGGCGAGGATTTGGATTAGTGAAGTGTGCTGATGACTGATTCAACTCAGTTCCAGATTGTTGTGTAGTAAGGTAGGTTATTTGCATGTGCCAAAGCATATTTATTGTAATTTGTCTTTAATGGGATGTAGTGATTTTTTTAAGTGATAGCGCAGCTTCAAGAAACATCACAGTTTGGTTCCTAACGGATCGATGAAATGCATTCCTGGGCCATGCCTGCGCCCGCCTGGGGCTTCAGTTAATATTTAACGGGACATGTTTTCACATCTTGCTCCGTTTAATTCGTTTCAAAATTAACAACTTTCTTCGGTTTCGATTTAAAAAAATAAAGTGCGTGAAGATTTTTCCAAAGCAGTATTGAAGTTGATCACAGGCATTCACGTCAGTTCTATTTCGTCTCTATAATCAGCTGGGTTGCGGTCAGGTGGGTGCGGGTCTTGCCCACCAACTGTTGAAATTCCAAACTCTTGACATTTAATTATAACATTTACGATTAACAGTTCGTGTACAAATAGTTGTGTAAATTGGTGCCCTGCGTGCTGATGTTTTAAACCGTATGTTTACATACTGATTACAACAATTTCCTTTAATTGTCAGGTCACCAGATATTTTTAAATGGTAGATAGGATATGAACATATATACAGGTATGTACTCTAATGCAGAATTTGTATTGTAGCTTCATAGTGTATTTATAAAGGTTGAAATGATGGCATTCAGTTTATATATTTTTCTGATTTTTGGATAATTCGTGGACCATAGAGATATGCTGTTATGAAATTATACCAGCATATCATAATAAGCTGCTATAATTCACTTATTCCTAACAGATCTTTTAAGTTTCCTAAGGAGAAAAATTATTCTGGATAATTTTTGCAGAGGTTCTGTGTGTTTTCCACTGTATTTGTCATCCATATATATTTCTAATAATTAACAAATATTTTGGTGTTAACTTCTAAGGGAAGGTGTTTAGGAGAAATAATTGTTTCCATTTTATTTTGATTTAGAACAAGTTTATGATGTGTTAACCATTGTGTAGCTTTATTTAATATTATCTTATTTTTGTTTATCAAATTATCAAGTTCCGTGTTTATAGAAATAACAGTTGTATCATTTCTATAGAGTACTGATTTACCAGTTATATTATTAAACATTTCATTAACATAAGAAAGGAAAAGGCCCAAGTACAGATATTTGCAGTACTCTGTTAATAATTGTAAATTAATTAATATCTGGTTTCCTATGCATATTATTTGTTATCTAATAAGTTTAGTATCACGAATGTTATAAAATTGAAGATTGGAAATTAAAATATCACATGGAACTGTATCAAATGCTTAATTCAAGTATAATAATATAGCATAGGCAGAGTTAGCAAATTAAAGCCCTCTCTTATTGCAGAAACCAAGGATTCCACAGCTTTACCTGCCTTGTGGAAGAACATATTCTTAGATGGTAAAGATAGTACTATACATCTTGGTTTGCAGAAAATTAAGGGTACCAACAAGTATTTTTCCAAGGCATATAGATTGATTAAACTCATTTAAATACATAGTCTATCATCTTTTGTAACACTAAGTATTTACATTTATTTTTTTGTCTGTGTGATGCTCTCTGAATTCATTGTATATGTCTGATACCAATGTAATATTTAATTTTTAGTCAGCCAAGCATTTAATAAATAAAACAAGACATAAAATTCTCTTCCACAGTTAAGTTGGGTTAAAATGAAAAGAAAATTAAGAGAAACATAAATACTTTAGCCATATTGTTTGCATGCTTTGATTTCTAATTATTTTGCCTATCATTGATTTTGTATTATTTTGCCTATCTCCTTTTTTGCCTCTTATTTCAAAAGTCAGATAGGAATCTGCTGCCTTTGTTCCCTTTCATGTCTTTTTTTCTTTTAATTTTTTTACAGTAACATAAATATGTATGTGTGTCTTGTTCAATAGATCCTGATTTGTGTAAGAACTCTAGATGTATCACATATCATATCTTTATTCACTTGGGAATTTTTACAAACTCATGGCTTTGTCAATCCAAATTACAGCTTGATATGGAATCTAATATATAACTTAGGAATATGATTATTAAGACAATCAGCATATATAACATGCATTATGTAAATGCTAAGTAAAAATGCTGAGCTTCAACAAACTCACTTGAGCCAAGCCTGCATCTAGCTGGGGCTTCAGTTTATATTTAATGTGACATATTCCCATATCTATGTAGAACATATATGTATCACATATAAGGTGAATGAATTCCAAAATAATCATCCAGACTGTGCACTCAAATTTGAAATCTAGATTTACTAGGATTTTGTCCAGTAGCTAAAGCTTTGATTATATGGTTGGGTTGGGTTTTTAGCAACTGCAGATGTATCATTAGCTTTACAGATTCTCATCCTTGTTTAATAGAGAGTAGGGTTAAACAGTGCACCGTTTTGTTGTTGTAACATTTACTATAACTTATACAGAATGTGTCATCTAAAAATTACGAAAGGTTAGAATTTTATATGGTTATTTTTCTTTTATTCTCAGCAATGCATGTAAATACAATGGAAGTGTTTAAAAAAATAAGAGTTATTAAGTATATTCAGGAACTGTAAGTAAACATCTTATAGTCTTACGGTTTTTTTTTGTTTCAAAATATTCCGTAATTATATTACTTGCTGATTAAACAGCAAAATAAATTACGACTCATTTCGCCTACAATGAAGCAGAGCTAGTTGTCCGAATATCGCATGAGTAATATACCCGTTTTTATTCTTAGTTTTTAATGATTTCTGAACGTCTATTTATTAATTCGTTATAGAACAGTGGACGAGTGTTTTTTTCTTCTTCTTCCATGATAAGTACGTGCAGAAGGACGTTATCTTGAAGTAGAAAGTGTGAATATTATTGATAAGACATATCAAAAGAAAATAACAGGTAAATGTTTGGAAATATTGGCGATAACTCATGTTGATACTTGCTAAACACTGTCCTAAAGTTAATATTAATACAGAGTTTTCGTAGCAGCATATATTGTAAATTATAACAGTCCAAATTAGTGTTGCTTTTGAAATGTAAAATGCTATATTATAGAGCCGTTACCTAACTATTCTTAACTTCTGACAGCAAAATACTAACTTGATGTGAGATAGCTTTGAAATGTTGCCATTCAGGTCGATGCGCCCAGGGAGAAGACTCGTGGCATAATTCTCAAATTCTCTGATGTTAATTTAGAGGACTTATGCCCCCAGATAGCAAAGCAACGTTGTATAATTACGTTGACATAATAGCAGCATTGGGGGGGGGGGGGGGGGGAGGACTGCTACAAATGAATACATTTTGCAGGCGTGACAAAAGAATCCGTGGGAACAACATACTACACTGAACGAGTGGATTAAAAAAAAAAAAAGCCTTTGGCCTTTCATGGGCTTATATTTTGTTGCTGTCCTGTCATCAAGTAGCCGATAGATTCTTCTTAAAACCACAATAATATATTACTTTACGCTCGTAACGCTCTACTATGACATGACCATCGTGTTCGGGATTAAACTTAGCAGTATCATAACCATTAAAGTAATTCTTCTTAGAGCACAAAACGCCATAATTTTGCAAAATGTCAACCCTGCTAAAGCCTCCAATAGGAAGGTAAAAGAGCCTTGAAGTTCAAAATTAAGTACAACAAAGAATAAAATCTTGCCGAGGATTTGTTTATCACCCATCCTGTTTAAGATATCTCATACTTCGGGCATTAAAGATTCAGAGTGAAAATCATAGGATATTCACTTTAAATTGTTGATTATTTAAACTTATAATGGCAGAAGCTGCAGGCTGTCTAAATTATATGCTCAGAAAACTGGATGGAGTGCACGAGGGATATCTAAAAAGTTTTCGAAGCAAAGCAATACCGTAAAATGAATAGAATTTGTTATGGTGCACTAATAAAGTTCTTTGTGAAAGATGGTTTAACGCCAAAGGCCATTTTCCAAATGTATAACGGTTTATAAAACTTTTCTCCATAATTTTCAACGAAAAAACATGACCTTAGCAGCCTTGGAAATGATCCACGTGAAGGATATCCTAAAAGTGCAACAAGAGCGGAATTCGTTAAACAAATACAATATAGTATTAGCTAAACGGCAAGTTAAAATGCGTGAATTTGCTGAAGCTGTAGGCATTTGTGCATTATATTTTACACGAATTGTTTATGTAAAAGATTTGCTCAAGTTGGGTGCCGCGCCTGGCAACAGCAGGTCTAAAACACATTCGTATGAAAAGCAACAGTGTTTGGAGCTTTTTAACAGCGACAGAACTGATTTTGTCTGTCGACTGATAATTGAACTCACCGCCACATACCAGAATCGAAACAGCAATCAAAACAGTCGATAGAAATCGATTGTGCAGCATTGATTATCTTCTAAAGGATAAAGTACGGTTTAATTCTTTTAAACGAATTAGCTGAGAAAGCTTATGAGAAAAGAGACGGTTTGCAGGGAAAAACACCAAGACAGTGCATCTACTCATAAAAGGGTGTTGCGATCGGAAAACTGCGATTTGAAGTATTAGTTGTTGGCGCATCCATTCTACTCCCCAGATTTGGCTTTTTTTTTTTTCTTTTTTTTTTCTTTTCATATCCATCTGTTCCCAAAGCTCAAACTGTCCCTTACTGTTTAGTGATTTTCATCGAATTAATAGGATATTGCAGTGGCAGAGAAATGTTTTACACACCTTATGCAAAACCACTTCAAAAATGCAATAATGACTGCTTCCTGCATTGTTAGGCCAATACTTTTTCAGACCGCTCATGTAAAATTAGAGATTACAGATTGATATAGCCAGTATTGAATATGTTTATTTTGCGAATTGACTAAATTTGGGTAACGTCATAGAGAGATACATTTATATAGTTATCCTGCAATTACCATTATTAAAACTTGTGCGATGTAGATAATAAAAAAAAACCTTTTTGGGAAAATATAACAAAATATTTAAATTTGGGATAAAATTGCTTTTTAATATATATAACAATTTATGGAGCAGAAGTTTTGGAAATGAGTTAACGTACCAAAAACTAAAGGCATTTTGGCAACGTTGCTGCGTGTAACATGAAAGGATTGTACAAATTACCATAAGCAATCCTCTTGACATGGTATAAATATATACCAAATATGGAAGATGACTGGACAAATAAAATTGTTGAATGGATTCCTTCACGGGAAAGAACAAGAAGAATTTGGTTGAAAGTTTAATATCAGCGATGAGTGACAACTGACAGATCTTGATGAGGGAGAATGTACGAGGGTAGGTCCACAAATTTTCAGCGTAACCCTTTTCTAGGTATGATAAAGACTAAAACTATGTTTCACTTTTCAATATAATTACCCTTTATTGTAATACACTTCTCACATCTTTGCATTAACATCTCAACCCCCCCCCCTCCAAAATAGTGAGAATTTCTGTCTGCAAAATGGGCATAAACAGCATCCATCACTTCTTCGTCACACTTAAAATTCCTTTCTAGAAGGTCCTTCTTGAGTTTTTTTTTTATTGCTTTTATTTATGGACCTCTTTAACATCTCAGGTCATCAGCGTCCCATTCAACTCAGGGCGTGAAACGGCCGACAAATTTTGCTCAGAGGCCTCTCTTTCAGACTTGAGGTTCTTTTTCGTGCAGTAAATGTACGACACGGCTTTACTTCCCTTCCGAAGGAAGCCATACTTAGGATTTTTACGCCCGAAAAAATCCATCGGTCCTGGCCGGATTCGAACCCGCGATCTTGGGTGTAGGAGGCAAGTATGGTAAGCACTACACCACCAGGACCGACTTCTTGAGTTTTTGAGAAGGAAAATAGTTACTGAGCGCTAAATATGGGCCGTATGGTGGATAGTCGATCTCTTCCTTTGCAACAAGAGCTGTGTGCACCTGCGCGTTGTCAACATTGTGAGAGGAAAGCATTGATGGGAATTAAGCGGCGTGCTTTGCATACAGTTAAATATTCGTCTGGATTGCCCCTGATGGTATGTTCAACAGATCATCCAAAATCCCCGCACATCACCATTCTGTTTTCCTCGCCTTTTCGCATTAGGCCAGCATAGTACTCCCCATTTACTGTGGTGTTACTCTCCTTGAAATCAATGAAGAGTATTCATTCAAATTCCCAAAAGATTGTGGTCATGATCATCTTGTTTGACTCAGTGACCTTGGCCTTTAGAGGCGGTACTTCGCCAGGTTTAGGCCAATGCATTCATTCTCTTTTGGACAAGGGATCATAGTATAGGACCATAGTTTCATATGCTGTAACAATGGTTTGCAGAACCTCTTTCTCGTTGCCACGGCAGAGCTCCAAAAATGTCTGACAGCATATGACTCGTTGTTGCTTTTGGATTGAGGAAAGAAGTCTAGGCACCCATCTTGCACTAACCTTATTCATGTTTAAATGTTCATGAATAATTCAAAGGACTGTTGTTTTAGAAAGGCCCAATCTTGCTGTCATTTCTATAATTTTGAGCCGCTGGTCTTCCATAATTTCTCTTTCCACAAGAACGATGTTTTCAGGAGCGAGCATCTCCAAGGGCCGACCTGCACGCTCTTCGTTTTCAATGCTTTCTCGACCTATTCGAAAACGTTTGACCCATTCTTTTATGGTAGAATACGAGGGGGATGCTTCCCCATACACACGGTCCAATCGCTGTTTAATTTCATTTGGAGTAAGTCTTTCTTTTGTGAATAACTTAAAACAGCTCGATACTCCCTTTTTAACATGACACAGTGTTTTACACATAGCCTTCTTTCTGCAACTATATCTGAACACAGCGGAACGGAAGTTACAGCTGCAATTATTAACTTAGCATATGCGGTATGACACCAGGTAAGGCCTTTGTGAAGGGGATTATCCTTATCAGCGAGGCCGGAAACTTATGGACCTATCCTCGTATATATTCGTTGTTTCTATCAAATTATGTAAATATAAATTATTACTTAAAACAGAGGTAATTTTTTTTTACTAATTGGTGAAAGGTAAAATCAGATTCAGAGAGCACTATTCCAATCATTTAAACTAGATGAAAAACTGGCGAGAAATGACCTGGTTTGAAGAATTCTTCCCTCATCAAGGAAATGCGCCTGTCACAAAATTGTTTTAGGAAAACTGATAGATATGACATAGGAATTGTTGGAGCATCCACTCTACTCAGCAGATTTGACTTCTGACTTTAATCTGTTCCCACAGTTCAAGCTCTCCTTTTATAATTTTTCATCAAATCTATAGGAGCGTTTTACAGGCCTTCCGGAAGACGTATATGGTCAATAGAAGAATAAGCTACTAAAGACCTAATATCCATTTGTCGCAAACACATTAAACTAACAATAATCCCTTCATCATCAGAGACGGAATAATGGCATTGGATCATCGCTAGAATAAATATATTGACTTTAAGGAAGGTTATGTTAAAAATAAAAATATTCTAGCTAAAAAACCTTGTTCCTTCGTTGTTAGGCCAGGCCGTCGTAATACATATGTAAAAACAAATATTTATTCAATTTGAGAAAATTACCAGGAAATTGGAAAATACTTACCGGAGAGATAATACCCCCATAAAATAGGTTAGAATACAGTAAACACTAATGGTATATTTTTAGTTCGCTTTTGTTCGTGCAAGCACACCCTTAAATTCACGCGCTATAAAGATTAATGATTAATTTATTGCGCGGCAGTTTTATTCCGACCGAAGAAATTTTCTCTCTACAAACTCCCATTCCCTACACGCCTTGCTGTTGCTGAAGGGAATACTTGATTAGAATTGGGAAAGAAATATAGAGAGATCTCCAGCAGCGGTCAACATTGTGAGAGGAAGGCACTGATGGGAATTAAGCGGCGTGCTTTGCATACAGTTAATCACTCGTTTGTATTGCCCCTGATGGCATGTTCAACAGATCATCCAAAATCCCCGCTCGTGTAATATCGATTTCACAGAATGTCAAGATACACGCTGAGGGACGGTTTGGCAAATGTCACAAGAACCATGACATTTATCTCTCTCAGATTCGCTGTACACAAGCATTACGCAGCACCTAAATATTCCCGTGTTTTATTTGTCATTACTTGCAGCAGAAGGGCACAGCGTGGGAAGTAGATAGCTTGCCAGGCAGCAGCAATAATTTGATTAGTAAATGCGCGTGTAATTGCTGTTATTATCTAATAGAACCGTAATGAAACTGTTCTTTAGTTTAACTGCATATTTATTTATTCTTTCCATTCAAACACTAGAAAGGATTGCTTAAATTACGTCCCATTTCAATTAAAATGTTTGTCCATGTATCCGACTGGAGGCGGTGACATATTTGCAGTTCGGTTTCGACGCAGGTGGGCAGTAGCGTGAAATATTTTTATCATCGGCCTTGCAAATACCTAAAACATTTGCATCCATTTCCTAAACTCGCTTTATCCACTTAAGTGATTTTCGAGAAAACGAGAAAAATTATATAAATAAAAATGTTCGGTTTTTAATAATTGTATTTATTAATTTTTTCGTTTCAGGTCATCTGGAGATCACGTAAGGTTTTTCATGCATTTTTTTCCTTGTTTCTTTTTGACTTTCCAATGATTCTTCATTATGCTTCTATATTTTTACCGCTACGGGTGCGAACTCGTGAGCGGAAGGTGTGGGGTTCGATTCCCGCTAGAACTGAGGCTTTTTCCCCAATTTCCTCAGTCCTCTCATAAATGGCAAATGTCGGAGAGGTGCCCCATACTTAAGCCTGGAACGATTTCTTCCTTTAAAAAATAATCCTTTCCCAATTTATCGTTTAATTTCCGGTACTGAGCCTGTGGTGCCTCAGTAGTAAAAATGGGCTATTAAAAAAACTGTATGTTTTACTTCTGTTCTTTCTTTCGTTTACCTGGAAACCTTGACGTTTTTATATCGATTTCTAAGCTTCGTTCTCTCCTGTATTGCATCTTCTGTTAGCCCCATCTCATTGATATCCTTCCTTATCCCTTGAGTGCACTGTTTGCCATTTTTACTCTTGTAAGAACTTATGTTGGAAGATTGGTTTTGTAAGTCTGCTGTTATCCATCCTTATTAAGTGACCGAAAAGTGTGATAAGTTTCTTTTTATGAACAGTTTAAACACGTTTGTATGAGATAATAACAATTACATATACACTTGCTAATCCATTCACTTTCTTCTTTCTTATAGAGTTCTTCATTCTTAATGTGTCTAAACTCCCCCTTCTAACTTTTCATATTAATTGTATTATATCAATTTTCACTTTAGAAGCATAATTTAAAAGTTTGGATAATTTGTCCGTTCATGGTTTCAAGATATATGTCTTCGTCTTTTATTTTTGATAGCATTCTCAAAAAAAAAAAAAAAAATCGCGACAGCACACGAGCGGAAAAAGTGACTTTTAAAACTAATTTTATTAAAATTATTATTGTTATGACAATATTAGTTGCAATTAATATCAAACTGAAAATGTAAATATTACAAAATTATGAAAAATGAAAATGAAAATTTGCATATATTCATAAGATTGCATACGGCGAATTTTGGAACATCAATCATTGTTAGACAGGGATTTGGAAGAACGGAAATGTTATAAATAAAGTGTATAAGAAACAACGCCGTTTTGAAACGAGAAGCTGTTTCATCAACACATTTTTTATAATTAGTGGGAAAGGCAGGTTTTGGAACTGCACTTTTCTTAAAGCTCTCTCTCTCTCTCGTCGGTCCTGGTAGTGTAGTGGTAACCACTTAAACCCAAGATCGCGGGTTCAAACCTGGCCAGGACCGATGGATTTTTTCCGGTGTAAAAATCCTTCGGAAGGGAAGTAAAGCCGTGGGTCCCGCATCGCACATTTACGGCACGATAAAGAACCTCAAGCCTGAAAGAAGAGGCCTCTGAGCAAAATTTGTCGGTCGTTTCACGCCCTGAATTGAATGCGACACTGAGAACCTGAGATGTTAAAGAGCGCCCGTAAATTAACCAAATAAAAACTCTCTCACTTATTCTTTTGGCACAATCTCAATATTACCAATAAATTTGACACCCGTGATAATTGTATTATTGATAATCAAAAGATTAAACTAGAAAATAGAAGTTCATTAGTTTGGCAAGAGTTTAACGACCATTGCCGGCTCCTATAGACTTTCGAAATGCCTGAAATTAAATAGTGGCAGTATAAATAAATGTCATCATCTGCACCGAATTAGCTAATATGGACCTTTTCAGGTTAAGAGAAAACTCTGGAAATAAAACAGGCGATGTAAACTGCCTTCCTGCGAATTGTTTACATTTTTCAAGTACATAAATCCCCTCCCCCCGCATTTACCTGAATATAAAATGCCTCTTTTTTGTCTGACAAGTGCAATCTTGAAATATGTTGCATTTCACTTGATACAATTTTTTATTTGATGAGTTAACATAATGAGAGGACTGTATCCAGTTCATCCACGAAAGTTTAAAGTGATGTACAAACACTCACTGTGTTATTTGTTTGGGCTTTTCGTCGACATGAGACTGTTGTACGTTGTTGATGGCTACAACTTTTTTTTCCATAAGAGAATGAGCAATGGAGTACAGGGCGGCGTGCTTAAAATTAATAGTATATATGTAAAGGTAGAAAAAAAGAAGGATTCATATACTATGCATACATTTTATACTTCCACACTCTAGTGTGGAATCTGGCGAGCAGTAATTTGTTGCGATCACTATCGTTCAAATACGCGCAAAATAGCTTATTGTTTTTGCGTGAGTCTTGCTTTGAGTTTCATAGCACTGTCTTATTTTTTTGCGACAGTTTAAAAATGATTATAAATGCAATCCGCGAATATTAAATGGACTACAAAACAGCATGCAATAGTTAATATTTCAGAACCTAAGCTGCAACCGTGATTCAGAATTTGTTTAGATCTGTCTTACAGCAACCGGGAAACATTTTGGATATTTTGCTGGTCCCACGGTGAACAGATGTGTTTAGCTGCGCTGTGAACTGCCCCCTGAGCTCTACTTCTGCGAGCGTGGAAAGATAAAACATGTATATGCACTTTACGTGATTGGGTAGTAGACAACCATTAAACAAAAAAGTAGTAAGTATTTATTAAAAGCATATATACAGTAGTATGAGCAGTGGCGATATCCTGCTGAAAATACATTGTCAAACAGCTCATAAGGCTAATTCACGATTGATTTTCACTGCAGAAATATTAGCAATGGTTTACGGTATGAGGTGAAGCAAGTTTTTTTTCTACTTTTGGGGCACATCGAACAGTAAAATGTACATATAAGGGTAGGTCCATTAGTTTCCAGCCTAACCATCATCTAGGTATGACAAAGACGAAAACTATATTTCACTTTTCAATATAGTTACCCTTATTTCAATACACTTCTCACATCTTTCAATTAACATTTCAACCCCCCTCCCCAAAACATTGTCAGAAGTCTTGTCTGCAAAATGGGCATAAACAGCATCTATCCCTTCTTCGTCACACTTAAATTTCCTTCCTCGAAGGTCCTTCTTGAGTTTTGAGAAGAGAAAATAGTCACCGAGAGCTTGGTCTGGGCTGTAGGGTAGATGGTCGATCTCCTTGAAGCCACATTTTTTCACAGCTTCCTTTACAACAAGAACTGTGCGCACAGGCGCGTTGTCGTGAAGAAGGCGCACACCATCACTCAGCTTTCCTCGCTTTTCTCTTTGATGGAAGCACGTAGTCTGTGCAATAGGCCAGCATAGCACTCCCCATTTACTGTGGTGTTCCTCTCCTTGTAGTCAACCCAAAACGCGGGTTCGAACCCGGCCAGGATCGATGGATTTTTTCGGGCGTAAAAATCCAAAGTATGGCTTCCTTCGGAAGGGAAGTAAAGCCGTGGGTCCCGTGTCGTACATTTACGGCACGAAAAAGAACCTCAAGCCTGAAAGAGAGGCCTCTGAGCAAAATTTGTCGGCCGTTTCACGCCCTGAGTTGAATGGGACGCTGATGACCTGAGCTGTTAAAGGGCGTCCGTAAATAAATCAATCAAAAACCTTGTAGTCAATGAAGAGTTGCTTCACAGTCCCAAAAGATTGTGGTCATGATCATCTTGGTTGACTGAGTGACCTTGGCCTGTAGAGGCGGTGCTTCGCCAGGTTTACGCCACTCCATTGATTCTCTTTTGCACAAGGGACCATAGTAGAGTACCATAGTTTCATCTGCTGTAACCAATGGACTTCTCTTTCGTTGCCACGGCAGAGCTCCAAAAATGCTTGACAACATATGCCTCTTTGCTGCTTTTGGATTTAGGAAAGAAGTATAGACATCCATTTTGCACTTTATTCATATTTAAATGTTCATGAATAATTCAATAAACTGTTGTTTTAGAAAGGTCCAACCTTGCTGCTATTTCTGTAACTTTGAGCTGCCGGTCTTCCATAATTTCTCCTTCCACAAGTGCGATGTTTTCAGAAGTACCTCCAAGGACCGACCCGCACGCTCTTCGTCTCCAATGGTTTCTCGACCCATTCGAAAAAAATTGGCCCATTCTTTTACAGTAGAATATGAGGGGGATGCTTTCCCACATACACCGTATATCGCTGTTTAATTTCATTTGGAATAAGTCCTTCTTTTGTGAAGAACTTAAATACAGCTCGAAATTCCATTTTGAACGTGTTACAATCTTCTACACATAGCCTTCTTTATTTGAACAACTGATCACAACGGAGTGGAATTTACAGCTGCAATTATTTACTTAGCAGATAAGGCATGACACCAGATACTTATGGACTACCCTCGTAGAACTTGAAAGAACTCATTCAAACAGCACTTAGACGCATTAATGGGATAGTTTCATTAGAATGTGTGAATAATGTTACAGAAAATGGGCAATATTTTGAGCAGCTACTTTGAAAAGCGTTAGTAGATTAGTATTTGAATTTTAAAATGGTGTAGGGGTGGTTTGTGGAAATAGAATGTCAGCGTAGTTTGTTTACCAATCAACCGACTTAAGAGCCTTTTAATATTGTTTTTTTTCATAGTAATTTATAATTGTGTAATTAAATAAATATATGCGACAGACGACTTTGCACTGATGTATTACGTAAAAAAAATTAAGTGCTAGATTTGCATTAATATCGTTAAATGAGTATAATGCTGATTACCTGATTTTTTTAATAGAAGGAAAATATAATAAAGTAGAAATGTATTATTCATATATGTGGCGAATGTACATCCATTCATCATGTGAAAGGTATGGAATTTATCAGTTCCTCAGGTCACTTGTTTCCTTCGGTAAACACCCCTGGACCTAAACTATGGCGGTGGATCAAAGCACTACTTTGTATATTATATTCCTATTACAAAACAAAACACAGAGTGCCTAAATCAGAATTCCCAAACAGTATGATAAATTGTTTACGCAGTTAGATATAACGCATATGGTAAATGTATTTCCTAATGCAGAGCAGTCGCATTTATCATTGTCATAATTATAATACGCTTTAGAGAGTTGAGGACATACTGCAGTGAGGGCACTGAAGCCCGATAGACTAAATGCGCCACTGACCTAACCTAAACTAACATGGTTAAATTCTTTGTCATGTGAGTTAACATACAGTCCATTAGACATAGTGTCATTATGTATACAGAGTGCATTAGTGACTATGCTACAGAACTTTGGAGATTGGTAGAGGTGATCAATACGAACAACTTCCATATAGTAAACTATGTACGGGATTGTTCCATTTAATAGATGCCAGCCTTGATGGTTTAGTCGAGGTGCTTTTTACTCCATATTAATAAACCACAGCGTTTCGTTTCAAAGTGTTAATTAAAATGCTAGGAGCTGTTGGAGAACGTTCCGTATCATGTTTGCTAGCGCGTGTGGTCGGAACATGACGGTGCACCAGCGCACTTCTCTTAATACGTCAGGTTCTTGAGGTATACCGGTAGAAGAAGTGTAATTATTTTACGCTTTCAAATTAATTATCATTGGGTATTTTAGAGTTAGCTTATTGATATTCTATAATGCTCAGGGATAGATCGGAAGAGAATCTTATAGCAAGGATATGTAGGTATACTTTTCCGTAACGCCATCAGAAACAAGCCAGGAATCTTCCAACGGGTGCAGCTATCGATGTGGATCTGTCATGCGCTGATAAAGCTGGTGGAAGATTTTTAGATCACTTGCTGTAATGCGGATGATGTTTATGGTAAAGAGCATTACAAACTTTTCTGTGCGCCATTTGAAAGAGGAATATTTGCACTTTCATATTGACAGCCTTAAATACATTCTACGAGGGCAGGTTCATAAGTTTCCGGCCTAACCATTTTCTAGGTATGATGAAGACTAAAATATATATCTCACTTTTCAATATAGTTACCCTTTATCGCAATACGCTTCTCACATCTTTGAATTAACATTTCAATCCCCCATTCTCAAAAAAATTGTCAGAAGTATTGTGTGCAAAATGGGCATAAACAGCACCCATCACTTTTTCGTCACACTTAAATTTCATTCCTCGAAGGTCCTTCTTAAGTTTTGAGAAGAGGAAATAGTCACTGGGAGCTAGATCTGGGCTGCAGGGTGGATGGTCGATCTCCTTGATGCCACATTTCTTCACAGTTGCAACAAGAGCTGTGTGCACATGCGCATAGTCGTGAAGAAGACGCACACCACCATTCAGCTATCCTCGCCTTTTCTCTTTGATGGAAGCGCGTAGTCTGTGCAGTAGGCCAGCATAGTATTCCCCATTTACTGTGATGTTTCTCTCCTTAAAGTCAATGAAGAGTATTCCTTCACAGTCCTTAAAGATTTTGGCCATGCTCTTCTTTATTGACCGAGTAACCTTTGCCTTTTAAGGGTACTTCGCCAGGTTTACGGCACTCCATTGATTCTCTTTTGGACCAGGGATGATAGTAGAAGACCATAGTTTCATATGCTGTAACAATGGTTTGCAGAACTCCTCTCTGGTTGCCACGGCAGAGCTCCAAAAATGCCAGACAACAGATGAGTTGTTGCTGCTTTTGGACTGAGGAAAGAAGTCTAGGCATAACTTTATGCATATTTAAATGATCATGATTAATTGCAAGAACTTTTTTTAGAAAGGCCCAACCTTAGTGCTATTTTTGTAACTTTGGGCCGCCGGTCTTGCATAGTTTCTCCTTCCACAAGAGCCATGTTTTTAGGAATGAGCACCTCCAAGGGCCGGACCTGCGCCCTCTTCGTCTTCAATGCTTTCTCGACCCATTCGAAAAAGTTTGATCCATTCTTTTACTGTAAAATATGAGGGGGATGCTTCCCTATATACACCGTCCAATCGCTGTTTAATTTCATTTGGAGTAAGTTCTTCTTTTGTGAAGAATTTAATAACAGATCGATACTCCGTTTCGAACGTGTCACAATCTTCTACACAGCCTTCTTTATGCAATTATATCTGAACAACTGAACTTGGCGGAGCGGAAGTTATAGCTGCATTATTTACTTAATAGATAAGGTATGGCACCAGATAAGGGGTCGGTACTGATGGTGTAGTGGTAACCATATTTGCCTTCTAAACCAAGATTGTGGGTTCAAACCCGGCCAGGATCGATGAATTTTTTCGGGCCTAAAAATCTTAAGTGCGGCTTCCTTCGGAAGGGAAGTAAAGCCGTGGGTCCCGTGTCGTACATTTATGGCACGATAAAGAACCTCAAGCCTGAAAGTAGAGGCCTCTGAGCAAAATTTGTCGGCCGTTTCACGCTCTGAATTGAATGGGGCGCTGATGAACTGTGATGTTAGAGCGTCCGCAAATCAAACAATGAACAATAATCAACCAGATAAGGATTTTTTGAAGGCGATAATTCTTTTCGGCTAGGCCGAAACTTGCGGACCTACCCTCATGTGGCAAATCCGATTCTCGCCATTTCCAAATGGAACATGTATTTTTTATTGATGAAGCAACATGTCATTTATTCGGATATGGAGATTCCAAAATCATCGGACTGACAGCCCCAAAGTTAATATCTTTTATGCCGTTTTCAGAAGATCACGTGACATTTGCACAGGGATTTCCTGGAAGCTGTCCACAACTCGCGAAAGAAAAACAGAATTTATTTGCCAACCAGACGGAGCTGAATCACATTGGCTTGTGGAGTTCGGAACTATCTGCCAATCCGGGCATTTATCCGCCGCAGGCATGCTTTGTACATGGCCAGCTCAGCCACCAGACCTCACATTTTGCAACGGTTCCTTCAAGGACAATGTTCAAGTTCCTCCACTTACAAAGAAACAGGCAAACTGCAAAAGTATATCAACACCGCCATTTAGTACGTCTCACAAGACACGTTTGAGAGGGTTTGGCGAGAATGAAAATATCACCCAGACGTTTGCCGTTAGGTGCACATAAGGGTGTCACTCTAAAAGTGCAAATACCTGCTCGTCTTTCAAATAGCGACAGTAAGCATTTCTATTCGGTAATGGTGAATATATGGGTTTAGAAAATCGTCCAGTAATTTATGCGTGCGGTGCATTTAAATAATAATAATAATAATAATAATAATAAACGAATGCTTTTTGTTCCGAACGGGAACAGACACATAGACACTAAAGTTCCCGGTGACTTGACTCATGCAGAGTCTGGGCACCACTGGCAAGATATTCCGAGCAATTGCCTCTGGGAAATTGCTGCCTCTAACTTAAATGCTATTCCATACAGCGTATGCTTGATTTAATCATATTTTTAATTTATTTACGTGCTGGAAAATGTTTATTTTAATATTATACTTGCGCCAGTTACTTTTCATAGGATTTTATTATTAAGTATACGTATAAAAGCCATATTACGTTCGAAATAAAAGCGGAAAGTAGTGAGCTAAGCTTTATAGCTTAAGATAAAATTTTCTTTTATTAGCAGCTTAAAGTATTAGCTAGGGAAGGGTAATTTTAGTTGATCTCATTGTCGGGTTCGCAGAAAGTTGTTGTCATATCGAGTGTTGCACAAACAAGAGGTGTGAATGAAGCAGAGATAATAAAAATTGTTGATTTGGGTTATTTCAGATGCTCTTTAACAGCGCCTCATGCAATCCAGGGCGTGAAAAAACCGATAAATTTTGCATTATGCCTTTTTTTTTTAGTCTTGAGGCTATTTTACTAATTTTCACTTAGTACTTACATGATCCTAATATTTAACGATGGTAGATAAGACGGCCACGGGTGACCGAGGTCGTTAGGTGGCGAACTCGTGAGCGGGAGGTATGGAGTTCGATTTCCACTAGGACCGTACTCCCTGACTAAGCTTTCCCCCCTCTCTGTTACAAATAGCAAATGCCGGAGAGGTACCCTAAACTTGGAACACTTCCTTCCATTAAAAAAATCCTTTCCCAATTTATCATTTCATCTCATGCATCATCAGCGTCCACCACCTGTGATGCTTGTTTGTCGGTCCTTGTGGTATAGTGGTAACCATACTTGCCTCTTAAACCCAAGATCGAGGGTTCAATCCTGGCCAAGGTTGATGGATTTTTTCGGGCATAAAAATCCTAAGTATATCTCCTGAAGCCTCAAGCCTGAAAGAAAATGCCTCTGAGCAAAATTATCGGCCTTTTCACGCCCTGAGTTGAATGGTACGCTGATGACCTGAGATGTTAAAGAGCGTTCATAAAGAAACCAAAGCAATAACCTATGATGCTAATAATTAAAACGGGAGTTAAACACTATTCAACAACAACGATGCAAGGTAAAACTTTATGTCTTAGAATATTAGACACGTGAAACATGCTTTATTTCATTAAATACTTTATTTTCTATACTCTAATTTCACTAAATACATTTACGAAATTGAAGAAAAAATAAAACTAAAACTTAGTAAGACACGCTTTAAAACGAACTCAAAGTTTTAAAACCAAAAAGTCACTTGGGACTGATTCTAATGAAATGATGGGATTTTTCACTGATTCTTCCAAAAACTTAATTTTACTTTCAAACCCTTGCACTTTATCGCTGGCGTCAAATCACTCACGGAGCACTAGCAGATGTTTTCTGGAGCAGTTGTCCTGCGAAGTATATTTTGAGTACCCTTGATCTCATTCATTACAAGTTTTTGTAAAGTATAGAGTTGTAACGTTCTATTCCACAAAATAATTTACAACGCTTTTTTCAAGAGTTACAATTGACGCATAACAGCGAGACCAAAGAACATATTTTTTGTACACTACGTCATACCTTGAGGTTGTCTACTTCTTAGTATTAAATTTATATTTTATAATATATAGAACTTATTGTCATTCCTGCACGCTGGTATCACAGTTTCCTTCGAAATGGTGGGCATTTAAATACTTTATTATGTGTTCAGCTATATTCATACACAATCTTCAACTTTTAGGTAGCCTTCGTATTTATTTTCATGCATATGGCTACTTTGCACCATTAATTTCCATTCAGAAATGAAACCATAAGGATCAAGCTTCCGGAAAACGCTCGATCATTGATTTTAGTAGGTCCATGTGATCATTCACATTGATATACATTTGTCTAGTATTCAAATTTTCACTACAAGTGAATATGTTACTTTTTAAAGAGAATGAGGCAAGGAAAGAAATTATTTTCATGGTATTTAGCAAACCTTGAAAAACAACATTAAACTAAGATGCTGTTTGAAACGCGTATTTGAGACAGGAAAGAACAACGTCAGTCATAAATCTTACTTTAGCATTTAACCTAAATCATTCATTGCACTCAAATAATTGACAGGCCTATTCTATTATTACCTCCACTCCCGTTGCTATCGATTACGTATTAGATCACTGATTCTATAAATTATTAGTATTTGGAAGTTACCAATATTTCTACACTTATAGAAAAGCCTACACAAAATACCAACGAATGAGTAATGCTAATGCTTCTGTGGAACACAATAATAAAAATAAGGTTGTATCCTTGTAGGCATAGAGTTGTAAAATTCAAGTGTAGAAGAAATTTTTGTGAAACACAATTATGCTAATAACTAAAGTAGCAACTTCAATATGTTTGTAATTTATTGTGCCATAGTTTTGCCTGCACTGAGCTGATTGCCAAATAGCTTTATGACTCGAAGGACTCAGAACACATTTATTCCATTCATTTAATTTTATTCATCCAATAAAACCCCGCCTGATGCATCATATCAACTTTATCTTTATCTCCACTGGGAAAACGTAGAGGCGTCCTATGGATTTAATGACTTCAAAAGTCTAATACAATAACGCCATGCCAGTGATGAATGCCCATCAGTTCATGAGAACAATGAAAAAATACATTCGTAAAATAGAGCCCTGAGTAACATATTTCTGTTTACTCACGCTTTCTATTGGAAGAACCATACGCATCGTATGGTGCGAGTATAACTTCGTATTTATCATTTTTATCGGTAGATACAGAGAATTATGGGGCGTGTTTTCGAAAACGTGAACTAAAACTGTAAATATTGACTTGCCAGACTTTCAGCAGTTCAACATGACCTTCATTTTATCTTAGAACACAAATATCACATAAACGAGCAGATAAAGCAATGGAAACAAAAGTCTGAATATAAAGCATTTTTAACAGCGGAATAAAAATAGCTCGCTACTGCATCTACGTCATTTCATAAAAACTTCTTGCTCAGTGTGAGAAAGTTTTGCTCGTCAGCTGTTTTAAAGAAACAAGTGTTCTGTGAGCTCTGCAAACGGAGTTCGTTGTATCGCTTTGCTTTCTCAAAAGTTTATTCGTAGGAGGTAAACTGATATAATTCAAGTCCTCTAAGGCAAAGGACTAGTGAATCAAGATCGCTGTTTCGAACTCTCGCTCGAGCATATGCAAGTTTTGTAAGTGTACTTCTTTTGTTTTTTTGCATCGCACTTGAGGGGATACCAACCAGCCTTGAATTCAAACATCAAAGGATATCTTGAGGTTTGCATAGACCAACTTTTCACAAACTAGTAAAACCAATAGCTGCTACTAAATATCAATGCATTTAAAACAAGGAAAAGTAATCTAGTAGAGCGCTTTATTAATTACTGAGTAGGAGGTCCGATTTCTTTTGGTCTTATTGGTATACATGTATTATTTTAAACAATTATGTCAAACTCATAACAAAAATTGGACGCTTTCACATCTACATTCTTTTTCTTAAAGGAAGAAACTAAATTACAGCTATTTTAAAAATGTTTTGTTTACCTGTTATTCTTTGCGATGTTCCTGTAACAAATAACGTAATATCTTTAAATGAAAATACGTGTTCAGCAAATTTACAAAATGTTATCATCACAAATGTATTTCTGATCATCTAATCCAATTTCAGAATTATTTCTGTAAATTTAATGTGGACGTAAAAGAATAAAAATAGCAGTACATTTATGAATTTATAAATGCTTTTTAATAAAAATTAATTTTATGTCATTTTTAGTGTACAAACATTTTTAATTTTAGTTTAAAATTTTACATTGCATTATCTTGCTTTTTCCATCCCGTAAAACCCGTAAAATTAATTCTGCTATAGATTTCCAAAAAATATCTGGCTTTAATAAATTGTAGTAGTAAGGAATGTTTTGTACTTCTGTTTGTCTTTGGAAAAACTTAATTAATCTGGTTACATTGCGACTTCGAAGGCTTTGAGAACCAAGGTTTTGGGTCAAAAAATAGATTTTTGGTTTTATGCATAATTTGAAAGTACATGGTTTGCAGATTACTCGCATATACCCTTTTGTATGGCCGCCGTGGTATCACACAACACGCACTTTGATCTTCTTTTGTCATTTACCATAATTTGCATATTAACTTTAGGTGCACTTTTCTCAAATATAAGATAACCCAAGAATCTTTTCTGAGTGTGCAAATTGCACTGCTCTATATAGTTGATTAAAGCTTTTAAGGTATGCCTGCATGAAAATGATGAAAAACAATTAAAGTTTGTTTGAAATTGACATAAAATGATGATACTGTATGCAAATGTTAAAAAAATTGTACAGTTGCTTTAAATTACATTTTATTTCACAGTGTTAAGGAACATGTTTGCAAGCTAATTTAAAACATTGAGGAAGCCGAGTTTAATAGTTTGTGATAAAAAGTCAAAATGTTAAACAATATTTTTTTTTGTTAATTAAAATGATTATGAAATAATAGACATGAATACGAGCCGAAATTCTCAAACTCTTTCTGATTCATAAACAATTGCTTGATAAGTGGTAACATTTTCATTTGGTTACCTGGTGTAATTTTATAAAAAACCCAATTTGTGTTCTGTTGAGGTTCCATTGAAACTGTCATTATGTCTCTTAAGTGTCCTTTTGCTGAAAGTTTTCAAGCTTTCGAAGGCAGACACATTTTACGATGTTTCATTTCGAGTCTGTAATTTCTTTACGATTATTCTTTAAAGGTCTATTATTTTTTCGTCTTAAGTATCTTACAATGCTTTAATAAGCGTTTTTAAAAACCCTTTTATACAACATACTAAAAACGAATTTAACACAATTACTAAACACAATTACTAACACTCAGTGCTACACATTTTTTAACACACTATGTTACCAACTTTGGTTTAATACCAAATGCAATTTATAGTTTTAGTAGTTGTGTTAAATTCGTTTTTAGTATAAGTTGTATAAAAAGGGTTTTTAAAAACGCTTATTAAAAGCATTGTAAGATACTTAAGACGAAAAAATAATAGACCTTTAAAGAATAATCGTAAAAAAATTGCCGTCTCGAAATGAAATTTGTTTAAGCAGATACAAATTTCATATTTTTTAATTTTTACATTCCTCGTGGTGATTTTGAAATCAGGCCATAGTGCAGTAAGCATAAATAACTATGGTGGCAAATTTGGAGCCATGTCATACTGGAAAAAAATCGATAATAGCTGACTCCATCATTGTGCATGCTCAAGTACATTCTCTAGCTCCTTTAAGAGTGAGAAAAGTATATTTTTAAACAGCAATTTAGTATAATATGTAAAGAAAATTTGATAAAAATTTATAAAAACTTAATTTGAGTTTTTTTCTTTCTGTTTAACAGATATTGTTGTTATTGAATTCAAATTCGAAGATTCATTCATTAAGTACAGACCATGTCTGTTTAATTTTTAAATAGTGTTATTTAACCTATAAACGTGATTTTGTAATCAGATCTTCAGTACTTAATTCTTTTGCTTAAACTAGGTTTACAGAAAAAAGAATAAATTAAAATAATAATCGCTGAAATTGAGTATAAAAAGATAATTTCAACAACGTAAAAAAAAAAAAAAAAAAAAATCCGCGAAAAATTAAACAAGTGTCTACATTATGCTTTCAGGCTACCCTGACAGAATATATACAATAAAATTCTGGTGCATAAAAACTATTAAATAATGTTTTTTCAATACATTCCCTCAACACCTGAACAAAATTTTACCATCGGTCATTTGCCTTCCTACCCCAGCTGCACAAAACGTTTGAACTCGTGTTTCTCCAGCCCAATGAGACCTACTGCATTTTGTACACCATCTTTAGTTTCAAAGTGTCATCCATGTAGATAATATGTAATCACCCGATGCAAGTTTTGTTGTGTTAGATTTGTTGATTTCTTTTATTTAAAGACACTCTTTAACATCTCAGGTCATCAGCATTCCATTCAATTCAGGGCATGAAACGACCGACACATTTTGCTCAGAGGCCTCTTCTTTCAGGCTTGAGTTTTTTTTCGTGCCGTAAATGTACGACAGGGGACTCACGGCTTTACTTCCCTTCCGTAGGAAGCCATACTTAAGATTTTTAACCCTCAAAAAACCCATCGATCCTGGCCAGGTTTGAACCCGCGATCTTGGTTCTACGAGACAAGTATGGCTACCACTAGACCACCAGAACCGACATTTATAATTCTGCTGCTGTGGTGTCATGTAAAATAAGTTTATGGTGCAAGAAATGGAGTTTTCTGTAGGTGATTGTAGATGATTAGCTATTAATGTTTCCGCGTTAACATGTCCATTCTTGTCACAGACAGTGAAGCAACTTGTGTTTATCGTAAAGAATTACTGCCATACAAAGAGATTACCGGCCCGAATGAGTAGGATGGCGCTACTTGGCACACTTTAACAGCTTCTTTGTAAACCGTAACTTCACAAAGAACTGTGGCCCCACAATTATCCTGTCTTTGTCAAAGGCTTATTTAATTGGGGTTTATCTGAGGGCTCAAAGTCCAGAAATACAGACCAAAAGTCATCCAGGATATGCGGGTAAACTTCATTGTCGAAATAAACAATATCGATTTAGGGATGTTGAGACATATATCAAACATGGTAAAGCAGATGGAAATGTGTGTCCAGGAAGAGATGAGTCACTTTCAGCGCAAGGTACGGCAAGCAATTTTCCCAATTATAACCCCTCATTTACACATAGTTACGTTAATTTATTGTTATTCATTCAAACAAAGAGAGCTATTTATAAAGTGCAATATCTTGCTGAAATACTCTACACCATGTACACATTTGTGATGCTACCTCTATTATTTCATGTATAAATAACTATCGTAATGGATTAATAACCTGCCAACGAACCATTGACCTACATCTTGTGAGGGTGTTTGTCAGATAGAAGACCCTACACATCTTGAAGATAGAAGGAATACTCTAGATGTTCAGCATTAAACACACTGGAAAAGCTATCTACAGTTGTCTTGTGCTGATGGTCTTCCAAGTCAGAAGTACGAGCAACTCTGTCTTTCACGATCAGCAATTTAAGGTGCTACAGAAAGTACATGCAGAAAATTGATAATTCAGTTACTGCTGTTCTCAGAACGCTATCTGATAACAGCTGCCCTCCTTTGCGTCCACTTTCATTACCCTGATTGTACATGAAAATCTTCTGCTCTTTTCTTGTGATGGTCCTGTTCTGAAATGTAACTCCACAGAAGTAAATATAAAGTGGGGGGAAGCCACCAAATTTCATTGCCAGCAAATCAATATAATCATGAATATTTGAATAGGTTTCTTCAGCAGGTAATTGTGAGTGAATTGCGATATTAAATGAGCATACGAACAAGTCAAGGATTAAACTTGTCAATCGGATGCTAAATAAATTGGCTAGGGAGAATTATCTATAGAACGTGAGCGCGGCGGGACTTCAGAGGGGAGGTATGCAGTCTCTTACGAGAGTGAACACTAAACGCAATTGTTTAAGCCAGCGTCCCACAGTCCATTTTTTTTTTTTGGATAAATTTTTCACATCCAGTAATAAGGTAAGCGATAACACATAAAGCCTGTTATATGGCGGGTAACTTTGACTCAAAACCTGTCAAATGTACATTGAGAAAGAAACGAAGTGTGCATAACGAAAGGGCAGACAGCAAAGGTGAACGTTAATATTGCTTTATCAACTACAATTCGTGCTACAGTTTTAGGCTAAGTCGCGGTTATAGAGAAGAATAACTGAAGGAACCAAAGCAAAAGACGATGGTAGACACGATCATGGTTAAAAAGGCGCATCATGGTTAAGGTCTAGGTGTGAAGGGAATGCTGGGGGGGGGGGGGGGAAACGAGCTGAAGTTATAGGTCCGCGACATGGACGAAGCTGTGTTTTCTATTATTTTACAACGTATAGCAGAGAAGATTGCACGTGAAGATACCAGTATGAGAAAGTCTATCCCAACGAAAAACAAGTATATGAAAGCTATTCGACTCACCTGCTAATCCTACAAGTTGTAAAGGGGGGAGGGGGACTCCGCAGCTATGAGTAGAAATTTAAGCTTAGTAACGCCGCTGCAAAATAATAGGCAGATCGGTAATTTGATATATTTCCTGTTTTTTTCCCCCCCGTATATTTGATTGGCTAATTTCACGTTGTTTGATGAAAAAGTTAGAAGCAATCTTATCGAATGGGATACCAAAAGGGAGGGGGGAATGAACATGTATCAACTAAGTTGTGTATCAAATCCAATATGTCCCACAATACAATGTTGTTGCACACAACTTTTTTTTTTTTACCAAAAAATTGAACCATGGGACACCGGCTTTCTGATTTGTACATACTCTGCTAGGAAGTGTCAAATGGAAAGCTTTAGACCGATGCTGATGGTCCGAAAAAACTTATCTGCTCCATGGGGGGGGGGGGTTTCCTTCAAAACTGGAGTATATTTTTTTGAGTCATGCGTATATGCAGATAATTTTGCTGCTGCTAAAGTATAAAGGAATATATCTTTTTTACACTTTTCCACTTCTGCTACACATTAGTCAACTTTCCCCTGTAGACAATTCACGAAATTTTCGGCGATAGAGTCATCAGTAATAAACATGTCGATCCGGCATCTTTCTTGTGATTATCATCTCATAACAAATTCACCTTAAGAATGAAATCCGTAAAGAGATTAATTCAATTTTAAAGGAAAACACAGGAGGGTAAACAGATGGCAGAAAATGATGGCAGGCAGTTCCAATATCTCCGTGCATGACGTAAATTAGAACACAACTTTATTAATACTCTTTTATGTGACAGTTATTCTGGTATTGCGAATTTAACTCCGGACTCTTTTGCCGGACGCATGAACCTCCGGCACACTCACATTTCATCGATAATCCGATCGTCCAGTAAACTTTTAGTTATTACTCATAAATATGTATTTGCAGGTTTTACATTAACTTTCTTTATTTTAAGCTATGAAAAATTCGTCTCGAAATTTGCACAAGTAATTTAGTATAAAACAAATGCTACGAGAAAACTACACAACCCGTGTAAAACTCGTATTAATCACCTCACATATAGCTGTTTATTCATGGTTTGCGCCCATTTCGCTGCAGCTGGAGGGTCGGCAGTCAGAGAGGTAAATCCCGGCGAAGCGAGTGTATTATCCGCGTAAATGATTCAAGTTCTCTCAAGTACAACTACAATTACAACGCAAATAAGCACGTACGTTATTACAGGAGACGTTGGAAATGTTCAGCTACATCCACCATTTCTGGTATCTTCTTACAAAATTATCATTAATCGCTCATCAGTGCTTCTTCTGAAATTCAATAAATTTAAACTTGAAAGCGTTCAAGGCCACTGTTGTCTGCAAATGTCAAGCAGGTGTTTCGACATTCAGTATATTTCGTAATTGGATGTTTCAGAGAGTAATTGGTTCATATTAATATTCTATACTGATGCAGTATGCTTCCATTTACGTGATCACAAATCGACGAAGATAAGGCGTACTGGGGTACAAACATCCCCATTTTATTCACGAAACCCCCTGCATGCCGAGAAATTCAGTGTATGTGTTGTAAATGCGATCTGAGTAATGGGTGTCAGCTTTTATGAGAATACCAAAAATACAAGAATAACATGACAAGTTGTGATTTTGTATTTATGGAGAAAGCTGAAAAAATTAAGTGTATGGAACTAACTCCCACATATTACAAGAACGGAAAGTAAATGCCAGGCGAGAAATTAGCTCAACTTCGGAAGATGAACTGATGCATATAACAACATTTCCAGCATCTCTTTTCAAGGTAGGTGCTACTTTCATTGTAATTGTGCCTGCGAGAACTTGAATCAGTTGCGCTAATACTGCGTCCGCTTCGCCGGCAGTTACCGCTCTTACTGCCGACTTGCCAGCTGCCGTGAGACGGGCGACAGAACCATGAAAGATCAGTGCTACTTTAACTGCAAATAACTAATTTAGATTTGTGTCAAAAATGAATGACTCAAGCTTTATTTTAGCAGCGTAAACTGTTCACTAAAGTCTAAGAATAAACTCAAGAAACGTGCTAATTTAAGTTGCTACAATAAGTTTATTGAAGGAAATGACATGAACGCTATCTGAAGACAACTGAAATAGGTTTTATTTTCCACTGCTGTTTGTTCGAAAACTGCTTAGGAGAACATTTAAAGTTATTTAAGAGTTTGCCGATGTTACACAAAAACACCCTTGCCATCGACACTTTAATGCTAATCTAGATATGGTCATGTGAGTGTGGTGACGTCACTTTCAAGTTAATTTTATTACTCGGTACATGCCTTATCTTAAACGCTCGGGAACAGTGTATCTTCTCTTCTGAGTTGTCGCAGTGATTGGACGTAGGTAAGGAGTTCCCGGGGAATGGGGCTGGTTTCGGTTTTCTTTTAGAAATTCAGGGGAGCTTCTTGCCTACCACGGTGACCCACATTTGCTGCGGATTTATCTATTTATAATGAAATTGTGCAAAGATTATGTTTATATTCTTGAGAGAAGTTATAACATGTTGCTTGGTTAGAAACGTGGGTTTTAATGATAAAGAATAATATCACAGATCTATTCAAGTGTTACTGGACTTGCGTGTTATCTGCTCAATTGTGTTATGTACTTTTCCCTGCTACTAGCGATTGTGCAGTTTACCAGCCCAGTAAGGTAGCTTTCCTTGCCTATTTTTCAAGCAATTTCGTAGTATATCGTACCTTTGGTAGAAATTGTAAGCAGGTGTTTCTTGTTTAATTTACTCTTGTGAAATTTAATTACTTAATAATACTGCATATCATGCAGTGCACAACTGAATATTCTACCAAGCTTATCGCAACAGGGTGTTTGAATTCAAGGTTTTTAATTATTGTTATAATAAAAAGGGTAAAAACTAAATTTGTTCTTGTAAATGTTGCTGAGTCCTTATTGTTATATAGCAAAATACTCGCACACACATTTTCCTGGATCCTGTAGGTCTTATTGTCCTTAGCGCCTTAAACAACAAGTTACTGCAGAGCGATTGGGTAAATAAGACTCCGCTCCCAACAACGAACTTACAGCTTTAATTGCTACCTAGATTGTGGTAAAATGATTACAAAGCAAATAAAAGCAGAGGTATTTGTAGCCGCCACATGTTGGTAGCAAATTGCGGTTATTCAAGATCTTAACTTGCTACAAGGGAAAACACCCACTACTTTATTTGCACGTAAAAGAGGGTTTACGTAAATTAAACACAAGGCAATAATATACCTCGCAAGTGGAAGACAGAGTGGGAAGTAGGATATCTAATTCATTGTTTATCAGCAAACAGGTAGAATTATTATACACGTGCAGTTCCATACCTATAGCATTCACTTTCGAGTAAGTGAATCATACTATGAAGTGAACATTTTCAGAACAGTGTTCTAGTGTACTTTTTACCTAGCTGTAAATCAGCTCTATATCTGAATGAATGTTTACACTTTAATACTTCTCTACAATCCACCTTCACTTATTGTGCGAGATTATCGAAGAGTGGGAAACCTACAGTCCAAGGTATGGGGATAGGTCCATAAATTTCCGGCCAAACCATTTTCTAGATATGATTAACGACAAAAACTATATTTTACTTTTCAATGTAGTTACACTTTATTGCAATACACATCTTACATCTTTGAATTAACGTTTCAATCCCCCTAGAAAAATAGAAGTCTTGTCTGTAAAATGGGCATAAACAGCATCCATCACTTCTTCGTCACTCTTAAATTTTCTTCCTCGAAGGCCCTTCTTGAGTTTTGAGAAGAGGAAATAGTCACCGACAGCTAGATCTGGGCTGTAGGGTGGATGGTCGATCTCCTTGAAGTCACATTTCTTCACAGTTTCCTTTGCAACAAGAGCTGTGTGCACAGGCGCGTTGCCGTGAAGAAGGCGCACACCACCACTCAGCTTTCCTCCCTTTTTTTCTTTGATGGAAGCACGTAGTCTGTGCAGAAGGCCAGCATAGTACCCCCATTTACTGTGGTGTTACTCTTGAAGTAAATTCCTTCACAGTCCCAAAAGATTGTGGCCATGATCTTCTAGGTTGACTGAGTGGTCTTGGTCTTCAGAGGCGGTGCTTGGCCAGGTTTACGCTACTCCATTGATTCTCTTTTGGAAAGGGATCATGGTTTCATCTCCTGTTACAATGATTTGCAGAACTTCTCTCTCGTTGCCACTGCAGAGCTCCAAAAATACCTGACAACAAATGACTCGTTGGTGCTTTTGGACTGAGGAAAGAAGTCTAGGCACCCATCTTGCACTAACCTTATTCATGTTTAAACGTTCATGAATAATTCAAAATACTGTTGTTTTAGAAACACCCAACCTTGCTGCTATTTCTGTAACTTTGAGCCACCGGTCTTCCATAATTTCTTTCCACAAGAGCGATGTTTTCAGGAGGGCCAATCTGCATACTTTTCGTCTTCAATGCTTTCTCGGCCCACTCGAAAAATGTTGGCCCAGTCTTTTACGGTAGAATATGAGAGGGATGCTTCTCCATATACACCGTCCAACCGCTGTTTAATTTCATATGAGTAAGTCCTTTTATGAAGAGCTTAATAACAGCTGGATACTCCGTTTTGAACATGTCACAATATTCTACATAGCCTTCTTTATGCAACTATATCTAAAATACTAAACACAGCGAAGCGGAAGTTACAGCTGCAATTATGAACATAACATAAGAGTTTTGTGAAGACGATAATCCTTATCGGCGAGGCTGGAAACTTATGGACCTACCTTGTAGACTTTCTCTTAGCTCTAGTTATTAGGTGATGAGATATTGAGTAAGGGGGGCTTGCATGAGAGTTTGGATGCTTTTCTGGTTACCAGTGCAAACTTTATTAAGTTAACTTTTCAATTTCACGAAAAGTGACACTGCGAAATTTCAAATCTCCTGTTCCACACTCGCAGTGAAGCTACTTAAGAGGCTTTCAGAGAGAGTGGCTGGTCTTCCATACGAAAACAGCTTAACACTTAAAACTGCTGGCCAAGTCAACTTCTCTTTCAATGTAATGGTCTATTGCATGGTCTACCTAAATTTCTCCCTTATTGTGATTTATAAAACAGTTTGTGCCAAGGTGGAGTCCTAAAATGCATTCTTTCCAATATTTTGTATTTGTTTGTTTATCTTTTCACAATGTTAATTTCCTTTACTTTCTCTCTTATATCGTAAACTACTCAGTTTGTTAACTTTGTCACTCTGCATTTTGATCTGACGAGCAATTTGTGCTGCATCTAATTTTTGTTTATTTCTTTGCTCTTAATGTACGCATTTCCTCGTCTAGTTTTGATACTAGGTTATAAACCATTTATGAATTCCTTTTCAAAACTCCTTTTAAAATTACCATTTTACCTGTTGCATTTTTTGTAATATTATACTCTATACTGCATTCATTTCTTTTAGTAATTTAGGTTTCATTCATGTATCTCATTCCTTGTTTAATTTCTTATTCATTTATTCTCATGTTTACTCTGTTCCTGCCTAATTTGATTTTCATCTGTGTATTCGTGTTATTTTCAATTAAATCATTTTCGCTAATCGAATCTTGTCATCTCCGAAAAAGTATTGTGTTGAATTCAACATCTGTACCAGATTTAACATCGACGTCCAAAAAACCTATTTAGATTTACAGGTCTGTAATTCCGAAACCTAATTATTATTTTTAACACAAAACCTAAATTAAAGCTTTTATTTTAACAAAATATAGCATGGTTATATTGTATCAAATTATTACTAGTTATATTAATTGCTGAATAGTCAAGAGTATAAAAATGACTTTAGAAAATGATGCTGACGTTTGGATTGCGTTTGTATCCTAACTCAACTAATAGGAAATAATTTAAATAAAAAAAAAAATTAAAACCACGTTTTTATTTTCTTAATTATTAATGAACTAAAAAGTATAAAATAATTCTTCCTAGCCAAATGCTGAAATTTAATCCCATAAACTTTTTTAGAAAAATTCTTCCATGTGGGGCGCATGCAATAGTTTCTCTGAATCTTTTATGTGATTAATGTAAACAATAAATACCCATAACAGTTATTAATTTTATCTATTGCATGCGCCCCACGTTCTTCGTTAGGAAACTTTTTTCTAAAAAGATTATGAATTTGCATGGGTTTATAAATCTGCATTTGACTAGGATGAATTATGTTATACTTTTTATTAATTTGTAATTAAAAAAATAAACACTGGTTTTTAAACATTTTTTATTTAAATTATTTTCTAATTTTTACTCTTGTGTGCACCTTGTTTTGCAATCAGTGTTAGACATCTCGATTAAATAATGACAAAAATTGAGCCTCGGTCCTGGTGGTGTAGTGGTAACCATACTTGCCTTCTAAACCCAAGGTCGCGGGTTCGAAGCCGGCCAGGATCGATGGATTTTTTTCGGGCGTAAAAATCGTAAGTATGGCTACCTTCGGAAGGGAAGTAAAGCCGTGGATCCCGTGTCGTACATTTACGGCACGAAAAAGAACCTCAAGCCTGAAAGAGAGGCCTCTGAGCAAAATTTGTCGGCCGTTTCACGCCCTGAGTTGAATGGGACGCTGATGACCTGAGATGTTAAAGAGCGTCCTTAAATAAACAAATAAGAAAAAAGTTCAGCAACTTTTAGATTTTGTTCATTTTTTTCCTCTTGATCACATCTAAAATAGAAAATTGTTTTATCTACTCCATTGATATATCGAAACAGTTGATTAATTATGGTTTTTTTATTTAAAAATACAGAAACATAAGTTAATTTTGAAAAATTTTATTTCAGTATTAAATACATTTGTACCAGATCCTCAATATAGAAGTCAAAATCTTTGATAATGTCTGTAACTCATATTATATTAAATATAATACCCATTCACTACTTATTTAGTCGGTCCTGGTGGTGTAGTGGTTACCATACTTGCCTCCTAAACCCAAGATCATGGGTTCGAACCCGGCTAGAACCGATGGATTTTTTCGGTCACAATGTTCCCAGTTTTTTTATGAGAACGTGATTGTCAAGCGATAGATAAACAAATAAATAATTATAAAGAATCAAATGACCGAGAGCAATCGGGAAGCTCGATTCTTCTGCTTCCATCAATTTCTTGACGGCTGAAATTGATGTTCCTAAATGAGCCTTATGGTACTGTCATCACAAAGTGCCAAGATCGCGCGTTCAATCCCAGTTAGGATAGATGGATTTTTTCGGGCGTAAAAATCCTAAGTATGGCTTCCTTCGGAAGGGAAGTAAAGCCGTGGGTCCCGTGTCGTACATTTACGGCACGAAAAAGAACCTCAAGCCTGAAAGAGAGGCCTCTGAGCAAAATTTGTCGGCCGTTTCACGCCCTGAGTTGAATGGGACGCTGATGACCTGAGCTGTTAAAGAGCGTCCATAAATAAATCAATAAAAAATACTACTTATTTATACAGTTGAAATTATTAATACATTATTAATACACCTGTTACACATTAACAAAATTATTGTAATTGAATTTATGTGATAGGAATCAGCTTTATTAAATGTTATTTGTAACGATAAGTTACAATCCCTGCCTGGGATTGAGCCCACATTTTGAGTTTACGAGGCAAGTATGTTACCACTAGAAGATTTGTAATAGAAATACCAGGGTGACAGTCTACTGGATTCTAACGTACTTAAAATGTATTTGGCGTGTCAGAAAGGAGATACTACTTGTAGAATTACCATTTTTAAATCTGTTTGAGGAATTAAATGTATTAACTAATTTATGCATCACATTGCCTGGGAATTTCTCTTCAAATAATCTGACAGCACGAGCAAATTGTATAAATATAAGAATAATAAAAAAACAATTAAGCCTACTACGAGTATTTGCCCATTAGTATTGTTAGCAACCATTACTCAAGGATTAGACAACTATTTGTTTCGGTGACTGAGGGGTATGCGACGTAGCAGTTACGCAAGCCCCACAACCCCGTCTGTCGCCACTTGTGTACCCCGGCTGACCTTGAGCGATGGCCCCCGCAACCGCGCCAGTCATCAGATAATTGGATTGCCGCAGAGCAGAATCAAATCCAATGCATTTGAAGTCTATTTATTGTTATTCAACGAGATTCAATTGATCATCTGCTCATTTTTTACGTTATATTTGTACCGCAATAAAAAGCCTATTTTGTAAAATGTTTTGTAATTGTTCGTGTTGTCAGTAATTCTGGAATATATTTGTCATATAGCACCGTGTTTACATCAGATTTGTTAACAAAAGTCCCTATAAAGCTATCACAATTATACTAGATGTTCTAAAACAGAGGTCATGCTGTAGACATTTTACTAAAACCATATTTCTAATATTCATTATTATATATCTTTAAGGACGTCTAGGTAGATGTTCCATTCCTCCAGTGCTTCTATTAGAGAGAGAGAGAGAGAGAGAGAGAGAGAGAGAGAGAGAGAGAGAATAATGTATATGTCCATGGCATAATTCTTTGTTTACATCTAGATTTTTCTTATTCCTATCTATTGGTCAGTTGCACGCAGAGTATTGTTTGTGCGGTTATGCAATACATCCGAATAATGTTGGTCGATTAATCTTATCACACGGGTAAGTTGGTAAATTGTATTCACGTCTAACAAACCGTGTTTCCTGCAAACACACACCTCAGTTCGCGGTAAAATTCGCAGCACTTTTGGCCTTTTAAAATTCCAGTTTGCATATCTCCATTTTTGTGATGCTACATATTTTTTGTTTGTTTACGATATCAAAAAATAACAAACCGCACGTTCATTCACAGACAATTTGATTTTGTATCTGATTTATAAGGGAGTGAAAAAACAGTTCGGGAATGTATTGGATAACCCACGTACATTTTAATGGCTGTGTGTATTTAATGTAAGCAAAAAGCGCACATTTTTGTTCTGAATAGTATGTAACATAATTCTGAAAGTACTTTTTTTCGGTAATTTTATAGATTGCAATAAAACGTTAGCCCCTTGCTTAGTTATAAACGTTTTGTTCTTAGTGCATTGCAATCTTTAGACATAGTACTGATTTTGAGCTCTCTAGCCTTCTCCTGAAGCACGAATATTGTTTCGAACCTCAGTGGAAATAAACTTAAAACTCCGCATTGGGAGAGAACTGTTTGTTTGGTCAGTTCAAAGTAAAACTTCAAGGGAGCCGATCCGCCAAGTTGAGTCGTGACCGGAATGCTCAAGCGAAGATATTCTTGTCATGTCCTGTCATCTCTGCGGAAGTATACACAAAGCACGTCTCCAATACCAGGAAGCATTCGAGAAAGGGGCATTTGCCTTGTCGATAGATGACCGAGGTCACCAAAGGACACCTAAACTCAGAATGGAATATATTACTCTCTAAAATAGGGGTGCGAATTGTTACATGACTGGTTCAGTCGCAACATTCAAAAAGTAGGTATACGCTGACACTATTAGTTTATCCATAATTATTAAATACGGGTTTCTGTCTCTAAAACTCCACATTTCAGAAACACTCTTGTAAGAACCTCTGAATTATAAAGACTTGAAGACATGAAAGGAAAAATTTCCTGGACATAAGATAATAAACCTTAACCTTTAAATCAACTAACTACATTTTCTCCATTCTATGAAAAATCTGATATTACAGCCCTCTTTTTCCCTAAGCAAGTAAGAGTTTGACTCAACAACATTCATATATAGGATCTTCATTTCAGTTATTCAAATATTAATTTTGCCTTTGGCAAATTGCTGCGAAAGGGCCTTGGCACTTGCTGAGGAATAATACGCCCAAATTTTCAATTCAATTAAGTTTTCTAAAGAAATAAAATTATTAACCTTAATATCACTTCTTTCTTTACTTTTTTTTAATTTTAATTAAATCAAATATTCAAGAAATAATTAAATTTAACAAAAAGAAATAACCATAACTTAAAATAAACTTTATATCTATGATACCACAAATCATAATTTTCGGAAACGGTACCACACATTTTTCCCTATCTCCTTTATTTCGTAATCAATAATCATTCATTTTTCTCACCATCATAAATGTTCCCAGAGTTTTCTTTTTGCTGTAAAACATGTCGAATTCTTCAGAAAAGATTTTGAGAAACTCGCCCCAATTTGTTCTGCTGAATATTGGCAATTGCCTCTCGAATATTTTCTAGATAACGTGTATTGCTGGCGTATACATTGGTTTTGATATTTCCCTATAAATAAAAATCGTATATCTTTAAATCTGAGAATCTAGGGATTTATAAACCCATGCCTCTTAATTTTCCCTTTCCCCATTCCACGCAAACTTCAATAGTGTCACTAGCTGTCTGTTAGTAAAATATCCATACATTTTCTTCAGAAGACGCCATATTAGTGATAATGATGATGATAACAATAAACCGCGTAGTTACTCGATTATTTATAATGGCGGGAAAAAATGACGGCCTTTAAAACGGTAAACATTACAAATTTATACGGCTAGGTCCATAAGTTTCCGGCCTAACCATTTTTAAGATATGATAAGGACAAAAACCATATTTCACTTTTCAATGTAATTACCCTTTATTGTAATACACTTCTCACATTTTTGAGTTAACATTTCAACCCTCCCCCCGCAAATAGTCAGAGGTCTTGTCTGCAAAATGGGCATAAACAGCAATCATCACTTCTTCGTCACACTTAAATTTCCTTCCTCGAAGATCCTTCTTGAGTTTTGAGAAGAGGAAATAGTCACTGGGAGCTAGATCTGGGCTGCAGGGTGGATGGTCCAGCTCCTTGAAGCCACATTTCTTCACAACTTCCTTTACAACAAGAAATGTGCGCACAGGCGCGTCGTCGTGAAGAAGGCGCACACCACCACTAAACTTTCCTCCCTTTTTCTCTTTGATGGAAGCACGTAGTCTGTGCAGTAGGCCAGCATAGTACTCCTCATTTACCGTGATGTTCCTCTCCTTGAAGTCAATGAATAGTATTTCTTCACAGTCCCAAAAGATTGTGACATGATCTTTTTAGTTGGGTGAGTGACCTTGGCCTTCGCCTATAGAGGCTGTACTTCGCCAGGTATACGCCACTCTCCATTGCTTCTCTTTTGGACAAGGGATCATAGTAGAGGACCATGGTTTCATCTCCTGTTACAATGGTTTTCAGGACTTCTCTCTCGTTGCCACGGCAGAGCTCCAAAAATGCCTGACAACAGATGACTCGTTGGTGCTTTTGGACTGAGGAAAGAAGCCTAGGCATCCATTTTGCACTAACCTTATTCATGTTTATATGTTCATGAATAATTCGAAGGAATGTTGTTTTAGGAAGACCCAATCTTGCTGCTATTTCTGTAACTTTGAACTTCCATAATGTCTCCTTCCACAAGAGCGATGGTTTCAGGAATGAGCACCTCCAAGGACCAACCTGCACGCTCTTCGTCTTCAATGCTTTTTCGACCCATTCGAAAAAGTTTGGCCCATTCTTTTACTGCAGAATATGAGGGGGACGCTTCCCCATATAATCGCTGTTTAATTGCATTTGGAGTAAGTTTTCTTTTGTGAAGATCTTAATAACAGCTGGATACTCCATTTTGAGCCTTCTTTATGCAGTCATATCTGAACAAGTGAACACAGAGGAGCGGAAGCTACTACTGCAATTATTTACCTAAGAGATAAGATGTGACACCTGATAAGGCCTTTATGAAGGCAATAATCCGTGCTGTTGAGGCCGGAAACTTATGGACCTACCCTCGTAATGAAACGACATATTTTGGATATTTTATCACCGACGTCGTTATTCCAATCGATAAATAGAAAACTGTGTCTGATTTTGGTTGCCCGATTCCAAGAGCAAGGAGAGAAGGATTTGAAGAAACCATGTCCGACAAGTATAGGAGGGCTTAAGATTGTAAACTCGATATTTGTTTCTTGTCGCATCACCTCTGAATAGGCTAAACGAGGTCTTAGGTCAGACGGTTACTGGAACTATTAATTAAAGTAAATTTTTGTCATGTTTCATTTCCTGTTCGTAGAACACGTGTTATATTTATCCTTATTAATTTTATGTTAATTGTAATTCCTAATATGCATAAGGTAGTTTTTCTTATTCTTATTAGACTTTAGAAGAAATCTTGTAATGTTCTCTCTTAAAATTGTATTAATCTCAGTTACTCTATACACATAAAATTATTTTGTCTGAAAAGAGTTATTTTATATGAATTATTTTAAATGATAATGCTTCATATTAATGAGATTTTTTCTCTTTATTTTTTGTCGCTTTATCTTAAATTGGTAGTCAAACCGCGACAATATGCTAATTACAGAATTTACAATTTTATATGGTAGATACTTAACACCATTATATTACATTTACAAGAATTTCATTCGTGATATAAATTTGTTGATTTTAAACATTTAAATAGGGTTTTAATGTCGAGGACTTCTTGAAAGTGTGGTAGGTTACCTTGTGCTCTCTGAAATTGATATTGTGGACATTCTGAAAGCATATGTTCTTAGATAACAGCTGTTGCATTCAGTAGAAGCAGTTTTATTCAATAAATGCGAGTGTGTTAGTTTAGTGCATCCAATTCGAAATCACTAATGATTTGGTTCTTAAGATTCAATTTCTGCAGTGGATATGATGTTCTTGAATTCTGTTTTATTTTCTTGTAATTTGCTAGATGGTTGTTGTGTCCAAGTTGTTTGCCAGAAATTATACATGCTTGTGGTTATGATTTTGTGGCATCATGGTTTGTTGTGTGTGCAGGCGTAATTTTGTAGCTGCCTTTGCTGATAAATCTGCATGTTGTGATGGAATTAACCGAAGTCGCCGAAGTAGATTTAGATGTAACCATTACAATATGTTTAGCTATTTCAGGGTTCGGTACTATAGCTGGATTTTTCAGATTGTTGCTTCTGGGGTGAAAGGAGTGTGATTTTAAATATAGCAAAATCACAATGAATAGAAATCTACGGAGCTTATTGTTTTGTTATTACTACACAACAGTGCACTTTCCTGATTACAATATGCTCTGAGGATATTATTGGATGCAGACTGAACACGAGACAGATGTGTTATAATTTATGTTTCTCTCCGGAAAACTGTATATGTATATTAATTCACACTCGTAATTTCTATATTTTACCAAAATACTTATGTAATTTCTTCCACGAAATGTTAATTACTACTTATCTTTATGTAACGTTAAAATTCTGTTTCTTTATACGGAGTAAGAACCACTATTTCTGTTAATGGAGTTTAAAACACAGCTTCCCTCGGCTGAATGCAACGCATAACTAACAAATTTTAAGATGAAAATAGTCACTTATTGCAATAGTATTGTAATAATACTATACATTACAATGCATTATATTTTCACGTATACCAAGCGAATGAAATTCGTTATTCTATTTGTCGCAATAAAACTGTTTGTCTTCTGTTTCATTCTTGGTAAACAATGTTGTCACGCTTGCCATTGGTTGATTTACTTAATATTACAATTTTCTTATCTGTAGTTTTAATCTTTTCATATTCTTGGCTATGTATGCTTTTCTTTGAATCGTTACATTTTTGTATTATTCGGCATTGACATAAATGCCAACAAACAAACATTAAGACATACATTGTAATAGCCCTTGTCTGATACATGAAATCTATACAAATAAGCTCGCTAATTTTATACGATTTAAAACTTTTTGCCAAGGAATATATGTTGTTTGAGCTGAAAATTAAAGTCATTACCTAACATTAAAATATGTGCAAATGACCTTATTAAATTTGTATGATTATAAACATATCATTGATGAATGTTTGGACCTTTAAATGAAATATTATAGCCTTTATCTTACGTAATGAATACGTTAATAAATTTCTTAAATTAACATAGCTAACTAGTTATTACTATTATATGTTTGTGGCTTTATATTGAGCATTATAGCCTTTATGTAACATGTAGACATGTGAAATTGAACTTATTAAAATAATATAGTTAAACAACTGCTATCAATGAGTGTTTAGGGCCTTAAGTAGGATATTTTCCGTTTAAACGTTCGTTTCCTGAAGTGCCCTGATGTGAGGATGTCCACATAATAATTAATTTTCCTCCCTTGTTTCATCAGAATTGTAGACTTCACGAATTTCTTTGATTAATTCGTGTATAGAGATGTCTTGAATAGCTTGTATACTGGATTTATAAATCATTGAATTAGATCAAATTTATTTTTATTTTATCTGTTGCTGAAACATATTGTAATAGCATATAGCATATAGCTCACATGTAAATATGGAGTGTAGAGATGGTAATGTGTACAAAGCATCGTGTGATCCGGGTAAACCACAGCACATCCACAACCGTTTTCAGTCAGTGTTGCATAGGAGTGGAGTGTATGTGGAGATAATTTGGATACTGGTGCCATCGTTCTTTTATTAACTGTTGATGTGTGAAATTATTTGTATGGTTTTAATAAAATATGACATTTCCATATTAATTTTGGTGGCACAATTCTCCAATGAGGAATATCAATGTTTTGATTAAGTTCACGAATGTTGGTGAAAGGTTTGTTTATTTCTTGGGAGGTAATGTTTCAGTCTTAGTGAAAAAAGAAACTGTATGCTTCTTTTGTGCATTTTCATATAGGTGCATATTTTAAAACTAGGTTGCAATTTTAACAACATACGAGATACTCAACTGTTTTCTTCATATTTCAAGGGGAGGCTCATTTGTTTCAATCTAAACTAGTAATCGGGGACTTGCTCGAAATATTTCGAAAGCAATTCGGAGTGCTGAAGTCCTGGACTGTATTGAGATTTTATTTCCACTCCACCTTTAATACTTCAAGAAGGTCTCATTGTCATCGTTTTATTTCTAGATTTGCAAAAATAAACAAGTGTACACATCACATTTACGTTTCGTGAGGAAAACCAGGAGCTTGGTTATTATATACGCACAAAGCTATTCGTTTCATGTACCATTGCTTCGTTCTATCTTTTTACTAATACTCAATGCTGTAAACTTGTTGCTTTACGTTTGAAATTTGATGTACATGAACGTTGCAAATGTTCTAAACTTTCAGTCACCTCTTAGATTAACGGGGAACCACAGATGAACGTTTAACCGGATAGCTTGAGCCCAGAATATTTGCATATGTAGATTGCTTCGGACCTAAAACCGCCTCGAACCAGCATTCTCTTATAGTCTCGTATAGTGGTAATGGCGTTGTGATAGTAACTTTAAATTAACTTAGCCACGTAATCAAATACATAATATACCATCAGCCAGATACTTTTGCTTCGTATTTGAAATTTACACTCACATTGAATTACTAAACCATTCCTAATTTCTACTGCCCGTAAACTATTTTTAACAGATCGTCGCTCCTTTTTACCGCAGTTACGTCAGCCATGAGATAGATTTCTATGCTGTATCTCCTGCCAGACCACAATTCAAACAAAAAGAGTTATGTAAAAAAAAAAAAAAATGTTTTCAGTATTCCATTGAAACGGCTTAAGAATTTTCTCACATTCAACATGGAATATGCCGAGGGTGGCAGAAAATGTATACACACTTTCACAATAAATATCTATTTAATATATTTCAAAGTTGGACCGAAAAATAATAGTAAAGTGTAGTATGATGTTCTATAAACAGATGTGACTCACATAATTATGATAGCGTTGCTACGTGACAGGTAAATCAACAATGAACACATGAAGCCAAGATTATCGTATGATGTTCTTTTTTTTTTGAGTAGTGTTTAACGCCCGTTTTCACTACTGAGACACCACAGGCGGTGGACACTGATGATACATGAGATGAAATGATACATTGGGAAAGGATATTTTTTTTTAAGGAAGGAAACCTTCCAGGCCTAAGTTTAGGTACCTGCCCGGCATTTGCCAGTTATGAAGACTGAGGAAAACCTGGAAAAAACCCCAGTCAGGGAGGACGGTCCTGGCGGGATTCGAACCGCAGACCTCCCGCTCACGAGTCCGTGCCTTAACGACCTCGGCCACCCGTGGCGGTCGTTTGATGTTTTTTTTAAACAGAAGAAACTCAATACGTTAAGCTAGTTTTGCTACAAGAAAATGAAGTTAAGATTGTTGTTTGAAGAGCGAAAAGCAATTTTGAAGTGGTATTGGAAAACCGAGATTGTTGTTGAAGTTCAAAGGTAATAGGGAAGAAAAGGTTTCCACCGTGTTCTCCGGATCTAACTCCGTTGGACTTCTACCTATGGGGAACTCTTAAGGATGTTGTATACTGTAGAAAACCAGCTACACTGGCAGCACGTCTTTATATTTTATCACAGTTTTTTCTTTGCTTGAAGTGTGTATACATTTTTTGGCACCTTCTATTTGTAAACATTGATTATGTCACATTTCTATTACTGCGACATTCTGTTGACTGGTATCACGACAAATCTTCGACAAAGACTACAACGCATTCACAATGCCTGCGACTTATGTAACCTACGTAAATCAGATCGATCACTCGAGCTTTTAAGTTGTTATCCTGACATCAACTGAATGCTAGAAGAAAGTTGCACTCCCTTCTTGCTCTGCTCGCATTCTGTGCACTCAGCTCCGCACTATTTTTCGACCCATTTCGATCACTCCTTATTTGTTCATCATAATTTAAACGGCCGATCGAATAATAATTTGATTTTCCCTATACTAGGACTGTCCAACGTTCGTTTGTGTTTGGGCACATTTGCATAACTAGGAGTACGCGGACACCGGCTTACCATTCGGCTACTTCGGCACTAATAATAACAACAACAACAATAATAATAATAAAATCAATAATGATAATAATACATCTAGAATTGACAAACATATGAATTTATATTTACTCAGCGTGAAGTTTGGCACTGTATGCTCACTGCAAATTAAGGGAAGTTCTGACGTGTAACTAGAACAGGCTCTTAACGCGTCATCCACTATGGACAATGGGATATTTCTTACTGTCCACCATAGTCCAAAAATTGCCACATTTTGCGTAAGAGTTGAAAGAAAGGTTTGACTGAAATCTTACAATTTCCATTCTTCATTATTATAATTTTTTAATGTTTCACATGCCCTACCTTCAAGCTCACAAACGTCAACAGAAGTGAAAAGATTATTAACAAACACCACTGGTTCAAGCATTGAAAACTGACTAAATCTATTACCAAATTCGAACCCAAGAGTTTAAAGATATTTGGCAAAAGATGAAAAAACGCGCTTGTATATTTCAAAATTGGAAAGTGTGAAAGGAAATTTTTATTTCTATAAAATGGACAATCAATAACTCTAGTTGTTTTCATATGCATTAATAACACTTATCATATTCATCATTGATTATTCAGAAATATTCTGAGTATATCAGATTCTGATTTTTTATTTATTTATCTATTTTTTTTAATAGTGTTTAACGCCCGTTTTTACTACTGAGGCACCACAAGCTCATGAGATGAAATATATTGGGAAAGCATTTTTTTAAGGAAGGAAATGTTCCAGGCCTAAGTTTAGGGTACCTCCGCGTTATTTGCCATTTGTAAGGACTGAAAAAAAAAAAAAAACCTGAGTCACCGAGGACAGTCCTGGGGAGTTCGAACCCCAGACATACGCTCACGAGTCCGCGCCTTAACGACCTCGGCCACCCATGGCGGTAGATTCTGAGTATGGTGACGTAATTCCTCATGCAGAATAAAAATGACACTGAGCTTGAGAATGTTCCTTGAAGACAACAAGTGAAAATATTTATTGCAACGCAAAACAAGTTTCTTCAAACATTAGTTAAAATTGAATTTGTAAATTAATTGCGAAGTGCGTCACTTGAACAGAGTGACCTGCACTCTTACACCTTCGTCTCACTTTTCTTCAGCCTTCACATTTGTCTCTACTCGTCTCTGGAATTTTCTGCTGTTTCATATCAAGGACTGCCGGCTACAACGACAACTTAGAATATTGCTGGAAGATTATTTATTTGGAGAATGTAGCATTTAACAAGTACTGTACTCAATTAGTTAATGATATTAACTGTTTTGTATATTGTACCAGGTGAAGTGGAAAATATGCCCTTAAGGTTTTAACTTCGACAGGTAAAATAATGTATACCAGTTTGTCTTACGAGTTCAATGTTCAAACTTGTATCTGGAACTCTCATTAGGAATATTTCTGAAACGAAAGGCGCCGTTGATGCGTTATAATTCATACGAGGTTCATCAACGTAGCCCATACAAAAATTCCAACCTTAATCAGAAAGTGTATTTCTGACACAAAATTACAATGGAACAATGCCTATAGACTTCAAGAAATCAAAACTTGATAGGATTAGAATGCCAGTGAGGTTTTTTTGCACGATTGTAGAAGAAGTAATTTATGAAATATTGTCATACTCGGATCCGAATTTCAGAGTTTTTTATTTTTTATTTTTTTTTTAGAGAATTCCCATGATTTAGGCAAGCAGCAATAAATTCTCCTCATTGTTAGGGGGAAAAAGTACTGTCTGTTCGCATTTTGTGTAAAGTTTAGGGAAATTATCAACAGTATGTTTGTATTGTATCCTGGATGGGTTTAAAATTCCGAGCCTTAGTCACATGAAACTTTAAGTTAAAGATAAAGATTGCCTATTGTGTCCCTTAAAGGTAAATACTATCTTACGTGGGGAACTATTCCACGCTAGTTGTTCGTATGCTGTTTAAGACACTGACTGATTGTTCTTTGGTTACTCCATTTCTCACTGCACTAGTTGCTTCTCGAGAGATTTCCATTTTTCTCTTCCTCTTGCTACTCTTGACCAATCTGAACCTGCATGTACCTTGAAGAGATCTGTCCATCTTCCTCTGGGTCTGCTTTGTGTCGTTTTTCCTATCCGGGAATTCCGCATGGAGATCTTGTAGGTCCATCTATTGTCTTGCATTCTTGCTACGTGACCGCCCCATTGCCATTTGCTTCCGGTAGGTATTTGTGCAATGTCTGTTGTCTGAGATAACTGATTTATTAATTCTATATGTATTTTGTTCTTCAAAGTTATTCCTAGTATCTTGCGTTGCATTTTTCTTTGGTATATTTGAATTTTGTTTTCTGTTAGTGACCCCATATAGTAATACAAGGTATACCCAGGTTTCAAGCGTCTGGAATCTAATTTTCTTAATTAGTGTTTGGTCTAACAATATAAACTTAAGGGTCCAAAATGCTATCCAGGTTAATGAGATCGTTCTTTGTATTTCTTTTTCCAGTTCATCATGGAAGGAAATCTGTTGTCCTAGGTATGTATATTCGCTCACATATGTGAGGACTGTTCCATTTATTTTTATTGGGGTTTCAGGTCCGTTTGAAATTAACTGCGTCTTCAGTTTGTTTGGTGACAGCCCTGCATTTTTTCTATGCTCACATGATTGTTCCAGCACATTTTGTAGTGCTTTCGGTGTATTGGAAAACAAGACCGCATCGTCGGCAAATCTTACATTTGCTGGTTGACTGCCGTTTATGTTGATTCCGAAATTGTTATGCTAGTTCATTTTCCTGAATATATGTTTCATTACTAGGTGAAGAGTTTGGGAGAGATTGGATTACCTTGGAAAACTCCTCTTTCTAGTCGGAATTGTTGTCTTCCGTCTGTTTTTACTTTTGCAAAACCTCGACTGTAGATGTTGTGTAAGATACGAATGTACTTTGCCTCTATTCCTTGAACGTGTAATGTTCGACCGAGTGAAAGCCCTTGCTATAGTCCATAAAGGCGATATATAAAGGCAAAAGTTATTGGTGAAATTGGATTTTTTTTATTTAAACTGCAGACAACATGGTATTCGGGGAACTAGAATAATAACCTGTGCTAGTTGCTTGAAAGGAAATTAATTTTAAAATTAAAAAATAAATAAATAAAAATGTTTGTAATTTTTTATCGGTATTGATAGTGATATTTAAGTACTTCTAGTTACCACTCGTCATATTTGCATACATTATGTGTGTACAGATTTTCAACATGATTGATCCAGCCATTCCTGAGGAAAGTGCACATTTATATCCTTATTTTAAGTTAATGGGAAATAAGATTTATTTGTGTTTAAAAATCTTTTTATGTTCATTAGAAAATTAAAATTTACAGAGCATCTTTAGTTAAGTATTCTTAGTATCTCATAAAATTGTCATATGGATAGCTTTATAAGTTTCTGAGATACAGTGCAAGATGTATATGCTACATTATTTGCTAGATTACACTTCTTGCTTACCTCAATAATTGGCCATCTTCATGACATCTCTGAGTCGGGCCAAAAAACGCTTGTAATATGATCAGTGTAATTCTTTAATAGCGCCTTTCCATGCTTGTCAAAGATTGGATGTAGCATTAAGTTTTACCACCGGAGACTTAAGTGAAATTAAATTTAGGTCGGAAGAAACAAAGAAGTACGTCGGCATTGTTAAATAAAACACTCGCTTGCGCAGTTTGCTGAACACACTGCACATCACTATTATGGCCGGTCGTTGTCAATGTAACGGATTAAGCCAGTTGCCTTGTTCAATCCTCGGGAGTTTGTCTTTGATCCTTTCAAAACTTACGTAGGCGTCCCTCTCTTCTGGTGTGTACAAGGACCGACCGAGGGCTTATGAAGCAGTCTGCTGTCAATACAGGTAGGCTCCACTTGCATTGTTGTGTTGTGTCGCCAATAGCATACTAAGCAATTTACTCTTGGTGAATTTCTTCAGGTATGTACCTGTCCAAAAGTTTTGCATTTTTCTCAACTACTGTTAATTAGTCTGTTTACTAATTTGTACAAAGCATTGCTTGTTAGTAACTTCTTTACATATTGATGCTGGTGTTAAATACAGAGAAGCGTAGATTTTAGCATTAGTAGGCGGAAGAATATTGATACACTTAGTAAGGAAGCCAGAGAAGGAGAGTGGGCTAGGAAAGTGAAAGGGCCGCATTAAAGATAGCAATTTTTTAAAACAAGGCTGTAATTTCAATGCTTGCCAGTCTAAATAACTACCTACTAGTATTTAAAATCAATTTCATTTAAACAAAAAACTCGTGAGTTTAATTTTCGACATTGAAGAGAAAGTTGAACTTCAACGTTTACTACATTTTAGGTTTCATCCTCTCATCCCAACAGAGGGTGAAATTTCAGATGACCAATTTCAGATAATATTGAAAGGCATTACTCAAAAGAATACGAGATATGAAGAAAGCATTGCTTGTTAATACTTTCTTTGCATATTGATGCTAGTTTTGATGTTGATTTGATTTATTTACGGACGCTCTGTAACACCTCAGGTCATCAGCGTCCCATTCAATTCAGAGCGTGAAACAACCGACAAATTTTGCTCAGAGGCCTCTTCTTTCAGACTTAAATCTACGACACTGGGCTCATGGCTTTATTTCTCTTCCGAAGGAAACCATATCTGAAAAAAAATCCATCGACCCAGGCCGGGATTGAACCGGCGATCTTGGGTTTAGGAGTCATGTATGGTTACCACTATACCACCAGGACCGACGTTGTTATTGAGATAGAACCAGAGTGGAGATACAGAATGATAATGATTTTAGAATTAGAAAAATGAAAATGATAAAATAATAATAAAGCCAGGGGGAGAAAGGTGTAGAGGCTTTTGAGATTTAAAGGACAAATGTCTTTTTGATACAAAACTGTAATTTCAAAATAGCTACCAAAGCATGGACCATTGCATAACAGCTCTAAAGTATTTAATTTTTACATCAAGTGCCTAAATACCAGTTTAAAATAAACATAATTTAGACAGAAACACACCATAGAGGGAGAAGTTGAAAATTAATGTTCATTACAGTTTAGTTTTCACCCCCTTACCGCAGTCACGTACACTTGGAATTTCAAATGACACCTCTGCCTTGTGATACTGAAAATTTAAAGGACATTCATTTATCACATACCTTTTTCTATATTTTATTGAACATTTAATGTAATATTTGGGTTTTTATAATAAATTGTTTCAATAAGAATTACCTGTTCTAATGCAGCTGTTGTAACGAATGTTTTGAAACGGATTTCTTTTATAAACGAAATGCTCTATAGCTAACAATGTGTTCATACCTCCCAGGGAGTACTTCGTTAAATTTTTAAACTACTCTCGTTTTCATGTTAACCAAACGGTATTTGGTTGCGAGTTGTCGATCTCAGTTTGCTTAATTGACTCGTAAAAATAATTACTGCAATGCGGCACTGTTCCAGCTACCAAGACTTAAAAACAAAAACAATGACGCAATAAGGAAAATCTTTGAGATGCCTCTACTCCGTAATGAAAACCTACTAGATCTCATTCGCCGTCGTAAATTTTCACCTAGTGTCGACTTACAACATTGTTTTATTTCAAATTTTCCGCCGGCATTCTTTGTTAAACTCAATAAGGAATATACTCCTTCTGTTATCACCAAATTCTTTAAAAGAAAAGTGAGGGGCATAGAAAATGTTTTGGGGTGCTTTTGTGATTTTTCATAAAAATTATATTGCTGCTTAAAAAATATAAAGAGCATTATTTAAATTGTTTTCTTATCATACAGAAAATAAATTACATTCACGTTCATGTAGCTAATACTTTAAATGAATAATTATATTTTTGAAAATTAAATTTTCATAGCGTTTAAAATAATTTTTAGGTATTATCAGTAATGTTATTTCCAGCCTATATTATGACGGACATATTGGTCTGGTGGTAACCATACTGTTCTTGTAGACCCAAGTTCGCGTCCAGGTTCGATGGATTTTTTTCGGGTGTGCAAAATTTAAGTGTGGCTTCCTTCGAAAGGGAAGTAAAACAATGTGTCCCATGTCGTACATTTACAGCACGAAAAAGAACCTCAAGCCTGAAAGAAGAGGCCTCTGAGCAAAATTTATCGGCCGTTACACGCCCCAAATTGAATGAGATGCTGATGGCCTGAGATGTTAAAGAGCATCTATAAATAAACCAAACAAATAAGTAAGCCTTTTAAGTGACTTTTGGCTGTCTTTTTCTACTTATTTTAATGCTTGAACATCTAATCGTAAGAACGATGTGCCATTTAAATTAAAAAAGTAAAAACCGAAAATGTAACCAACGTTGGTTTTAAACTCCCAGTTCAATATCTAATTTGTGTTTAAATTACATTTATTTTCAATAGACAGCTATTTTGACTGGGCAGTTTTGAAAAGAAAGCCCTATATAAAAGAATGGAAGAGTCAATAATATATTTTAAATGCCTGGTTTTGATTCACAGAAAATAACCGACATGTACTAAAAGATAAGGTTTTAAAAATAAATCCTTAGTGTGTATTCTTTAGTTTCACTTTATTAAAATTGTGTTTAAAGCCCATTTTAACTGCTGAGGTATCACGGGGATAGTACTCTTTGCTCATATAGTTGGCAAATAAATGAATACACTTCGGAACCAGTGCCTGATAGCCATCTCAACTACTTTGTTGGATGCAGGGAGGATCACGAAGGTGGGTTTTTTTTTTTTTTTTTTTTTTTTTTTTTTTTTTTTTTTTTTTTTAAAGTTTCGGAATAATAAAATGGAAGTCCATGGTGCTTTAGTGTAGTGCGTGGTAGATGCCATAATGTCTCACCATCTGTTATTAAGGGGGTACATGGGGATGGCTTGTCATTATAGTGTTGAAGAAAAATATTTTCCCTACCTCCGAATTTTCCTTAATCGATGCTTTAAATTTCAGAGCGTCAAAATGTAACATTCTCCATCTATTTGCAAAGCAAGTGAACATCATTTGCGTCTCAAAAGTGTTGAAGTGAATTTTTCAACTGAAGCAAGTGATTTGAATTTCTTTTTCTCGGGCGTGACGTTTCGTCTCTTGTCACAATGTTGTGTTCACTTTCATTCTCCTAGCTGCGTGTTTCGCAACGGGGTCATGAAAGTTGTTCAATGTTGGCAGCACTCTACTCAGTTATCTGTTGGCTATAATTAATGAGTACAAGAAATTAACGAGCTCTTTTTAAAGAGTATTTCTTTATTTCATTCAGTATAATGATACCATCCAATTTCGAGTGTTATGTAGTTCGTAAAAGAATGGAAAGTGGTTTTTTAGTTATATTGCTTTGATTGCTATGGCAAATGCAACAAATCAGAGGTTATAAATTTAAGCTAATTTTAACTTAACAAACATGTTAAATATTATTTTTCCACAAATTGATTGCTGTAAATAAGTGTTTTTCAACAAACAACACACTAAATGTGTAATTTTAAATCTCGCAAACCACTCATACTCGTATAATCTAAATGAAAGACATTATTGGAACAAAAAGTATACTGGACGATCATATTTATTCGAACTTTAATGCAAGTCATTTTGACATAATTGCTATTCAATGCACTTTGCCTTGAAGGGTATCGGCTTCGAGAGTACGATACTGTGCATTCTAGCTAGTGGTTAAAGAACTAACTCGACGGTATTTCGCAAACAACTACAACTTGGGATTCTGATATATTGATAGAAACTTGCTCCGCAATATCACATCATTCATTTCAAATGACTTGCGGTAAGGTTGGAATAACTAATCACTAAGTATATATGCATCTTGTCTTACTGTAAATACAGCTGAAAGGTTTTAGTTGAACTACACCATGCTTAATCTTTTTTCATCAACTGTGGTAGTTGTTCTCTCGTGTACTCTAAAGGTTTAGAATCAATTAGTTCGCTCTCTCTTTGATAGACGTTTCTCTGGCCATTCATCTATAGCAGTACGCACTACCTTCATTAGGAAATCCGCTACTACTGACACCAGGAACTGCTTGAGACTCAATATTAGGTGCATTTCTTGCTAATTGTACCCTCAAACACTGACCACAGTTTGTAGTTATGAGGTTTCTGGCCTGGACTGTTGGAAGAACAAGCAAAATTTGAATACTTTCTCTCAAGCCAAATCTGGATGAATCTTACATTGTAGCTGGAGCTAGATCTTGCTGAAAGCTCCATTGCCTGTTCTTGAACAAAGTTGTATTCAGGTGTTTCAGCACACATTCCAGCACTTTGGCGTTTGTCTTTAATTCCTTTTTACAGAAAAAGATCTTTGTTGCTTCTCTGAACGTTCGAACTTTTTCACAAGCTTCTGCTATATACGAGAGTAGGTCCATAAGTTTACGGCCTAACCATTTTCTAGGTATGGCAAAGACAAAAACTATATTTCACTTTTCATTATAGTTACCCTTTATTGCAATACACTTCTCACATCTTTGAATTAACAATTCAAGCCCCCCCCCCCAATAGTCAGAAGTCTTGTCTGCAAAATGAGCAAACAGCATCCATCACTTCTTCGTCACACTTAAATTTCCTTCCTCGAAGGTCCATGACCTTCTTGGTTGACTGAGTGACCTTGGTCTTTAGAGACGGTGCTTCACCAGGATTACGCCACTCCGTTGGTTCTCTTTTGGACAAGAAATCATAGTAGAGGACCATAGTTTCATCTCCTTTAACAATGGTGTGCAGAACTCTCACGTTGCCACTGCAGAATCGCAAAAAATGTCTGATAACAGATGACTCGTTGCTTCCTTTGGACTGAGGAAAGAAGTCTAGGCACCCATCTTGCACTAACCTTATTCATGTTTAAATGTTCCTGAATAATTCGAAGGACTATTGTTATAGAAAGGCCCGGCCTTGCTGCTATTTCTGTAACTTTGAGCCGCCGGTCTTTCATAATTTCTTCTTCCACAAGAGCGATGTTTTCAGTAGTGAGCACCGCCAAGGGCCGACCTGCGCGCTCTTCGTCTTCAATGCTTTCTGGACTCATTCAAAAAGTTTGGCTCATTCTTTTACGGTAGAATATGAGGGGGATGCTTCCCTATATACACCGTCCAATCGCTTTTTAATTTCATTTGGAGTAAGTCCTTCTTTTGTGATGACAGCAGTTGTGATATCTGAATAGCTGAACACAGCGGGTAGGAAGTTACAGCTGCAATCATTTACTTAATAGATAAGGTATGACGCCAGATACGGTTTCTGTGAAGGCGATAATCCTTATCGGTGAGGCCGCAAACTTATGGATCTACCCTCGTACTCTTGTCATTTTGACGACTGTAGCATCTTTAACATTGAATACTCTCACGTCAGTAAATATACATTTCTGGTAGCTCTTGTTTGTGCAATGCTGCTACTTTCTTCAGCTCTGCAGTTAAAATATGCTCGGCACTGCTACGGAAAGCTCTCAGTCTAAGCCTCTGGACCTAACTCTCCTTCAAGTTTTATTTGAAACTGTCACCATCTGAACTGGTTTTTCCAATCCTATGAAGGGCTATCACAGCAACACCTCCATCCCATTGTTAAAGCTGAAGTAGTGTACTCTTTCTGCTGCACCTTAACAATGAGGGTGATAGTATCTGACAGAAGACTGTTATCTGATGGCTAAAACACCTGGACCAGTACCTTTCAAAAGTTTATAACAGTAATTTATGACAAGACTAGGCGCGCGCGAGTGTATGATGTAATTTAATGACAGAAATTTATTAGAAAGTGATAAACATGTTTTGATATTATACTTTTTCGTAATTTATTTGGAAAATAATACAGTGTTGTTGTGTTTTAATAATTAAACTTTGAGCTTGGCATGTTTTTATTAGCTCATTAGTAGCCGAACGTTTGATAAATCCACCCCTATATCTGTCCTGTTCTTACACTTCATTGTGTTCAATGCAGGAAACTCTGAAGGATGTAAAAAGAGAAGGAAATGTTATACAGCCTTTGCGGAATAGCTTGCATATTCTTTTCCAGTTATCCCAGTGTCTCTTTTATGTGCTGGAGCCTGAAACCTCGGCTATTCCTCACATAACATTTATTTCCTTCCTGGATTAACTCTTCTGACTAAACAAGAGATGCTGTAAAAAACGGCGTTCTCACTCAGTCGAGTAAAGCCAAGATATCAAGCGTTGGGAAACATTTCTCAACGTTTCTATTCCACAGTGTGTTTGAAACTAATGTTAGGGTATTTCTGTTAATCTTTCAGTGTTCTGTAAGTTCAATTTTTTTTATTGTCTCTTCGAAATGAAAGTTGCTACTAAAACCAGCATATTTTGTTAGCTTAGGTGGCAATATTTAACTTTTTTGAGTATTCATATTAAGCCAGTGCATTCAATATTCGAGTTATGTCAGCAAAAAAGTAATCACCTAGAAAATCAGCATATTCTAATTCCTCAGAAAAAAGACATGCGGCCACATAACCGCAGTGTGAATAAACTCTGAGCGTATTTAGAATGCATTGCGTACTATAGTCCTGAAAATTCAGTTTTTAGGCTATTTTTGTGCAATTTTACCATTTGCTGCAATACCTCTGCTGCGAACTTAAGAAAAAGTGAAAAGAATAGAGAAAACAAAATGTAAATATTATTTTCGCACACTTATATGGCAAATACTGATATATATATATATATAACAGTAATTATAACAGCAGAAAAGGATAAAACACTAAAAGAAAGTCACACTGAAATCGCTATATTTCGAACTCGTTGAGTTCTTCTATGGCAAGAAGACTTGAGAAGAACTCGGGTTAGAAATATAGCGATTTCAAGTGTGACTTTCTCTTAGTGTTTTATCCTTTCTACTGTTATAACTACTGTTAATTTGTTACATTGTTAATAGTGTTACTTTATTATTATTATTATTATTATTATTATTATTATTATTATTATTATATATATGAAACTCATGACCCTAAATTATTTTCTTCCTAATTCATATTTCATACTACTGTCAGTCCTGGTGGCCTAGTGGTAACCTTACTTGCCTTTTAGACCCAAGATCGCAGCTTCATTCCCGGCCAGGGTCAATATATTTTTTCATTCGTAAAAATCTTAAGTATGGCTTCCTTTGGGAAGCCGTGGGTCCCGTATCGTAGATTTACGGCACGTAAAAGAACCTCGAGCCTGAAAGAAAATGTATTGCAGTTTCGCACCCTGAATTAAGGGACGCTGATGATCTGAAATATTAAATAGCATCCGTAAATAAAGCAAATCAACAATATTTCATTCTGCCTGACTGTTTTATCGTAAATAAATCACGAAAGGGTGTGAAATTGCCGATATATTCACGAATGCAGTAAGTGAATTTATTCGAAAGCTCAGACTTTCGATATAATATAAGGAATATTTCACGAGTAAAATGAGCATTACAAAATTGTACATTTGTATTATGAATACTTAACTTTTCAAGTCATCTAGGCGCAAAAGAATGTCGGTTTTCAGCAATGTCAATAGAGAATTTGAAATTAGTGCACAGAGTGTTAACAGTTGCATAAAACGTTATATATACATATGAATAGCTACCTATTCAAAAACCCTGAGACCGAAATACACCAAAGTCGACTGTTACAATTGCTACAATCGATTTACTAATACCAACTAAGAAAAACTAACAGATAACATTTTATGGTTTTGAACAATTAGTTTATTAAAATTTATGGTTGCTTAGGCTAAATTATTTCAGACTGTTTGACTGAACTTGAGTGAACACACATTAAGTTAGTTAAATATAGAAATTATTGAAAAACAGTTATCAAATTTGAATGAAAGGTCTGTAATTTCATTGGATACAAAGGATATTTGGGAAGTACTAGATGAAGATTAGGAAGCTTGTGTACTTTATTTAGTATTGCCAAATGATATTCTTGATCAATCTGCATGATGCTCAGGAATTATAGTGGGGGGTATAGAGTTGGTTACAATGACTAGAAGACAAATGCACTTCCCATGGTAAAGAAATTTGATAAAATTTTACGATAATTTCACTGGGATATCGGACTGTGACTGGTTAAAGTTAAAAAAAAAATCTTTCATTTCATTGGTCGATTTTATGATGACGTCACAAAGGGTAAATAAATAACTAAGGGTAATCATTACATCACATTATGAACTACGTTTGCATTAAATTTATGTCAGTGATTTAAATTACATCAAGTAGAGCTTCACTGTACTAAAAATAATGATTGCTCCTCGTATAAAAAAGCATCATTTTTTGCACTGCACATGAAAATGGCTTTCTTTTGCTTTGCCAAAAGCAAATAAAGACCCAGAGAATGTAAACCTGCAGTATTCATTAAATTAATTATAAGATATCTGGTTAATTTGTCTTCACTAATAACGCAGCTGTTCTGTGATTCTTTCGTCATAAACGAATCTGACAAGTATCAACTGTGCTTTATTGTCAGTTCAGTTGACTCCTCCAGCAGCATAGAAAAATATTCAACTAATGCAGTGGTTCGAGAACTTCGGGCTCAGTATTTTTGTTTAGAAAAGTTTAGACATGTAGAGATCTATTAATAGTGCTGCCTAACATGGGTCTTTTCAGTGCTTGTTTTTAAAACCTTCACCAAACACCTTTATTACAATTTTGAAGCCCAAAGGTGAAATTGCAGACCCAGTAGCCATATCATTTTCAAAGCACATTTGTATTACTCAATATATACGACAATTACTTTGATCAATTATGATCAAATATTAAAATGCTTTGGAAATGTTTTCCGAGACAGCAAGGACAGCACGAAAAAATGTATACTGCCGCTTGTTTTCTCAACATTTAATTAATATGCTAATATTAACGCTGAAAGCTATGCATTGTGCTCCGTGTGGTGCATATAGTACATTAGCACGTAATGTTAAGCGTTATTTATTTGGAAGGTAATGCTGATAGAGTTATCTTAATAAACTTTTGGAGAAATTGCAAGATTCAGAATGTTTCCCAGAGGATACTCTTAATGGGGAAAGAGGGAAAGACTGAGGATAAGTTAGATGCAATTTTTACATTTGATTAAGACTAAATTATTATATTCAGTAGTAATAGGACGAAAGCTATTTGATAGAGGTAATGGAGAAAACAGGAAAACAAACTAGGGAATGTATTGAAAGAGATGTGAAATAAAGTTTTATTTATTTTTTATATTTTATTAAGACGGCAATCAAGGAAAAAAAAAACCACACATACACCTAAGCTTATCATTGTGTGACAAAATTTACAACACTCAATTTAAAGAAGACTCATTTTCTATTCACAATTATATGGATTTAATCATACAGTTTACTGGAACCACTACCAAAGCTACCTCCGCAGTCAGACCCGATAACTTTGGTCCTTCAACCTCGCGACACACTGGAAATTAAAGGAAAACCGAGACTATGACAGCTTTTCAAAAGTATTAATTCTTACGAAATGGAATTAGAGTAAAATATAAACTTTAGGAATGTAACATCAGTAATTCCATGGAATGTATCCGCGTTTGCATCGCCTGTAGTATGTACCCTATTCATTCATTTCTACAATCAAACGTATTTTCAACAGTGGCATTCAGGATCGTCACAACTTATTTTGACGATCACAATGTCGTATCGTTTCTCGTAACGTAATGTAATTTGGTTCAACCCTGTGACATGCAACCAGCGTGCCATGCACAACTTTGAGGTGTAACTCTTAGAATGCACGGCGCCTGGAGGACACCGAAATGGTTAACGTTGATTAAAAGACTTATAAAAGTTGTTGTTGATTTGGTTTATTTACGGACGCTCTTTAACATCCAAGGTCATCAGCGTACCATTCAATTCAGGTTGTGAAACGGCCGACAAATTTTGCTCTGAGGCCTCTCTTTCAGGTTTGAGGTTCTTTGTCGTGCCGTAAATGTACGACACGGGACCCACGGCTTTACTTCCCTTCCGAAGGAAGCCATACTTAGGATTTTTACGCCTGAAAAATCCATCAATCCCTGGCCGGGTTTGAACTCGCGATCTGCTTATAACATTAAAAAGAACTTAGTTTCTATACGTTAATTTTAAACAATACACTTCGTTCCAAAATAATGAATCTTCCTAAAATTATAACACATTACTTAAACTTGAAGCAATTAAAAGCATTAATTAAAGAAACGTGACCTTTTCAGTCAATTAAATTTACATATGGACATCTCTCTATGGCCATCAACTTTTTCTACAACTTTCCTGATCTGCAATTTTGTATCTCAGAGGAAATCTGACTCTAGGAAAACCGGAGTCAGCCGACACTTAAGCGGCGATGTCATAGATTTCCGTGCTTATATTTAATCTTTTTCTAATTGGCCCCACCGGGTTCAAATTCTAAGCCGGAAATCTGGAATCATGAAACTATTCGCTTAAATGTAAACCCATGTTTTAGAAAAGCAATGTCACGGTGCTCCGTCTTGCATGATCAGATTATCAGATGTTATCTTTTCGATTTTTTCAAACACTTTATCGAGCCCATTGTCAGCATAATTTTGGAGCTTTAGTGCTTCTCGCCTTGAAACGAATGTCAGCTTATTTTTTTTCTTCATATAAAACTCCTGCAGGTTCCGTAAATTTTGTGTAGCAATCTCTTTGCCTTAGAACCTATCGTTCCGAACGTTCTTTAATGCTTCAGTAGTGAACATGTTTTTTGTTTCTGAACCTAATCTTTTCTCTACATTTACATTTTGTTAATCATCTTGCTCCTTCGCTTTTTCTTAAGCTCGAGGTATTACTCGGCCAGAGACGAGGCATCTCTTGAATATTTCCAAGTCCTTTGTCCAAGTTACAGAAGCTCGAGCTGTGAGGACTAATCCCTGTGTGCCGCGATGGTGCATTCTCTTGATTACGTATTAAGTCACTGGCTTTTTCTTCCTTTTTTTCTGAATCATGTATTGTACATGGTCTCCCACCTCCCATTTTCCTTTCCGGAGTTGCCGGTGTATAGGCTTTTGTTATTAAGCTTTAAACAGTCCAATGCTTCCAAGGGCACATCTTCATAGCAGAACGACCCGAGAGATTATCTTGAACAAACACTGGAGATCTCATCAGTCAAATAACCTGACAACTCGCAATTCCTAACAAAGGGACCAAATCGCGATCAGATTGAACAGGAATGATAACGTTTCGTTTCGGACTCCGTAATTTTAAAGAAGACATGCAATGTGCGCGATGAACATATCTTATTTTAGCGGAGAGATTACTGTTTTCAATTAAAGGATATGGAAAAAGTATGTACAAAAATTTTACGAGTAGAAAGAGGGCTTGACACCAAGTATTGTGTAAGTGGAAACAACTGGTTTCAGACACTTCAATATGGAGCTACAGGCATCGACGTCATAGCTACGTTGCAATGTGAGGTGTGTTCATAGCCATCAAGTGTAAACCATCGTCATCGGCGGAGGGTAGTCACAAGCAGGCATCTCAATCTAACCCACAAGTCGCGTATTGTCATTCAATGTACAGGTCTTCAAGGACCCCCTTTCTACACATAAATTCTTTGTACACAATTTTTACGCACCCAGTATATAAAGAAACGTTTAATTTTGCACTATTTCGTTCTTGCATAACCGAACCGATGCTTTGAGTTAAAACTATTCAAAAGTATCCGGTCTTCATTTTGTTTTACCCCGCACGCGGACCGAATTTGAAACTGGCAGGTTAAGCTGCATTACCAAACAAAGCAGAATACGCATTGGCGCTGATAAATCCGGTTAGTGCTGTTTAAGTTCGGATTACTACATTATACCATTTTACTTCTCTGTTTGCCATGTTCAAATATTTAATACAGGACTACGTATTTTCTGTAACTTTTAAAGAAATGAATCAACTGCTCAGTGTCGTGTTGAATTTCAAGAACGTCTTGCGGGATTTCTTTAATCTTACAGATCTACAGTTCGTAAAACAGTGCTCGTATATTTAAGTAAATATATAAAGGGTGTTAATGAACTGCACCGAAATATTTTCAGAGAATGTAGAGATGTCATATATAAGCAATATCAGATAGGCAATGTATGCTCCACAACATAACAAAATGCAGTCATATGATGTTAAACATTTTGGCATCAAATGCTGATAAGTCGGTGTTAAAGCGAAGAAGGGTGAAAAATTACTTTACAATTTGTTTAGAGCAATGACATATCGATTTTCATCAGTACGTTATCAGCGTTTTCAAGATTTAATGCCAAAAAATCCCTAAAATCTCGAACTAATGATTTGAGAGTGCGACACTGATAAACTAATAACTGCCTCTGCATTATATAGCCTACTCTAGAAGGAGCTCTTTGCTTGTGTGGCGTAATGCATAACGCAAAAACTTATGTTCACAAACGGCGGGGTTAATTCTTGACATAGCGTTAATTTTTTGTTTATTAAATATAAAATGTTGTGATATGCATACGAAAAAATTATGAATGAAATTTACTTAATGCCTACAAGTTTTATTCCCTTTCTCAACAATGGATGTATTACCAACATACAATGGCTAACAGGCTTACTACTAACATGAGGCCTAAAACTTAATTTACCAAACATTCTCAGAACACGATTACAAAGGTTGCAGTTGTTTGAATTGATGTGGTAAGATTTAAGTGTATAAATTGAAATATCAACTTAAAACGTAGGTTAAAAGCTGCAGGCTAGACACGTAGGCTACTGAGGGGGGGGGGGGAGAAAAAAACCAGTGATTAGCAAGAATCGAACTCGAAAACAAATGACCATCTGTTACTGGAAAGCTAATATCATAACCATGGCGCCAGGGTGACACATTCTGAAACCTCCCCTCGTTATCGTGGTATACTTTCGAGGGGCATCTTCATTAGTCTGTGGCGTACTGGCGCTTTAGAAACGTATAGCCATTAGAAATTTGAACAGATAGGCAACAAGTTTACAATTCCCAAATTGCTTATATCAACATCTCTACACTCTGAAATTATTTCGGTGTAGTTCATTAACATCCTTGTATTTCAGTGTTGGACAAACAAATAAAACGCAGGCATCATTGTTAACTGGATGATATCGCTGTTCGATTAGAATAGTTACCGCGAACAGTCTTACAGAATTAGCCCAACAAGCGGGGTCAACTGTACATCACATTTTGCTACAAATTGCTAAAATTTATCCCTACAAGTTCACTGAAGTGCATGCCTTATAGCCCACCGACTTCTGTGAAAAACGCCTTAAACATGTTTTCAGTACTTTGCCAATTGTGCAGGCAGCTGTGTTGTGTGTTCCTGACTGCCGGCTCGGTCCGCGTGCGGGGAAAAACAAAAAGAATACCCGGTATATCCTCAGAGCTAGTATCTCGACAGACAAGTTTATTAAAATGTATCACTTCGACGTGTAATACTTTTCGCATATAGGCTCGATGTGATGGTGTAATCTACAAGGACTTTAGAAAGATGTTTACTACAGTGGTGGTGTATGGTTTCATTCGCCTCCATTAATTATAAAAGAATTTCAATCTAACGTGCTCAAATTCAAACTATTAAAACACATTTCTATTCCGCGTTTATGCCTCTCTCCTTGATACACACAAAGAAGACATCGACAGATGGGGATATATACACATTTCGGTTCTTCATTCTAAATTGCTAGGCTCGGGGCCTTCATCACTTCCATCCAGTGACTCAGGTAGAATGGAGTTTTGAACTTTATGGCTAAGTTCATGGTTGCATTGTATTATATTGGCTTAAAGTTTCTTTTCTATATGTTATTATAATAAAAGGACAGCATTTAAAATGTGTTATTCATTGTTAAAAAAGGATATTTCAGTCAGCTTGTGCCCTAGGTTTATTTTCCAGCAATTTGGTTTTATTTTTATGTGCTAAAGGTAGCAATGATCTAGGGCCGGTTTCATTATCAGATGTTAAAATACATTTTGTTACTATTTTAACAATAGGTTGAGACTCCTGACTGAGCTCTACCAAGATTTTCCAACATAATGTTAGTCAACACGTTGTTAAGGTTACCGAGTATAGCAAATTGCACGATCAAGAAGGCAGAGACATAATCGAAAGACTTCTGAACGCACTTCGATGTACTTTAGTTTGCAAAGAATTAAAATATACGGCTCATATAAGGAATATTAAAAGGAGCAGAGGCATAAAGGTGATCTAACCTCATATTTCATCTGTAATCCTGTGATGACTATTTTCATATTCTGTACCTTTGTAAAAACTGTTTTTTTTTTTAGTAAACATTTCAAAGTACCCCTATATCTTATAGCCCTTTCTCTGTTAAGAACGACTTAATGTATCCAAATATAGAATTTCGATATCTACAGCTGCCTTTACGGCCGCCATTTTCGAATGTTACTATTGTTAAGCGTTTAACACAAGGGAAAGGTGGTGTTAACTTAACACCAAGTTTAACACTTTGATAAAGTTAACAGGTTGATGAAACAGAATTTTTGTTAATTTGAATGTTTAAACAGTCTAACAGCATGCTAACTTATGACGTCTGTTGATGAAACAGGCACTTAAGAGTTTCAAAGCTTCAAATGTTTTATAACCGTTTAAATTATGTATTGTTGATACACGTTTACTTCATTTACATATTTCAAATTCTGTTTCTCTTACTATAATTTGTTATTCTAAATCCAAATATATTTTTATGTGTTTCCTATACGAGGGTGCCAAAAATGTATACGCACTTCAAGCAAAGAAAAAACTGTGTTAACATAACAAAACTGAATTCACACAAATAGAAAATGATGAGCTTTTATCATCTTAGACTTTTACAGTTACAACAGTAGCTCAAAATGCCCACCATCGGCGTCGATACACTTCTGAGTACGTTGAACTACTGATTGAGCAACGTTTGCGAAAGTTCCTCAGTGATTGCAGCACATGTCGTTTCAATTTCTTCCCGAAGTGCTGCCAGTGTAAACATCGCGTACGGTACCATGAATCTCAAATTTGTCTCGAATGCGGGCAGTTGTTACTCGCGTTGGCGGTTCTGTTCTGTACACACGTCTCCATTGCCTTTGAACTTCAACAACATTCTCGGTTTTCCAATATCACTTCAAAATTGTTTTCCATTCTTCAAACGATAATCTTGGCTCCATTTTGTTGTAGCAACGCTACTATAACGTAATGTGAGTCACATTTGTTTACAGAACATCATAGGATAATCTTGACTTCATTTTTTTCATCGCTCTCTTACCTGTCACTAACAACGCTATCATAATGTATGTCACATCTGTTTACAGAACATCACACTACACTTTACTGTTGTTTTTCGCCAACTTTGAAATATATTAAATAGATATCTACTGCGAAAGTGTGTGTACATTTTTGGCACCCTCGGTAATATATTATTATTCAGTAAATTCTACCGAGTTTCTCACCGTTAGAAACTGTTAATTCTTCTTCTGCCATGTGTCAAACTACCTTTCCATGGCTATATCCTGGGAGTTTTTCTTAAAACTTATTCATGGCATCAGCGTGAGGTTATCGAATTCAGATCATTAATTTATTTTACCTCTGATATGGTGCATCAATATAAAACTTAAGTGTTGTGTCCGTCATACGTTTATATTGCAAACATTAGTGAACAGTTCCATTTAAATGTTATGATAGTTTTAAAAACACATAAAAATGTCTTCGTAAGCATCGCTGTGCAAACTGCTTGTTTTTGCCACTGTTGTTATAACTTTGGAGACAAATTGCACTCTGCATTGTGGAGATAGAACAATATCGTTGATAAAACCCTGCGGTGAATGACATCTTTTCTATGTTGGCACTGTGGTCGCATGCTGTTGTTAATTATTATTGTGGACAGAAATAACAATGGAGGAATTCTGGATGCGCAGAAAACAAAAAGAGGTTTATATAATGGGATAGAAAATGTTTTGTTTCGGTAAACGTGTTCTAACAGAATTTAATTATTCAAATACAAGTTACATCTGTTCACTGGTTCAGATATTACAGAGTTGTTTCGCAACCAGTGTTTTGAATGATTCTGCCCCAGAGGGACAAATTGCCAGGAGGGTTTTCATTTTTCTTTTGTAATTTCTCCTTACTCTGGAAAATTTGAACATCAGAATTACATACCGCTTTGGGCTAATTTTAGTGTCCATCATTTGGAAGATCTTCAGATATGGCGTGTTAGCGTTTAAGGAGACACCGAAGTGAAATTTTGAAAAATTTGAATGCTTAAACCTAAATATTTTAGATTTGGCACACACTATAAAGGTAAATATTTTACCTATACAAACTTTCGGTTTAAATACCCATTTTTTCACAACCGATTTAATTATTATTATTATTATTATTATTATTATTATTGTTGTTGTTGTTGTTGTTGTTACTTCAATTGAAAGCAGTTGCTAAAACCTGCCATAAAAGTTGCAAACTTTCTGCAATACGTTGTAAACGTTTTTTAAATATTGATTTACATAAAAGTTGGTATAGATTTTTAATCGAAATGTTTAAAATATATGTATACATTTAAATGCACACAATTTTGTGAACACTTTTTTATTCTTATGTAAAAAGCGTGCTAACTTTAATGAAGCAAGGTCTACAGAACATCTTAAAAGCGTTTCAGGTATTTACTTAAAAATTGTAGTCGAAAATAGATTTTGGGTGCAGGCAAACGTATTAAATATTAAAACAGAAAAAACGATGTTTGAGGCTTTGGATGCCTAAAAATTTAAGAGCAAGTGTAGTTATTTAAACAGTGCAATATATAATAATAATAATAATTTTAACGAAAATATTGACCTTTTATTTATTTTATTTTTTATTTATTTATTAATTTTTTTACTTCAGACTTCCCTTAAAGGAGCATTAATAATATATAAGGGAAAATCAACAAATACTGAAAGTTTTTTATTTTATCGCGCACAGCAAAGGAATATTGTTGTAACAATGTTGCATGATGAAAACGGATCATCCCTGATTGGTGGACCAAAACAGAAGCTCGCTCGCGCATGCATCTGTATACAGGAGACGGGCAAACGGTGCATTCAAGTTACACCACTTCCGATTTTTTTTCTCATAATTGAAAAAAAAACAAAAAAAAAAAAAAACATGTGATTTGTTTTAAAATACGTGGGCATTCATTGCCAATGCGTTACAGAGATGGCAGCACTGTATGACACACACAAGTCTAGCGGCAGCGGCGAAAATGAGGACTGTCTTTGATTCTACAAAATGCGACGTTTTCATTACAAAGACAGCGTGTAATCACTTGTTTTCCCCATTTGTGTGGTTTGACACGGATTGAAATTCATCGCCATTTCAGTGAGAAATGCAGTGATAGTGTCATAGATGTGTCTAATGTGTGTTCATGGGTGCGACAATTCAAGGAAGGCAGATCTCTCGTGACAACAAACCAAGGCAATCTCGGCCTCACACAAGTCGGTCTTACGACATGATCGAGCGATGGAGTAACCCTTACTCATTGCGTTCCAAAGGGCACTCCAGAGACAATTGCATCCTACGAAGATGTTTTGATGAAGAAGCTCCTTCCAGCATTGCTTGAAAACGGCCGGAAAAGGCTGCACGTGTGCTCTTTCATCAAGAAAATCGGGTGAACGTGACGCAGCAGTTTCTTCCTGAAATCAACTTTGAAGTAATTCCTCATGCTCCCTACTCACCTGACCTGGCTCCTAGCGACTTTTGGCCGTTTCCAAAGATGAAAGACACTCTCTGTGGTCGCACATTCCTATTCCTGCCGCTATTCCATAAGCGATTTTCCAGTGGTCAAAACAGACTCTTACAGAAGCTTTCGCAGCGGCCATGGAATCATGGCGTCGACGTTGTGAAATTGTGTACGGCTGCAGAGAGATTACGTCTAGAAGTGACACAAGTTTCATAGCCTTCGTGCGATTAGTTAGTGAGAAAAAAAAAATCGGAGGTTTTACAACTTGAATGCACCTCATGCGTCCCCTGTGTACAGTTCGCCAGTCGCCTACATACAAAGTGCAGTTGATTCGTGAAGAGCAATATGCTGAGCTGAAGTTATACTTTCGTTTGCAGAAGCTTACAGATTGTTGCAGCAGGCATATGGTGATGATGTTCTGACACAATTTACAGTACTCCGATGGTTCAAGGAAATTATAGAGGGCCGTGTTTCAACAACAAAGCAAGGCGGTCCAGGTTTTCCAGCAACAACAGTAAACGAAACCATGATTAACACAGCTGGCGTCATTGTTCGAGAAGACTGACGAATAACAATTGACAGACTTGCAGCCTTTTTTTTTTGTATAGTGTTTAACGCCCGTTTTTACTACTGAGGCACCACAGGCGGTGAACACTGGTAATACATGAGATGAAATGATATATTGGGAAAGTTTTTTTTTTTAAGAAAGGAAACGTCCTAGACCTAAGTTAAGGGTCCTCCCCGGCATTTGCCATTTATGAGGGCTGATAAAAATCTTGAAAGAGCCTTGGCCAGGTACGACGGTCCAGAGCTCCCTCTCACGAGTACTTGCAGACATGTTATGCCTTTCCCATGGCAGTACATTTTCGATTCTGCATGACCACTTGAACATGAGACGCGTTTGTGCAAGGTGGGTCCCAATATTACTGAATCGTGAACAGAAGATGTGCGAGTGGAAGTGTGCAGGGAACTTGAAATTTGTCCCCATCCTCCATACTCCCCAAACTTAACCCCCATGGCTTTTATCTCTTTCCCTGTCTGAAAAAGACGTTAAGGGGGTAGCCTTTTTGTACTTCCGAGGCCGTCATGAGGCAGTTTTGAAGAAGATGTCAAAAGATGGTTTCCAACACGTGTTCCAGGACTGGCAGACGCGTTGGACAAAATGCATTCAACTCGACGGAGAATACTTTGAAAATGAAAAAGACCGCACCAATTTGGTGCAAGCCTAGCGTATTCCATGTGGGGAGGAAAAAAAAAATCTTAGTTTTTTGCGCTAGCCCTCGTACTTAACATATTTTAAAATATCGGAGAGGATATGTTATATATATACTAATGACTCCAAAACTGCTGATGGTGTAGTTATGCTTTTGTTTTCAATAACAGCTCCTTTATATGTAAATTCCAACCCTTTGGCTATTTATTGCTGAATTATTATTTATCACTCACTTACATATACTTTTTCTGTAGCTGCTGCCAGTGAATCTTACTTATTGCTTAAGCGTCATTCACATCCTCCAAAATATGTATAGCGTTCACTGCGTAGCACGATTAATTCAAGATCAGTTACATGTGTGTGTGTACTTGCATGCATGTACGAAGGAGATCCGTAACTTTCCGGCCTCGCCGATAAAGATTATCGCCTTCACAAAAGCCTTATCTGGTGTACTGTCCTTATCTGTTAAGTAAATAGTTGCAGCTGTAACTTCCGCTCCGCTTTGTTCACTTGTTCAGATATAGTTGCATAAAGAAGGCTGTGTGGAAGAATGTGATATGTTCAAAATGGAGGTTCAGCTGTTATTAAGTTCTTCACGAAGGACTTACTACAAATGAAATTAAACAGCAATTGGACGATGTATATGGGGAAGCAACCCCTCATATTCTACCGTAAAAGAATGGGCCAAACTTTTTCGAACGGGTTCAGAAAGCATTGAAGACGAAGAGCGTGCAGGTCGGTCCTTGGAGGTGCTCACTCTTGAAAGCATCGCTCTTGTGAAAAGAGAAATTATGGAAGGCCGGTGGCTCAAAGTTACAGAAAAAGCAGCAAGATTGGGCCTTTCTAAAACAACAGTCCTTCGAATTATTCATGAACATTTAAAAATGAATAACGTTAGTGCAAGATAGGTGCCTAGACTTCTTTCCTCAGTCCAAAAGCAGCAACGAATCATCTGTTGTCAGGCATTTTGAAGCTCTGCCGTGTCAAAGAGAGAGAAGAACTGCAAACCATACAGGGAATGAAACTATGGTCCTCTACTATGATCCTTTGTCCAAAAGAAAATCAATCGAGTGTCGTAAACCTGAGGAAACACCGCCTCTAAAGGCCAAGGTCACTCAGTCAACCAAAAAGATCATGGCCACAATCTTTTGCGACTGTGAAGGAATACTCTTCATTGACTTCAAATAGAGGAACACCACAGTAAATGGAGAGTACTATGCTGGCCTACTGCACAGACTACGTGCTTCCATCAAAGAGAAAAAGCGAGGAAAGTTGAGTGGTGGTGTGCGGCTTCTTCACGACAACGCACCTGTGCACAAAGCTCTTGTTGCAAAGGAAGCTGTGAAGAAATGTGTATTTAAGGAGATCGAACATCCACCCTACAGCCCAGATCTAGCTCCCAGTGATTATTTCCTCTTCTCAAAACTCAAGAATGACCTTCGAGGAAGAAAATTGAAGTGTGACGAAGAAGTGGTGGATGCTGTTTATGCCCATTTTGCAGACAAGACTTCTGACTAATTTTTTTTTTTTGGGGGGGGGATGGAAATGTTAGTTCAAAGATGTTAGAGGTGTATTTAAATTAAGGGTAACTATATTGAAAAGTGGAATATATTATACCTTAAAAATGGTTAGCCCGGAAACTTATGGACCTACCCTCGTATATATTCTTTAATCTAGAATATTTCATCCCATAATAAAGTAATTGTAGCTCGATTGCGGATTGAACATTGCTATTTTTTTTTCTTCGAGGCGACATGACCTCTCTCTGTGATCAATGATCAATGTTAGATCTCTCTCATTGTGAAGCACGCATTGCTACACTGTGCCTCCTTAGATTTATGTACGACACAGGTAACAGTTGCAATACTTGGCAATCAATCTACAGTGCTAAATAGAGTCCTAGAAATTGTGCATGTCATCCCTTACAGAATCCGTTTAACTGTTCCTCCTTTATGTCTTACTTGTGTTTTATTATTTCTAAATATTTATCTTGCTCTGGGGAGTAACCCTTATGACTTAAATTTATGACCGCTTATGGTCCTGGACGTTGAGGTTTCATCGAACCTGAAACACAAACCACATATTTTAAAATGAGCATTTATGAGTGTATTTCTTAGAGTATTGTTTAAGGAGGAACATTAAAAAAGTAATATATATATATATATATATATATATATATTTTACATACAACAATACGAATTTAATTCATGTTTTACAATTAAGTTATTTATTAATATTTTTATATTATTAATTTTCAAGAATAACGTTACTGAACATTCCATTTCTAAATTATTCTTGTTGTTTCAATTTTATACAATTTTTTCATAGTGATTATTTTCTGCGAAATACACTTATTTTGTAAACCTCACGCTTTCGGAGATGCGAAAAACAAGAATGCTGCATTTTGTAGTGTCTTAACCTCTCTGTTATTTGTGATTACAATAGCATTATTATTATTATTATTGTTGTTGTTATTTTCAGAGCTTGCAGCTGTTTTACAAACGCCTTCCGAACGACTCTGTGGTATCTTCCAAATCTTGCAGAAAAAGGTAATGGCTTTATCACAGACCCACTGTATATCATTTTTAAATTGCATGTGTCAAGAAATGTAAGAAAAAATAATATACGAAATATTATTAATAATAATTTTAAAAAGAATGTTGTTATTTTCCGTATTAATTCTCTATATACTTGACAAAGTCATAGCAACATTTTTTTTCTCGAACAAGGGACAACACGAAAAATCTGAGATATACTGTTGAAAATGTATGGAATGTAATTAGGAATGAAGCCACTAGATATATATATATATATATATATATATATATATATATATATATATATATATATATATGAGCAGAACTGCGTGTCTCAGCACGCTCCGAAGTTCAGTTAGCGAGCGATAGTGGTCAGGATTGGAGGTCGCGAAGAGTGAACCAAGTGCGTATGTGGAAATAGTATTTCTCCGCAGAAGGAATGCATGCGAATGCCACATTATGCTGTGGGAAGCACTGGGTGCGCCTATGCTAGTGGAACAGTGCTTACACGATGATAGCCGCTGGGCACTTATGTAATTAGAAGAGCAAACAGGAATTCCGGCAAAAACAGTGCACCACATTTTACGGGAGAACATTAACATACGGAAAATGTGTGCAAAGTGGGTGCCACATCAATTAAGTGAGGTACAGAAGTGGACAGACGTTACGCAACATGTCGCATTGAGCTGGCGAGATTTCACGAAGAAGGGGATGCCTTTTTGAATCGCATCATTGCAATTGATGAAACGTGGGAAGGGCGTGTGAATCAGAACTCAAGCGACAGGCGAGTAAATGGCGTCACCCTGGGTCATCATGCAAACTAAAATTTCGCCAAACTCCTTCACCACCAAAAGTCATGAATGGTCAAGGTGTGCGCGTGTGTCATCCATTGCATGAGGGTAATATTGGGAATGCCCAGTAGGTTTTTAGGTATCACAATTTCTATGTGCCGTACGCACCAAACTGGCAGTACTTTTGAGCAACACTATTAATCTCCACGATAAACCGATAGCTCACAAACCCCACAGCGGAGGAGGCGGAAAGTTCTTCCACACCCTATCGTGTTCGCTCGATCTCACAAAGTGAAACACCCATTGTGTGGGAAAGGTTTTGCTAACAAAGCGGACGCTTAGACATAATTTCGATGTGAGGTTGCTCACCTTAGCAACTCACATGCAGCAAATTGTATTCAGCTCTTTCCCCATCGCTAACAACGAACCATCGATGTATGGGCTTGGAAAACTGCTGAACACCATAGATACCTGGCAGACGGATTTGCAATCCCGTGAAAGTAGTTTGTGTAATTCTTTTGTTCATCCCAAATAAATCAATGTTGTCGGATTGCCTGTGTTTTGCCTCTTCCCTACGAGTGACGCCTCCATCCAGCACCAATGCATTGTACTTTCAATCATATATCTTAGATTTTTCATGTTGTCCCATGTGTGAGAGAAAAAGAATAATTGCCGTGACTTATGACCTCATATACAAATAAGGCAAAAAATGCATATAATATATAAAGTCAAGAGAAATCCTTGAAAATAATCAGTTAATGGATATTAGGGTAAATGGATAATAGCTGAAGAAACTTGAAAATATTACTTTTTTTTCAGTTCTTCGAAACAATGCACAGATTAACTTGTATACTTTTTTTTCATTCTTAGAGTTTATTATATGTTCTTGAGTTGATATGGTAATTTGCATACATCTCCTTATTATAATCTGTATTTTGCTTTGTGCTGTTATTGTAATTCCTAAAATTAAATGTCATATAGCTATGTATACAGAAAAAAAATGTGTTCTGTAGCATATAAAAACAATGTTTCTTCCGGTATAAACGAGAGGCCCTTCTGAATTTGTTTCATAGAGATGTAACATTTTAATACTATTAGCTAATGATGATCAATCCGTAATTACATACCGTAAATGTCGACCATTGCTGCCATTTAATTTAGGTGTTAGCCAATGGTAAGTGTTGTCAGTTTGGCCAAAAGAAAGATAAGAAAATAGAAAAGAGACGAAATGTGAATTAATAATGATTTAGTTATATAAATTTCTGCAAATTGAGGTTTCTTTTAATAGCCGTTTTTGATATGTTCTTGCAGTTTGTATTCAACTACGTATTTTTCACAAACAACTTCCATACCGCCTTAACATTATCTGCTGTAAAACAAATGAGAGTCGCCGGTTACTTGAAAATACAATTGCATGGTGTGTATGTTTCATCTTTTTATGTAGGGATATTGCTCTGGTTGAGTAAATGATAATGCAATTCTGTTATAAAGCGTGCACGTGATTACGACTTTTGATATTGCAGTACAGTTGGTGTATTTTCTTTCTGTTTTCGGTCCGTACAACCGCGAGTAGAAGGAAACTAAACTTTTGCATAACTCTTTCATATCAAAAGTATTATACAATACATAGGCGAAAACTACGATCTTTAATCTATGTATAAAAAACTTGGATAATATCTAAAAGCTGTTGCTCTGAACCTTTCAGATAATAGTTAATGTGAGTTTAATTCATATTGAAACGCACAGAATTATAATGTTGTATTAAATGTTATTACACGAATTTTTTAAATGTTCGTGATATAGTTCCTATAAGGTATATATGATAAATTGTAAACACTTTCAGCTGATTCAGTTTAAAAAACTGAATTCAGATCAGAATTATTCCAGATCACTTTCGATTTTTACAAGTTTTGCTTCCGCACAGAAGCTGTTGTTTCTATAATGCTTACTTTTCACAAAATGTTTCATGCTTCTAGGTTAACTGTTATAGAAAAAATGGGAAAACCTTCCAACGATCAGTTCCCTTGATTGGCGAACGGCTATGAATTATTAATGGTACGAGACGCCCGTACAAGCGCCATATAAAAAGATTCACTTTAACTTCTGAGTTTTGCAGCCATCTGTCGTAGTTCTGCAGTGCTGACGAAGACACAAATTTGCTTTTGCATATTTAGCAAAGGAAAAGAGAACAATCTGTAAACGCATAAACCTCGCGTTCATTTCGAAAGAAGCTTTTGACTGTAAATTGAGGAGTAATTGGTTTTATCCCAATTATTAGTGTCTATGATAATACATATATATATGTACACCTTAAGAAAAAGAAACGAACCCACTCTTAAAGCCTGAGTATACCTAGAATACAAAAACTACCAGCGTTTTATGTGTAGTAGGCTACTTTGTAAAAGCATTTTGCTTGCATGAAGTAAATACCACCTATGTAAGGGGTATTTGGTTCGATCCCCGCCTTGTCAAATTTATGTATTTTAATTTTCGTTTTTTACGAATACGTGACTTCGTTTTATGTTGCAATTTCATTTCCAATGTTTAGTAAATTTGACTTTTTCATACAATACTTGGTCCAGCGAGTCGTAGACGGAAAGGTTGGAGATGGCGTTTTTTGCGACCTGTTCCTTATTAAGATTACAGCAGATTATAAGCGGAACTTGGTAAGAAATATGTGACGCGCATAAGATTCACCGCAAACGAAGAGTTTGGAAACGCATTCGCCCTACTTAGAATCCAGCTTTACTGATTGTCGCGACGTTAGGTTTGTATTGTTAGGTCGGAGAAAGAAAATTCGTTACTTCAGCTCAAGGACTGGCAGTTTGTGCCTATGTCACTAGTGGTGGCACCTCCGGGAATAAGGGATGGAACGAGGGAGACATCGGGCGGTGAGGCGAGGACGTAAACGAAGTCCCTAACAAGTGCAAGTTACTGTCACACCGTACCAGCCCACCTCGCTATGACATTTTCGATCTTGTAACAGAGCCAATAAAATGCAATGGAAGCGCGGAAAATTCGCATAAGCGATAAAAAAGAAATATTAGGATAGAACGTCTTGAGGTAATTTGAACCCAAGATCTGCCGAATGAGATTCCACAGTGTTACCGCTCGGTGCTAAGGACGTTACAGGAAGTTGGAATAATCCTGGAAGCGGACCACATTTTTTTTTATTTGCCTGTAGAGGTGCATTAAAATCAAGAGAGGCTGTAATAACCACGAAAATAGGCAAATGCCCAAGATTATCATTTATGGTTTTTAAAATATATAATAACGAAGGAGCTTACATCTGCTGGGAAAACATACAATCAAAAGTGTCATTAAGAAAAACAAAAGTAATGATTCATCATGAAACTTATGTCTTTCTCAAAATATGTCATAGAAAATAAATCACAGAATAACTGTCTTAGAATATTTTGGCTGCAATAAATGTTTTAATTTAGAAAAACGTGAATATGCTAATAACTTTCAATTTATTGTGGGACAACAAAGACGCAAAAATATATGAAAATTCAGTTGTACATCAATGGTGTTCTAATGCTGATATAGCCGCCACGTTTTCTTCGTTAACAACTGGAGAGCCTTGGGTGTAATCGAATTTTTACTAGCCTTGCGATAGAAACTTTCTGTTTGAGGCACCGATTATCATTTAGCTTCGACCAACAACTAGGATTTAATCGTGGACAAAGCAGCTTACGAAAGTTATCACAAGAGGATCTGAGATTGCTGATTTATCTGGAAAACTCAGATTCTCGAGTAATATTTATTAGAGCTATTTCACGAATAAAATAAGTATTTAAATATAAATCGCCTACACTTGGCTTACAAACTGTAATAATTATACATTTGTATTATGAATACTTAACCTTTTCAAGCCATCTTGCAACAGACAAATATGGATTATCAGTAATGCATTTCATGAATAGAATACGAATAAAAGTAATATATATATATATATATATATATATATATATATATTTAATTACGCACACAGAATATTACCAATGGTATAAAATGTTACACTTGTTTATGAATACCTACCTATTCAGGAACCGTGAGAATGAAATAGACGAAAGTAAAATATTACAGTCACTACTATTGGATTTACTAATACCAATTGAGGAAAAAAAAAAAAACGGAAACAATGTTTTACCGTTCCGCACAACAAAATTTATGGTTGCTCACGTAGGTATTGTTACATAATTTGCAAAGTGTTTGGCTGAATACGCACACATTTGTTTGAGTGAATGTACACTAAAATTAGTTAAATATACCACCTGCTTGCAAAAGTGTGGTCAGTGATGCGTGCCCAGGAATTATAGCGGGAAATGGAGTTGGTTACCCTGATCAGAAGACAAATGCACTTTCCGTAATTTGAGAAACTATGTTGGTCAAAATTCAAAATTTCTTTTCATTTAATCGATCAATTTTATGTCACATAAGTGAGATAGTCATTGTAATTGTTAGGTGCTTATTTGACCTGTTGGTGTTTAACGAGGATACCGTGGCAGTAATAATTCAGATGAATCATGGATGACATTATAAAAGAATAAAATAAATATAATCAGCCTAGTTGGGAGATTTCCATGAATCAAGAGCTGTAGGGAGAAGGTTCGCGAAAAACGAAAATTAATGCTAATTGAATGGAATTCAATAATAAAATAGAATTTATAGAAATTTAAAGAAACCTGGCTAATCGTATGACAATGCTCATAAATTGGCGCATATTTAACATTGAAAAGACGGAACAGGCATCACCATCTAATAAACTTAGACAAAATAGTGCTAATTTAATTGTTTTAACGCCTTTATATTAATAGACGGGGCGAAGGAATAGACAATGAAACAAATGAGCTAGGAGCGCGTCGGCGCCTGACGAGGAAAAACTCCCACTCGAGCGGGATTCGAACCGGCGCTCTCTACTTCCATGATTGGTTACAGATCAATGCCCTCAAACTATTGACGGCGTGCACGGGCTCAGAACCTCACACTCGTGGTGCAATAGTGCAATGCAGCGCCAAGCTGTTTGTTTTAGTAATGACTTGTAAGCGACTCTGGGGACAAAACACGTGTAAACACGGATCCTCATTACAAAAACTTCTCTTGGCTGCTCCTCATCCGGATACAAGCACCGCCGCAGCCGGATAAAGAAGTGTTGAGCGCTTTCCAGTTTAACATTGCAGAAACCGGGGGAGTCTCGCTACCGCTGTAATACGCTTGCTTGGTTGCGTATCAGCAAGCAGAGCAGCATAGTCGGTTAGTAACCCATTTTCAAAATACCGAAACCCTAAAATTAATTTATATATCCCGCGACACAGCTTTCTTAATAATGTACATATTGCAGAGCGAGATTATCTTCTGCACTATTTAATATTTAGACATGGAAGGAATAAGGACGAATGTCACATTTCTTTTGTTCTGTGATATTTTAATTTTAAATTTTGAAACGCTTTATTACCAGTCGGCTAATCTCTTGCAAATTCTAGATACCGGTGAACCCAGTGGTTTAGGGAGTAAAACATTGTAATTGTGGCAAACCATTATTAGACGGGTGAAATATTATAACGGTGGGAAATGAGCTCTTATTCCAATTCGCAACTAATTCATATATACAGACACTTATCTAATATGTAGGCTAACCTCGGACAAATCCTAGAAACCGGTGAACCCAGAGGTTTAAAGGGAGTAAAACATTGTAATTGTGGCAAACCATTGTTAGGCGGGTGAGATATTGTAACGGTAAGAAATGTGCTCTTATTGCAATTTGCAACTAATTCATATATACACACACTAACCTAATCTGTCGGCTAACCTCGGGTAAATCCCAGAAACCGGTGGACGCAGTGGTTTAGCGAGTAAATCATTGGAATTGTGGCAAATATCTTTTAACTCCGGGGAAAAAAGGGGTATTCGAATTCACTATGCTATCTTCACACGTGTAATATGACGCTCTAACCGCCTGAGATATTGCACCTGTTATCTTGAAACGTTATTGTCTAGCTAAGAGCTGTGCCTCACTATCTTCGGTTCTCTCCACTTTCGCTCGCTTCTGACTAGTCGCTCGAGCATTTAGTAGCATAAGGGCACTTAGCACTAGCAGCAGCAGTAGTAAAGTGCTTTCAGTCCAGCGGATAACGAAAACTGTTCTTTACAGACCTTAAGGAATCGCTGTAAGGAGTTTGCTCGGCGCGTTAGGAGGTCCTATATGATGAACCGTATTGTGCATACCGTCGACTTGGCGGAGAGTAATTTTCGGGGATGAAGTTGTATAATGGCCAGTGCGAAAATACCGACCACGCGGTCACTGGTATGATAGCGTCCTTCTCGTGCACAAGCATCTCGTTTTCGCTCGAAATTTCTGGGCTCCCTGAACGAATATGTGGAAGGTTCAAAAGTTTGATCTACCGCGACTTTTTGGAATTCATTTTAGTCCCATCTGCCAGAGAAAGTTATTCCGATGGAACAATGCTGTTCCTATAACCATAGCGATCACAAGTGAAGGATAGTTCAGCGTTCGTTTGATAGGTAACAGGATACCGCACCTCCCAAATCACCTGATCTAAACCTTAGAAATAAAAGAGAATCTTCAAAATTCCCGTCTTACATCTACTAGATGGTCTGTCGATCCATGGCGCAGGTTGAAGATGCGTGGGCTTCATTCACTGTAAGGCTAAAGTATTTTCGCCGACTAGTAGACTGTATGTCGAGAAGAATTAACAAGCTTTTCGAGTATGAAGGATATTAGACTGGGTATTAGTTTTTTTGTTTATTTTTGTGGTTTTTTTGTTATTTTAGTTTAACTTTTAATAGAGACAGAACAGCGTCTCAAATGTAAATAACGTTACAATCATTGAAACTTCCTCTTGCATTTAAAAACTACTCTGTACTGAGTTTCTGGTCATGCAAACAACGAAAAAGGAGTAGAAATTGTGCAAGATTTGAACCCACATTACCTATAGCACATATATCTATCAAGTAATGTCTTAAACCACTCGGGCACTTTGAGATTCGAGCATGAAAGCTGTGCTTTCATATTAGAAATCAGCTACTGATTGTGTTCCGTTTAATCAATGAAAATCCATATTTCAGATTTTAACTTGAAAGTTGATTTATGTCAACACTACTTGCAATTACTTTATGTGATATGTTGTAATAACATCGCTTGCGACTTCGGTTATGTTCGGAAGAACGAAATGGTCTTTGTTTCCAACAGCGGCCATTCATTATTTGCGTGTACATTGTAAATATATGAAACATTTTAAGGAACACCTATTTCTATTGTATTTTCTTATTTATTAGGCTCATGTTGTTTTATGGGCCCCATATGTCTAAATGGAAGCGACATAATGAAACAGTATTACAAAAAAAAAAAAAAAAAAAAAAAAAAAAGCTTAAAAATGGCCTGTGTTCCAAATCAGAGCATAAAACATAAAACCATAAAGCAAAACAAGATACAGAAAAGCAACTGAATAATGTAGATCCCGCTAGACATTTAGGCGGGACACGAGACAAAGCTTTCAAAATCGGTATTGTTCTGCTAAAACTGAGACGCCTTGGATCCCTAAATAGACATTACGTTGCGTGTTCTGTTCTGTTTGTATATACTACTGCCTTGGTATCCTAGTTAACCACCGGCAAGCCAAAAAAAGACCCAACAATAACCTTGTTCTATTAGCATGCGTAAATGCCACCATTAATTATAATTTAATCTAGTTAGGCCAATAGCTTTTATTATCGTTTTATAACTCACATTAACTCTGCAAGCTTGGGAACAGCTCCCTGATCTTATAAAGTTATTTCATATTGAAGTAGCGCCTCAATACCAGCCCGCGTTTAGGGGATATTTGAGGCTGTTATAACCCTTTGCCAGGTTTCAGTTGAACGACCGTAGTAATCATAAAAAACCCAAGGAGGCAGTTCACAGTTATAGACACCTAGAGCAGTCGGTTTGGGGCATTACAACGTTCGTAAAGCCTTTTCACTGACCTCTACTCATAAGTTGGTCTCTAGAAGGAATTTGAGAGGAAGGTGATGACGTAATATAGCATTGACAATGAGCATTAGAAGTCGTACTGAAAAGCATCTGTCTGCCTAAGACTAGTAGATATGTGTTGCTGCAATAACGTACATAAAAGGCACAATTTCTTTTTGGTATAAGAAAACCCTTAGTGGGTATTTAATAATATATTTGGAATTTATATACATTAATGTAAACCGGCTGACTTCAGTGGCCGACTTCCGGTAATACTGGAGTTCAAGCACGCAATTGAGTTTGCTCAGCCGTGTTTACCATGCCAACGGTTTCTGTTGCATTTTTGTAGGAAATGCGCGTTAGGCTTTCTACTGTGTATTTGTGTTTTGTGGATTTTTTTGATTTGTTTATTTAAGGACGCGCTTTAACATCTCAGGTCATCAGCGTCCCATTTAATCAGGGTGTGAAACTGCCGACAAATTTTGCTCAGAGGCTTCTTCTTTCAGGCTCGAGGTTCTTTATCGTGCCGTAAATGTACGACACGGAACACACGGCTTTGCTTCCCTTCCGAAGGAAGCCATACTTAAGATTTTTACGCCCGAAAAAAAAAATCCATCGATCCTGCCCGGGTTCGAACCCGCGACTTTGGGCTTAGAAGGCAAATATGGTTACCACTACACCACCAGGACCGACGTGTATTGTGGACAGTATGTCGAGAGTGAGATATGCCGTAGAACAAATAGCATTTATTTATTATTGTTAAATGCAAAAGAAGAAGTACAAATACTGTAGGAGATACTTTCACCTACATTTTCAGGGTAACTTCTCCATCAGTACGTGCAAACAGATTGGTGAGCAAATTTCGAAGCCAATGCGCTTTCATTGGAAAGAAACCGAGGCCAAAATCGCGGTTTTAATATAGGAAAATGTTAATGAAATAGGCTGTCGGTTAGAAACTTCTCAAAGGCATTTAATATGATTAGCTTACAAGTTGGTGCATCTGTCGGCAGTGCGTATAAAGCCATTCAGCAGCTGCATCTTCATTGATATAAAATTACTGCTGTACCTAAAGTAAAACCCGTGCAGGCACTGAAACAAAATATCCTGAAGGCATTTTATAATATTTGGGAGGATGAATTGTGCCGAGTAACTCAAAATCTTTTAAAAAGGATTCACAATGGAGGCGGGCAGTTAAGAGCACCTATGATGCTGTGTACAATGCTGATTACTGTTTACTACTAATAAATAAGGGAATAACGAGGCCGTTACGAAATCACTTTCCATCCACAAAACCAATTTCGATTGTATAGGGCAAGATGACCTGCATTAATAAATAAGAAAATAATGTACGAGTAGATACCCTTTAGCAGTCACACATTTAAGCCCGTTAAATAAGGCTTTATGTAAAGGTATATATTTTTAAATGCAACTTGATACATGCTTCTACAATGCCAAGAAAGCTAACTTCTCAACCAACTCGCAGTTATAAAAATGCACACTAATGAGTTTATGAGCAGTTTATTTATAGTTTATACACATTTATTATTTTACATTTCATTAAATATGTACCTTGGAGCTTCCAATGTTCCCTTGACTACTATTAGTATTGATGGTAATCCTTTTATTATATCTAAAACACCAATCTTCGTATTTATTGCTTTTGTCCGCGAGAGGTATTTATCTGATGATTCAGTACTTAGGCTTCTTTTCAATTTTCTCCCTTTCTTCTTTATTATTCCAGTAGATACACCTGAAAAAGCAATAACTCCCATTTTTTTTATGCCACACCACCATTTTAATAATATTTCTATACTATCTTATATTCAATCATGTTACTATACGGATTTCCTTTGTTTATTCGTGCTAGGCTCGGTAAAAGTCATTCCGAAAGAAACAACTGATGTAAGTGAACAGAAATAAGGAGGTAACTGGCATTGCAGGAAAAAACACAAGGCTTATTAACAATGTAAAGATAACTGTGGTAAGCACAAAAATATTCAGAGGTTTTTTATAGTCATTTCATTGTCTAGTTTTCATCCCAAACGTGTTCTTATAGCGACTTTTTAGTATTTATTTAAATTGCTTTTGGGAGTTAGCAAATATGATTATTTTTATTGTAAAGTAAAAGCAAATGAAATAGCAAATAATATCAAATGCCTATAAAATAACAAGACTAAATTTTTAGCGTAAACAACTGTTAAACAAGAAATTGTAAACGCATGTCATTCCAAAATGAATACACACAGATGATTAAATTATTTTGGCACAGGATCATGATGTTGAATGCAGGACAAGAAACTGAGAATGTATAATAATGTAATTATAATTAATAAGACAATATACCAATTGAGTCTTCCCATTCTGCGGATTGGTAACTAGGCAACCTGCATTTTACAGTCGATGGGAAATGGGTGCTCTCAAGTGACCCGCTACTTTCACCGGACTGTCCTATAAAGAAGTTTAGCTTTATTTACTGATACTTATTGCTCCAGAACTACTCTTGTCTACAAGTTAGAGTTTTACGATATATATATATATCAGAATACCTATCTCAGAATAAGTATTTCTCTCTTCCGTGCCAGAAAACAAATAAAAAAATACTATTATAGACCAGTATTTGAACCCCGGAATTTCACTGCCCAATACCCGCGCGCGCTCAGTGCAACACAAGTCAGAACACTACAAGAAGCACATAGCATTCAATTCAGCCGAAGTCCACATGACGCAGTGGGCAGTGTTTACGGGATTATTTGTAAAACGCAATAGACAGATGTAATTTGTCTATAACGCAACAGAAATTAGAAAATAAAGTTCTCAAACTCGTAACTATAAATGTAATGTTGTGGAGTAAAACGCTCATGAGGAATAGAAAGTATAAATGCATTAAACTTTTTACCCAGATACGGATAAGAGCTTAACAAAATGTTAGCTACAGAAATTATTGCTTTAAGGAAAACGGTGATGAAACCAGCCTATAAGGAATAAAAAGTGAAAATATATAAAAATAATGGGAGTAAACTAAAATAAGAATCTTTGAGATATTATTGAACTAAACAGGCCGTCAGCGACCCATTGAAATCAGGGCGTGAAACGGCCGACAAATTTTGCTCAAATGCCTCTTTTTTTTCAGGCTTGAAGTTCTTCATCGTGCCTTAAATAACGGGAGGACCCACGGCTTTACTTCCCTTCCTAAGGAAGCCATACTTAGGGTTTTTACACCCAAAAAAATCTATCGGTCCTGGTCGGTTTCGAACCCGCAATCTTGGGTTTAGGAGGCAAGTATGGTTACCACTACACCACCCAAGACCGACAGATATAGGTGTGAAGTTTTGAGCTATACTAGAAATAGAAATTTCGAAGAATTATTTTATGAAAGGAAGAAATACAAAATAATAATGCAGATAAATGTTTTGGCATGAACGTGGGGGTGGGGGGGGGGATAACACTAGTTGTAAATTAGAAAATGAAATCGATACCGTGTTTGAGAAAGTATGTGCGAGGAAAGTTTTAAAAATAACAGCTTGACTGACATTAGGAATTATTCTAGGTGCTTTTGTACATTTTTGCATACGAGAGGAATTATATTTAATAGTTTTCTGTTTCAAACAAAATATACCCCAGAAGAAAGTTTAATTCATAACGAGAACTTCTTCTTTGTAATCTGAAACTGTTTGCATTTGTGACGAGGTAAAAGGTAATGCATGTTCTTGAGAAACTCTCGGAAGCTAGCAGTGTGTGCTTTCTCTGGAATTTGCCTAAACCTTGTGGCTACAAGAGCCTCTGCTGGTTATCTTTTACTGTTTTTGTTGGGAGGAGAACATCGGCTGTTCTGACAAGTTTATTTTAGTTTTACTTTGAAAATCCCTGGGAAGCTTCTCTGAAATATGAGTACAAGGATTTGGAAGCATATCTAATAGTGTTTCTTGTGCAGATGCTATAAGAATGTGAACCGCGTGTTAGATCCTTCCTTGCGGAGGCAAGATTTAGCAGCTGTGTGAGATAGGAAAGAGGATAAACCCGGCGTTATGCCCTTGGCGTTTAGATGAAGGAAGAAGTGCTGAAGAAATAATGTATTCACAATATGGGGATTGCGAAGGCGTAGTGTATGAGTGTGGGTGGCTTGGAAAGGAAACGCGCGGTTTCGCTTCATTTAGCCGAAAGTTGGAGTATCCAGCAGAATATAAATCATTGGACCACGTACACTTCCACATTTGAAGTTTTGGTTGTGTTCATAGGTGCGGTTGAAACCTAATAAAAGATATCCTAATTGACTCCAAGAGAGGGATTTTTACTTTAAAAGAACAACTTATGTCCTCTTCTTTATCATTTCTGAACATAAACGGAACGAATATTTTTGTAGTGTTTTAATTATATGATATGCTTTTATATAGAAGATGTATATTTAATAAAATTATATTTAATCAAAGGCATCAGCTGATAAGCATATATGAAGATTAATGGCTATGTGCACCATTCTCGATCATATCCGTGCTAATCGAGGGTTACTGAAAGGTGATCAAATTTGACCGCAGTGAAACTGTAGTTAATTGTCGTTCAACGAACCGCCATTAGCTGATCAGACTCTAGGTTGCTGAACGATCACAATTCTACGGTAATTACTCAAAGGAAAACATTTAACTTTATAGCCAAAGAGGTTGTAGTGCAATTACAATTTCCTGATCTATATCGTTTTGGTTTTGTTTTGTGTTTGATTACCATATGTAGGTAAACAAAAATGGAAAACAAACGGAGGTCTCTAAATTTTTTTTCAGCATGATATAGATATTCCGTTGGAACTAGCTATCTCATATTTGAATAAACTGGAAAATAAAAAGACTTATTCATGTTCTTTAAAAGAAAAGAAGGAGGTGTGGAATGATTTAGCCATGCTTTTCAACTTCATTCCAGGCGAGTTCTCATTACCAAATAAACAAAGTACTGTTTGTTGAGCCGGCGGGAGTCATGAAGTGTGAAATTCTATTCATGGCTGTTGTGTTAGGAATCTCTAACCTCTCAATCATTTCAATTACTAGCCACCGCACTCTCCTTTAATAGCCGGAATCTTTCTTCAAATTTCCTGTCCCCATACTCTTCAAAAGAGTCGTCTGGTCTCGATTTAAGTAATTCAGGTATATTATCTCGTCCTCAATACCTTCAAGAAAATCCAAACGGGCAGCTATTTTGTGTAACTTGCAATCAATGGGTACAGCAATTTTGACCGCGGTACAGCATACGCGGTCAAAGTTAAACATAATCAACTACCTCATTTAACTTTGATCCCTGTCGATGCACCAAAAATCGCATTGAACGGGGTTAAATGCAGTTTTGACCGCGTTCAAACGTTGATCGAGAATGATGCACATGGCCTTCAGTACAGGCTATGAAGAAAACATTAAAATAATACACTAATTCAGACTATTTAAATTAAATAGAAAGGGGGCAACGTTCTGAAAAAGAGAACCCAATGTAAAAAAACGAGGAGAAAAAAAGAAAACAATGTAATAAATAATATTTTTCAGAATGTTTGTCTACTTTTGTTTAGAATTACTTTATGCAAAATAAAAACGGCAGTGTAAATTTTTTGCAATTATTTGATTTTAGCAACTCTATTTCAGATATCCAATCAAAAGGGAACATTGTTTAAGTATGTCCAATTTGACATATCGCCTCTACTGCCTAAAAGTGATCTGATGACAGACCATTTATTAAGCCAGTTGATATTTCTCTGACAAATATGGAGGGCACGACTCGTAGATGACTTCTCTCTGTCCACTTCATTATCAACTTCCAAATAGACGACAACGGTTTTACCTTCACTTTGTTGATAGCGATGATGTCTGCTATTCTGAATGAACCATCGGACGAAGCACAGTATATACCTTTGTTACAGTAACGTGTGCACAAAGCGGTTTACTCTACTCCGTTCGTTCTTAAGAGTGGTCCTCAATGTAAATTAACGACGCAGCATTGACCGCATGGCATTCCCCACACAAAAGCAGTGTACAGTAACATTCACGTAAAAATGGAAAACAAACTGTTAAAACAACTAAAGTAGCACATAACAAAAAGTTTTGATGGTGACCATTTATTATAAATATTTGACATGGTTGTCTTGAGATTGAATACCAAAGTAAGACTGCACAAAAATAGTAATTATGCATCTGTATTTAATAGTTTATATTCATAAAAATCCATGGCCTACTAACATTTTATTCATTCATATCAGAATTAAAATATAGTTATTTTTTTACGTAAACAACAAAACGGCATATGTGAAAGCTCAATTTCAACAGATAATAAACACAAAAGAGGGCAAGCAATAATTTAAATGTGTTTAACAAATTTGCCGTAAAGTATTCCGCGCTAGCAATAAAAAGTGCATTGAGCATATGACAGTAAGAGAAAATACATTTTGGAAAATGGACGGTGTTTGTGGCACTATTGCCGATCAGCTAGTGAATAGAATAGAAATAAACAAAGCAAACTGTATCTAGCCATAAAAACAATTTAGTTCTAAATGTATCATTCACTAATAATGATTATGATAATAATAGAAATAATAAACTTATAATTCAATTTATAACTATTGAAAATTTACCTAAAGAAAACTGGCTAATAATCCTTATTTATCTCTCTCACTGCAACCTGAAGATGAGAATCCATTCCAAGAAGGAACGGAGTGTAGTTAAGCCTCGATCGCACCCATGTATTATTCACATGTCTGTCCCTCCCAAACTAAGTTTAATTCTGCTTATGGGTAACGATACCAAGAAGTCATAACTCAGAAAGAGATGCATATTGGGATTTAGAAAGTCAAAGAAAGCATATTACCTGTTTATCGGCGGTCACAAAGGGATTATTTTGAACCCAGTGCTGCCAAAAGTTGTGTTGTATGTGTTTAACAAAATAGGTGTTTTTGTTTTCGCCTATTACGTGATCGCATCTCATTGTACCAAATAGTAACAACACAATGTAAACGAATTACTTAAGCGCTGTAGAGCAGAGCGTCTATATTTATGCGTAGGCACTCTTTAGCGTCTTACCATTTGTAAGGTTTTGTAAATAGTACATTAGGAAACTCGTGTAAGAACCTACACTGTATAATTATAGTTTTTACCTTCAGTTTTTATCAATCGCAGTCACACAAATATGATTTTGTGTACGTTGTGCGATGTTTAAGTTGCCATGGATAAAGTATGGCTTCCTTCGGAAGGGAAGTAAAGCCGTGGGTCCCATGTCGTACATTTACGGCACGATAAAGAACCTCAAGTCTGAAAACAAGAGGCCTCTGAGCAAAATTTGTCGGCCGTTTCACGCCTTGAATTGAATGGGACGCTGAGATGACCTGAGATGTTAAAGAGCGTCTGTAAATAAACCACATAAACAATTGCCTGAATAGCCTTCTTTTTTGGTTCTAATACGCAAAAATTTTAAGAGTTTGCCATAAATATTAGAATTAGAAGTCCATTAATCCAGTTTATGCAAATATGAGTAGTTTCTTGGAGCTTCTAATAATCTCTTAAAGCCTTCTCTTTTAATTTATGACAATGAAGTATCGCGGACAATTATATAAAAATTCGTGGATATACTACTCTTTGCAGATAATAATGTAAATTCAAGACAAAGAAAAGTTGAGTCAAGAACATAACTTCAATATTTCCACAAAAACTCAAAAAGTATGCCCTTTAAAGGGGAATTTACCGAGGGTGCCAAAAAATGTATATATTCTTTCACAGTAGATATCTATTTAATATATTTCAAAGTTGGATCGCAAAACAACAGTAATGTGTAGTATGATGTTCTGTAAACAGATGTGACTTACATACATTATGATAGCGTTGCTACGTGACAGGTAAATCAACAATGAACAAATGAAGACAAAATTATCGTATGATGTGCTGTAAACAGATGTGGCTCACATTACGTTATTCTAACGTTGCTACAACAAAATGGAGCCAAGATTATCGTTTGAACAGCGGAAAGCAATTTTGAAGTGGTATTGGAAAACCGAGAATGTTGTTGAAGTTCAAAGGTAATGGGGACATGTGTGCAGAACAGAACCGCACGCGAGTAACAATTGCAGGCATTCCAGACAAATTTGAGAATCATGGTACTGTTTGCGATGTTCACAAGGGCAGATCTGGGAGACCTTGCACGGCAACAAGTCCCGCGTCCTGGACCCAAGGCACTGGATAGGACGAAGAGGTCCGATTGAGTTTCCTCCGCATTCTCCGGATCTAACTCCGTTGTACTTCTACCTATGGGGAACTCTTAAGGATGTTGTATACCGTAGAAAACCAGCTACACTGCAGCACTTCGGGAAGAAATTGAAACGGCATGTGTTGCAATCGCTGGGGACACTTTCTCAAACGTTGCTCAATCAGTAGTTCAACGTTCTCAGATTTTGAACGACTGTTGTAACTGTAAAAGTCTAAGATGATTAGCGCTTATCATTTTCTATTTGTGTGAATTCAGTTTTGTTATGTTAACACGTTTTTTTCTTTGCTTGAAGTGCGTATACATTTTTGGCATCCTCTGTATATATGAGGTCAAAGGTCAAATATTGTTATAAATAATGAAGTATTAAGAACATGTCGGAAATTTTAACTATTTAGGTTGCAACGGTACTACAAAAATTGCAAGAAATAAAGAACAGGTTAAACATATTTCCGTATTTTGTGGAATAATTGCAAATGGATTAAAAGTAAAATCCGAAAAGAAATAAATCTGAATAGGCAGTTATAAGGTGGTGACTATGGCGATTGTGTTGTATGCCTCCGAAACTTTGACTATTACGGGAGGGGGCAGAAGAAAAAAAAAACCTCCGAGTAATCTACAGTGCGTCATTTTATTCCGCATATCATTTGCCTTGAGCACACATACTTAGGTCTGCAACTCAACGTGCATCCGGAGAAATCGTGGACTCTATGGAAGAAATGTTTGATGATCGCTTGATCTCAAAAGGCCTGACTCATCGTACCATACTTCTTTGTTTGTTTGTTTGTTTGTTTTTAAAGGACGTGTATATCGAGCAAACCCACTTACTTCACAAGATCTGGAGCGAGCCTTATGCAAGAGATGGATTCCATTAGGCCTGATATCCTTCAAAGGGTTCGGACATGCCTTCAGGAACATTTCCAACATTTGCTATAAGACATTAGTGTTTGTGCAATAGTACATTTCATGTATCAAATTAAACTCGAGTACTTCTGTGTTATTGTGCATAATGTAATTATAGCGTATAATCTTGATATGCATGATAAAATTATGGCCCTGTACAAGAAGCGGTGATGAAATAACTTAGAACAATGAACAAAATGTTCCAGATGGGAGAAATAAAACATGAGTATATAATAAAGGACTTGGAAATATTTTATTTAATTAAAAAGTAGAGATATTATTTATTTAAAATGGATAATACTTGTATTTTTAATAGTGTTTAAAACCCTTTTACTACTGAGGCACCATAGGCGGTGGACACTGATGATACATGAGATGAAATGATAACTTGGGAAAGCATTTTTTTTAAAAGGGAGGCGTTCTAGGTCTAAGTTTTCCCATTTATGGAAACTGAGGAAAACCTGGAAAAAAATCTTATTCAGGGAGGACAGTCCTGATGGAATCGAATCCCAGACCTCCCGCTCACGAGTCCACACCTTAACGACCTTGGCCACCCGTAGTGGTTTATGCTGTATTCCATTGCAAAATTACAGGATAGAATATCTGTTCTAATCCATGAAGAGATAAAGGGTTTTCAGTATGCCGTACAGTTAGTTCTTGCCTATTATTTTGTTTAATCTTATGAATTATGGTAAGTTTTTGAGTGCATTTGTGAACAATTTAAAACTAAATTGACCAAATTAGCCGGTTTCGAAATTTTAATTCTGACTGAGTAGTTCACAAATGATGTAAGCATGGAAATATTTTGTTAATATATTTAATTCTTGAAATTGTATAGCACACTTTTTTTAATAGTGTAATAACGCCGTTTTCATAACTGGGGTATCACAGGCGTTCAACCTGATGATGCATGAGATGAAATAAGCTGTGAGAGGAATTTTATTTATCCCTAGGCCTGACTTTAGGGCAGGAAAAAAAAAAAAAAAGAAAAAAAAAAACCTCGTTCAGGAAGGATGGTCCCCGCGGGGATCGAACTCCGACCTCTCGTTCATCAGTGCGTGCCATACTGTATGACGTCATCCTTTGAGATGCATAACGCTCGCATACTAGTGCTGGCGATTGTAAATTTTCGCACCATACTATAATTAACTCTCCATGATCGATTTTTAGTTAACTTTCTTTAATACTATGTTCATTAGCTTAGTTCAACTCATAAGCATAAGGACCGAATGTCTAGACAGAGTGTTTTCATAGAAGACGTGATGTTCACTGTCAAAGTGTACGTTGTTCGTTAATGCTTTAGGAGCCGAGTAACGTGATTAGCTGGATACTCGCTTATATTGCAAGTTTGAAACCAGATGTATACTCGATATCGTGTTTCATCGAGCAGCATTAAGAGAAAGTATACCGTGAGTTGAAAGGGCGGAAATGAAAGGCCCAGCATTTTTGTTTCTGTTTCACATCAGCAATATATGTGTCTAATATTTTTCGAGATGAAAACGATGCTTTTATTTCAGTTTGTGTTTACTTACAAGGAGGGAATTTTATCTCAGTTTTGTAGCTTCGAATTTGTATATTAAAGCTGAATTCAGTGAGCTACGCCCATGCATATATATTATATATATATACATATGTAGATATAACACAGATTATTTTATGTATTAATATTCGTATTATGCATGAAACATTCTTTGATATGTAGGCGCTGTTTCAGTTATGGCGGCTTAATGGCATAATCCCAGGAATATTTAAATCTTTTTGGGCGCCGAGGGCATTTGTGCCCTTTAGGGGCTCAAGTTATCAGATATATAAAATGTTTTTACTCAAATATCTTTTATATACATGGAACAAGCCGCTTCGTTATATTATGACTGTCAGTATATGAACTCCGGGATTTAGCTAATGTGCAGTCTGTTGCAAGCATGGATTTTTCAGTTCATTAGTTCAGTCATACAGAGGGGAAGAAATCACAATACATTATTTACCAGGTACCATTCTTTCAAGCTGATAAACAAAATAGTTTTTCTTTTGAACTGTTTCAGAAAAAAAAATCACATTTTATACTAAAACTTTAAATGCCCTTTTCATTAAATTTTTATCAAACATTCTACAGTATTACCTTTAAGTAAGCTATTTATGATAATGTTTTAGTAATAGATTAGTCATGTAATCTACATGCTCGATTCGTTACGTAAAAGGAATTTTCAGAATTCACTCATCACTTCCGAAAAGATAAGTGTAAAAATTAACAACAGTATAGCCAAAGTACTTCATTAAGACAATGCAAAATCCAGAAAAAATAAAAATATTCTATAATTTAATGTTTTTTCCTAGTTACCGGTTATGTTGTAAACTATAATATATGATTTGCACAGCTTAAAGTAAATATAAATATATCAATTAATTTACTGGAGTAATCAGCTTGGCTACGTAAATAAAATATTTTTAAATTAAATTTAGTAAAGCAATAACACAGAGAGGGTGCCTAAAAATGTACACCTTCATTAAAGAAAAAACTGTGTAAACGTAATAAAACTAATTCATGCAAACAGAAAATAATGAACATTAATCACCTTAAACTTTTACAGTTACAACAGTTATTCAAAATGCCCACCATCGGCGTCGATACACTTCTGAGTACGTTGAGCTACTGATTGAGCAACGTTTGCGAAAGTGTCCTGAGCGATTGCAGCACATACCGTTTCAATTTCTTCCCGAAGTGTTGTCAGTGTAGCTGGTTTTCTACGGTATACAACATCCTTAAGAGTTCCCCATAGGTAGCAGTCCAGCAGAGTTAGATCCGGAGAACGTGGTGGAAACTCAAGCGGACCTCTTCGTTCTTACAGTGCCTTGGATCCAGTGCGCGGGGCTTGTTGCTGTGCGAGGTCTCGCAGATCTGCCCTTGTGAACATCGCATGCGGTACCATGAGTCTCAAACTTGTCTCGAATGCATGCAATTGTTACTCTCGTTGGCGGTTCTGTTCTATACACACGTCTCCATTGCATTTGAACTTCAACAACATTCTCGGTTTTCCAATACCACTTCAAAATTGCTTTCCGCTGTTCAAACGATAATCTTGGCTCCATTTTGTTGTAGCAACACAAGCATAACGTAATATGAGCCATATCTGTTTACAGAACATCATACTACACATTACTGTTTTTTTCGGTTCAACTATGAAATACATGAATTAGATATCTACTGTGAAAGTGCGTATAGATTTTTTGGCACTCTCGGTATTTCATGCAAAATATCAACAAACTAGGGGGGGGGAGATTGTTTAGTATTCTTTATTCTATTTTATTCCAATTCGCACTGAACACAACCCATTTTGATAAAATGTTCAAATAAGTTCAATATTAGAATAAATAGAACTGTATAAAATGCTTGAAATAAAAACGTAGCAGTAGGCAGGAAGAGATGAATTGAATAAGTTGAAAGGTAATAACTTACACGCAAACCGGAAAAAGTGCATTGACTTTTATAGCAGAAATCTTACAAAAAGGAGAAAATGCGGGGTGGTAGTTGTGACATCACAGTCGTTACCAACAGGAAGAAAAGCACAAGCGCGGAGTAGGAAGGCTAAGAGGTAAAGCTGACTTAAGGTAAATTTCTTAAATCTAACCTAAACCAGCCCATCAAGTATTCGTTATTACAAAATCCTCATTAAATTTAAACCTAACCTAGCAATCAAAAATTGTATATAGTAAAATTATATAGCAGTTGATTACCATGAAAAATTGTTAAGGAGGTGAGCCGGCATGGTGGGGAAAAAAATGTAATAACTGAATTATTACATGTAATAATGTAATAAATATGCATGAATATGGGTGGCACACCTGTTGAAAACAAAGGAATTAATATTATCTCAGGAGAAATAACTTTTACATGCATTATTTTTGCATTTTTAAGTATTTTATATAACTATGTACTCTTGTGCTTTTCCTGGTAGAGTGGAAGAGAACGTTCGAATGACGTTACCTCTTGCCAGGCTAAATAAAGAAATAAACATAATACGAGCTGGTATCCAGAATATTCGGGACTGGTGCTGACATCTGGACAAAAATGTAATTTTGAGGCTAATGACCGCCGTCACCCACGAAGTAGTTCCCTTCCAAAAGTATACACCGGTCCCAACGGTTCTGGTCGGTCCTGGTAATCATACTTGCCTCCTACACCCAAGAACGCGGGTTCCAACTCGGCCAGGATCGATGGATTTTCGGGGGTAAAAATCCTAAATATGGCTTCCTTCGAAAGGGAAGTAAAGCCGTGGGTCCCGTGTCGTACATTTACGGCACGAAAAAGAACTTCAAGCCTGAAAGAGAGGACTCTGTGCAAAATTTGTCGGCCGTTTCACGCCCTGGGTTGAATGGGACGCTGATGACTTGTGATATTAAAGAGCGTTCGTAAATAAATCAATAAAAAAAAAATGCAACGATTCTGCCATTTTTCAAGTAATCTTGGAAGTCCTGTTCTTTGAGGGTGTTTAGCACAGACAGTGTTTCTTCTTGAATCCTCTTAATTGTGTCAAACGACGTCCTTTCAACGTGATTTTCAGTTTGTTTTTGTTTTGTTTTGTTTTTTTTTTTTTTAAGATTTATTTATGGACGCTCTTTAACATCTCAGGTCATCAGCGTCCCATTCAACTCAGGGCGTGAAACGGCAGACAAATTTTTGCTCAAATGCCTCTTCTTTCAGGCTTGAGGTTCGTTTTCGTGCCGTAAATGTACGACACGGGAACCAGGGCTTTACTTCCCTTCCGAAGAAAGCCATACTTAGGATTTATACGCCCGAAAAAAATCCATCGATCCTGGCCAGGTTCGAACCCGCGATCTTGGGTGTAGGAGGCAAGTATGGTAATCACTACACCATCAGGACCGACTTCAGTTTGGGGATAGAGCGAAGTCGCAGGGTGCCAAATCAGGCGAGTACGGTGGGTGGGGGACAACCGTCATGTAGTTTTTCTTCAAAAAGCTCCTGGTGAACAAGGAATTGTGACAGGGCACATTATCGTGATGCAACAGCCAGTTCCCTTGTCGCCAAAGTTCGAGCCGACGTCTCTGCACATTTTCACGGAGCCGTCATGAAACGTCACAGTAGTACGTGGAATTCACTGTTTGATTTGGTGGGACGAATTCTTTGTGCACAATTCCCTTGGTATCAACGAAAACGAGCAGCATGCTCTTGACCTTGCTCTTCACTGTCTCGCTTTTTTTGGTCTTGGTGAATTCGGGCTCTTCCACTGGAAGGATTGTAGTTTTGTCTCAGGGTCATAAGCTTACATCCAGCTCTCATCGCAGGTGATAACTCTGGACAAGAAGGTTGTTGGGTCATCGGATACGGCCTGACGAAGCTCCGTGCAAACTTCAACACACTGCGCCTTCTGATCAGCAGTCAGGATCCTTGGCACAAATTTTGCGCCGACACGATGCACGCCCAATTCATCACATAAATTTCGTGGGCATGTCCCATAACCAATTCCCATTTCATGAGCAAGGTCTTCAATGCTTCGACGTCATCCTCACGAACGAGGTGTTGAACTTTGGCAACAATGTCATGCGTTGTATAGCTGAAGGGCATACCGGTGTGAACATCGTCTTCAATAGCTGTACGGCCGGCTCTGAACCGAGCATGCCTCTCAAACACACGTGTACGGTTCATGCTTTGTCCCCCAAATACTTGTTGAATCATTGCGAGGGTGTCCGTAGCATTTTTCCCGAGATTTGCACAGAATTTGATGCACATTCTCTGTTCTAATCTTGGATCCATCGTAAAATCTCCACACACTACACACAAGAGTATCATGAAAAGTACTATAGAATCTCAACACGTCTACCCAGCTGCATGAAACTTTTAACACTCTCATCAGATGTGCTAGTGTTGCCACCTAACGGTACAAAACTCTACTGCATATATGTCTAGATGGCAGCACCAGTCCCGAATATTTTGGATACCATCTCGTATTCTCTTCTTTAATTTTAAGAAGAAGAGAAAATTATATACTTGAGAGCATTCCAAAAATTTTAGGTGTAAAAGTAAGCAATAATGTCATCTTCTCTCTAGAAACTTCTTTGATTATATGACACTTGAATTTCGTTTTTCGCGCTTTATTGCTTTCCATACCTGTGGCAGAAACACCGAGAAAATTTCCCCCCGTATTTGTTTTTAACATTAGCAACAAATTTCACGCAATCTCACTTGTGCGCATCTGCATGCTTTCCGGGAATTTTCCTATGAAAGGAGGGTGAACTTAAGGGAATGCTTATCACACCGAGCTAATTCGAGTTAAACTACATCCGCAAAACTCAAAAGGGAAGAATCGACTATGTTATCGACAATAGCGTTGTATTATGACGACTCTGGAACCCTGAAATGAAGCAATGCGGGTTGCAAACCTCTAGTTTGAGCAACCCAATAAACCATTTACATGGTATTTCAAATCTGTGTTCTTGGCAATATTTCGTATTTTATTGTTTTATTCCCTTGGTCATATTATTTGCTCTTTCAGTCGCATATTTATCCACTTTTTCAAAGAGTGTAAAGAAAATCTGGATTCATTCGTTCCTTTGTATGGCAACTTCATGTCAGTGAACTGCAAGAGTACCTCTGCTATGTTGCAAAATGTAGCATTTTATTTTCTTTAAAAAGCCGCATTTTCTTAGTAAATATTAAACTGTAGCAAGAGAAATATTAAAAAAAAACTCTTAAAATGTAATCTCTAACTTGTGATAGGTTTCCTTTCGTCCAGTGTAATAAAAAGAGGAATAAACTGGTTTTTATTTATTTTAATGTTGCTATTTTGAAAACAAATTTCAGATTAAAAAAAAAAAACATTGAGATCGGTTAAGAGACTTGAAACTGTTTTAATGTTAAATTTTGCACGATTTTTTATTCCACTGTAAGCCAGTACGCATCAGTTTAATATTTTCTTCACAATGTAACAAACACCATTGTAACATTTCCTGTTACAGATTTTATTTATTATATTGTGAGGAAGGTAACAGCAGGTTTCACTTTGTTGCAATAGCAAAGGGGTTGAGAGAAAACACATTTGAATTTTCCCCCCACCTTTTTTTTTCAACCGTAAAACATCCCTGCGCTATAATTAGGTCCTGCCGTGACTCCAGTGAGAGAGAGGGGGAGTCCATGCAGTGCCAGTGACGTCACTACCGGTAGGGACATGAAAGGTATTACTGAAACAAAGAGTATGTGTTTTCATCATAATGATGCAGTTTTGAAATAGATATTCACATTGCTAATTTTTCATTCTTGATAAAAAAAAAGTATACACTCAATGTGGTACACTGCAGTTCGTTTTAGAAACATCTCGTCCTCACAAAAAGTGTTTTAATAGGAATATACAATTGGAAGAAAAATATAATCAATTAATTAATTAAACTTATCTACCTAACAATATTATGTGTAAACCACGCCAGGAAATATAAAAATTACGCACTTGGAAATAAATATTTCATCAGAAGTTAACCTAACATTTTGATTTCAAGAATGCCTGAAATGTATAACACCGCTTGCTTAGTTTCAAGTTGCTGCATTGCGTCAAAGCAGCTATTGAAGTAAATGCTAACTCGCTAGGGACTGTCACCTTCTGAAATTCCTCAAGGCATCTAATCAATTTTGGGAAAATGTTTAATGTTCTGATATTGATGTAAAAAAAAATATCGCGAGTTTAAAAATGTTGGGGAACATCCAGTAGAGGAAACAAGCTTCTCATAATGTGCATATACAATTTCAACTAAAAACATGAAAGATAAAAAAATGAGCTGCAAGACGGTACCTCGTAAGTAGATCCCTCTCAAAAACGGCTGATTTACCTACTGTTACATAAAATCTTGTTTCCCTCTCCCAAATATGCCAAAGAAAAATGCAACGCAAAATCCTGGGAATAACTTTAAACACAAAAAGCCTATAGTATTAATAAATCAGTTATCTCAGACAAGAGACTTGCACAAATAGCTACCAGAAGCAAATGACAATGGGGCGGTCACGTAGCAAGAATACAGGACAATAGATGGACCTACAAGAACTTCATGTGAGATCCCCGGGTAGGAAAAAAGGACACAAGGCAGACCCAGAAGAAGATGCACAGACCTTTTCAAGGAACATGCAGGTCCAGATTGCTCAAGAGTAGCAAGAGGAAGAGAAAAATGGAAATCTCTCGAGCAGCAACTAGTGCAGTGAGAAAAGGAGTAACCAAAGAACAAATCAGTCAGGGTCTTAAACAGCACACGAACAACTAGCGTGGAATAGCTCACCACGTTAGGAAAAAGCGAGCTCTCCCTACTTGTTAGGAGACCTTTGCTCTTAAGGGACACAATAAGGCTATCTTTATGTTCATCTGTAAATAAAACCTCAATAAAACTTCATTTTCTTTAAAACTTCCTTTTCAGAGCTCGTTAAGTATTTTTGAACCCGGATCTTCTGTTTCCGAAGAGTTATTATAAATATATAATCCACAATTTAAAACAGCCTGTCTGTTCAATATATCTGTCCTATTATTTATCTAATTTGATTCTTAAACCATTGCCTTACGAAAATGAGGCAATTCTAGTGTGCCAGAAAATTAGACAGGAAGATACTAGGTGTCTCACTTTGAAGCAGTATGTGCAACATCAACCTGAGGAAATGAACAGGCCTGAAAGACTTGAAGGAAAAGAATTCACTCTCTCAAATGAGAGATAGGATCGCCACTTGCCTTCGCGAGGTTTTTGCATGGAAGATGAACATGTGCAATGTGGGATCCTTACACAGAAAGACAAAGAAGCAGTTTTCTCAATGTTTAAAAAACAATTTTGTGAATTTTTTAAAAAATGGAAATACCCAAAGCTAAGTTTCAAAATTTAGTATAGTTCTTGTTCTGTTATTAATTTATGACAGAAAACAAGACACAAAATACTATTTGTAGTCACGTATATTACTAGTAAATTACTGTAAAAGAAGTAACCAGTAAATTTCCTTGCCAACCCTGGCCCTGGGCAACGTCTCTGACGGCAAAGTGATCGGCAAATTTGGCTCAAGTTGCAGAAAATATTATCGGGGATTTGGGAGATATAAAAGGAAATTGAAATATCAGTTAGATAGGATGAATGAAATAAATTACCTAAAATTGCGCTTTAGTACACGCCATGAGGAACCAGATCGATGAGACGGCCGAGAGAGATGAATAGACAATTTTTAGGTCATTGCTTCGGAACGGGATAATAGTAGTCAAGTCTTGTTATGAAGGAGGAATAGTAACAAGAAAAAGCAGAAGAAGGTAAAGTCATTGCCGTGAAAGAATTCATTTTGCTATGTTTTCGGTGCTTTGATTACCACAAACTGTTAGTTCAGTATTCAGTGACAAATGAGCATTGAATTTGCAACTTTTTTCCAAGCGGGTGTAAAATGCATGCCAACTGCTTTGCACTACCTTTTAAATCGATCTCTTATACTTTTCTTCCCCCTTCTTCCTGTATTCTACCCTTGCTTGAACATTTGTTGGATCGCCTCTTTTATATATGTGTCGTTGTTTACTTTGATGATGATTAATAATATTAATAATAATAATATAATTATTGCAATTAACTTATAATCGCTGTAAGTAAAATAACATAAAATAGAAAATGATGGGGAAAAAAAGTATACAATGTGTTATGAATGCAACATCGGAATCTAAAAAGCATTTTTTGCAACATTCCTTCTTAAAAAGCTGAAGGAAGGGGTTACATTACTTACAGTACTTTATATAAGATATTATCATCATCATCATCATCATCATGGTCATCATCAATATAGTAAAATATAAGCATTGTAAAGAAAAATATTTACATTTACTTTTTTCCCTACAATATTTTACTTCATTGGTTTTGTTACGCAATCTGGCATTTTGGTATATAGACACTGTTTTCATTATAACACAAGTTATAAATTTATAAGACACTAAATAGAAGAGGTTAAAAAACAAAATTTTTGAGCCTTGTTAACCTTTTAATATTAAAAAAAAAAAATCGTTCTCTTAAAAGATTTCAGGCTCCAATAGACACTACTGCTGTCCAACTATTCATAAATTGAAGTTTTCGTTATTGTGTAGGCTGTCCTTAATCTCAGATCAGTAGATCATTTTTGCCCTCCTATAGGATTTTTGTATGAAGCCCGAAGCCCAACAGAAGGATCGGGATATACAAGATAGCAATTTGAAATCTATATATGTTCGCTATATTTGGTTGTATTGTGGTGTTATGTAATTAATTTTTTTAACGATGAATGTTATTTTTTATTTTTAAAATTATTCTTAAAACCCCAAATCGTAATCTAGTTCGTATGATAAGTTTATAACTCATTTATTCCCTCTATTTGTACGTATTTCAGAGTGGTAGCTTAATAGAATTGTAGACAAAGGAACAGTAAACATTTCAGTTTAATATCAAGAATTCGTTTCAAAAGTGACTAATGTACAGAAAAAGAACCGAAGGATTGACTGATATACAAGCAGATTTAAGGATGAGTTATGGAACATGAACTATTTTTAAAACATTGCATGTAATTTATTTAATTATCATTTACATAATTTATAGTCACAGTTACATAATTTTGAAGATAAAAACATTTCTTGATTACGTTACAGGGCCATTATTATGGTGTATTTAGCACAAATAAGACCTCGATAAATTTGGACATCCCATATTGTTGCCTCCCCTGTACAAAATGCCATGCCTCACCACTACTGATATCTGGGTATTATACATTTAATGGAGTAAAAGGCATAACATTAACATTTCAATTTACTGTAGCAAATTTAATAATATTGATGTATCAGTTATAAGAAATAAAACTTTTCACGAACGAATCTGAATCAGCTGGTCCAGAATATGGGATGATTCCGGTAAAACCCTTTATAGTGTTGTACGTACGGGGCCTCATTTGGACGCGTGGCCGGCTTAACGGGGATTTGCCTGCCCTGTTTCTAGCCGATTCTGCTCCCCTCTTCACTTCCCTGTCTCTCCGTGTGATGACGCGCAGTTTTTGTGTTATACAATAGTGTGTTAGTGTTGTTATGCAAAAAAGTTCGTATATTGAGCACATTGAATCTACATGTATAATTCCTGTAAAGAATTGAGGGTACATTCTCGGCATTTACCAGTTATAAGGACTGAGGAAAACCTGAAAAAAAAAACCTCAGTCAGGGAGGACGGTCCTGGCGGGAATCGAACACCAGACCCTGCTCATTTGTCCGCGCTTTAACTACCTCGGTCACCCGAGTTAATAGTTAATAAAACCGATGGAGTGAAATTTTTATTATTCTCCATAGCAATCGTTTGAGAGAACCTACTATAAACAGTGCATTTTAATGATTTATCAGCTAAATTGTATTTTTGTTTTACCAGTAGAAAGCAACAATACAAAGATAAAACTAAGTAACTTACATTTAATTACTTACAAGAATTGTAGGATGTTTATGAATGCTAAGCTGCAAATGTTGACAGTTAACTTTGTATAAACTCCCAAACTATAAGAAGTTTATAACATACATAACTATTTTGCCAGCATTCATAGTAGTGAACAGTTAATTAAAATGCAGTGATTTTTTGTGAACTCTTCTAAAGGTATTGTGACGTTTTTTGGTAGTGGAAGAACGCGCTAGTATTTATGAGGATGTAAACCGAATATTCAACACTTGGTACAGGAACCTGACTTATCTCCATCAGCAACAAAGCGTGAATGCAATTTGAGAACCGCGCGCTGGCAAGGATTGAAGCGCTCATATATTTTTCTTCTGGCGTGTATCTTGGACTGCTATGGCAGCATAGTTGGGGAAGAGCGAAATGCCGCGTTCCCACAAATTTACAATAAGGATTTTGATTCCAGTTTTAGATTAGTTTCATTTTATGTCAAGTTCGTGGTTTTCAAAGACTGCAGGCAGAATCAGCAATATTTACTATGGTTTTCGTGTACATGGCTATTGAACCTAGGTAAGCCTTGAGGTTTAATTCGGTCTAATTCTGTTTCTTCGTACAGATATCAACAGATAATAATATTTTGCGTATAAATTACACTTAGCGAAGGTTATCACAAGAATGATATTTATTACGACTATTTCATGAATAAATAAAAATTTAAATTTAATTTACCCTAAATTAACTTATATTATGGTATATTTGTATTATGAATACTTAATCTCATTCTATCATGCAACAGATGACTCGATTGTTAGCAATGCCAATAGAGAAAAGCAAATGTGGGTTTAGCACTATTTCATGAATAGAATATAAATAATATATTTTATAGTTTGGAATTTCTACTGATAAGATCCATTTGCAGTTTGACCTATCACCAAAACACTTTGAACAACCCTGTATTTTGTGTCGTGATTGTCTCTAGTTTTCCCGTCTGCTAGCAAAGGGGCTAGTGATGCGTGCTCAGGAATTAATACTGGAAGTATAGAGTTGGCTATACTGACCATAAGACAAATGCACTTCTCGCGGTAAGAGATCTGGTAAAACTTTACGGTAATTTCACTACTAAATCGGGCTGTGATTGGTGAAAATTTTGTTTCATTTCATTGGTCGATTTTATAATGACGTCACATAAGTGAAATAGTCGAAATAAAATTAATGAAACTAAGTAAATCTCTGTAATGGATGTAATTTTATTCTTAAATCGGTTCAGATTTATTTTATTTAACGCATTTATTATTGTTATTATTATTATTGTTGTTGTTGTTGTTGTTGCTTGTCATGACATGGAGATCAGTTTTTAAAGTGATCGCGATTCTTGTGAAAATGTACCTTCAGTAATTTATATTTGAAGATTTGTTCCATTTTGAAATTATCGAATTGTTTAAAAATACATTTTAATGAACGGATTTTAAAATGCGTTTTTGTAAGAAGAATATTGGATTAATATTGAGCGTAGTAATAATTATTTCATATTTTGTAAATAAATGAACCAGTGCCAAATAGATTAAGCTATAATATCGGCAGGCAGATAAGCTCAGATGGCTACGAATTTAAAATTGTCTTTCGCAATCTATTATACATATAAGTGTTTATTCCATTTTAGGTATTGCCCCTAAAGTTGTGAATAATGACTTTGTATTATGTATCGTTTCAAATAACATTACTAAATGTTTAATGATTACATATTGGCCTATTAGAAATATATATATATATATATATATATATATATATATATATATATATATATATATATATATATTAATAATAATTGAATAATGGAATCAATTCTGTTTCTCGCACATGCTGCTCCATTGCATGTTTTCCAACCTAAAAATATTCTGCCGAAGTAATTCACCCACTGTGTGTGTTGGATACAGTGAGTCTCAAAACTCTCGCTGCAAACACCAGTTCTGTCGGAAATGCAAACATAAAACTGCAGCAGTATTTTGTTTCGGCGTGATTAGTGAATATATTAGTACATAATAGCCACTGTAAACGTAAAAATATTGCGAGGCAAGACACAGACCTTTTACTCTATACCTCGAAGACCAGAGAGTAATAGCAGAAAATGAACAGGATTTAGGACATTTGGTTAGAAAACTACGCCAAAGTTAATCTTATTAGCATGTAATTGAAGGAAGGGCAGAATTGGAAGAACGAAGCTGCAAGTTGGAAAGGAAATGTTTAATAGGCAAATATGAAGTAAAATATTAACAAAAATAAACAAACTTCGTAATCTGTGTTCTGTTTCTGCTACCGGCCAATCTGATAAGAGCTTTGTTGTGTTTTTTTTTTCTTCTTTAGTTTGCGAATTGGCGAGGGTTATTTACTTACTGAGAATACTTAAAAATATTTAAAAATTACTATTCTGTTCACTAATATTTTAGCCAGGATATGGTGAGTATGGTCTCGGACCGGTTGGCGCGTATCAACCTGCAGTGGAAAACAGATTCTTGACCGAAAATGAAAATTGTCATTTTTCGGCTTATCTTTGCATGATTATTGCAGGTTATTAGGTATGTGTAGCTACATTTATTCCTACGTAACGTACAATTAATTCCTGTATTAAGACAACATTATTTGCCTCTATTATGGGTTTGCATAGAAACTACTACTTTTTCAAGCCTGGCATCAGCGCTTGCTGTATGGTCACTGTCGCGAGCCATTGTTCTTGAGCGATTGTAGCCCGAGCAAATCTAACCCCTCCCACTTTCTAAAACACCAGTAAACTGAATATACGTCAGTTTTCATGTAGGTAACTATTAAGTCACGTGTATATTGTATATTGAGTAGGAGTGTGAAACCTAAAAAAGAAAATAAACCAGATGTTGAGTATTTTACAACGAAATGCATATTTCCAAAACTTAAAAAAAAAAAAAAAAAAAAAAAAAAAAAAAAAAAAAAAAAAAAAAAACACGTTATATTAGCTCTGTCATTTTCTTCCAGAACGTAATAGAATTTCAACAATGTCCCTACACATCCTGAAAACTTCGAGGTTTATTTCAGAGAAAGATTTAAACATGGGCGACTCGAAACATACAAATTGGAAATTGTTTCACATTGGGTAAGCAATGGTAGGATGGGTGAACCATATATTCCTCTCTTTCCCTGTGCTTCCAACCTTTGCATAAAACAAGCTTGTGTAGAATAACAATTTCTAGCGGTTTTGTTTTTAAATTGTCATTATTGTTCATAGCGGTAGTCAGGTCATGTGCAGGCTATTTGCTTTAATTTATTACATTATAGAATAGGGAGTAAATGGATAACATGAAAACGGACCTTGGAAAAATACGGGGGATATACGATCTTGAGGTTATGACCTTTCTTTCCCCTTAATATAACCACTGCAAGCCCAGCTTTAAATGGGCGGGGAAATTGTGAGAGCACGCGCGTATTCAAGGACGCTTCTCGATACCTTATTCATATAATGCCTTCTTTCTTCGCATCGGCCTTGCGAACGTGATATTGTTTTCCTTTCTCCAAAACAATCACTTCAGTATTTGTATGTCTAGTTGGGTTTTGTTTTTATTAATTGCATTTTTCGTCAACCTTTGTCAACATATCTTTTAGCATTAAACATTAATGTTATAAGGAAGTGTTGCTTTTAACGCTAGTACCAAAAAATTAAACGACGTTCAACTGTTCAACCAAATAAGAAAAGTAGACGATTGTCAGCTGTTCAAACAATAGATATACGGTGCTGGTTTATGCAGTTATAGAAAGCTGAAGGTTAAATAAATGACTCAACATCTAATTTATTTATTAACAGAATGTCTGCCTTATCGAGTAGATGATGGATGTGTTAAAACTTCATTTATTTTTTTGTGCAGGGATGTTTGTCAAAGGAGGCATCCCTACTTTTAATATTTTATCATAAAACTATTGACGGTTTAACTATTTACTGACAAGAAGCGTAAATATAAACTAAGAACATTGGTATACATAAATAGCAGCCTCTAGAAACTCCACAAAACATAAATTTCAAGCAATCCTAAAAGATATCATATGTATGGTTTTATATCTAGAAATATTTTATAAAAGAATTCCAACAAATAAAGAGACAGCTTCTATTTAAATTGGTGTACTCGACAACAGCTTTTTCCCCATATTTGAAAAGTTATTCACACTGGGGGAGAGGGAAAATCTAAAGAGTATCTATTGTAGAGAGTGTGGTTACAGAACTTGAATTATTTGTGCTAGTAATAGTAGCTGCTTTATTTTTGTTCAGCATAAAAATGTATAATGGTAGCGTTTGCGATACTGGAGGCACTGGGCTCAAATCCCGGCCAGATCAAGCTGTCTGATTTTTTAAACATTTTTTTTCTTTGCCTGAGAAGGTGAAAGAAAGACTCCGAGCTCATTTGCGCCATCATTACTTCACTCCATTCATAGCTACAGGCTTACACCTACAGTATCAACATCCAATCTACAGACATTGCGGAAAGTTCAATGCAGTCAAAACGATAATAAATAAATAAATAAATAAAAAGTTGTTATTTTATTGCAAAGTAATATGTTTCTGGCTCTCGTATTTCATGATGCTTTGTTTGTAAATTAAATGCTATTCACGGTTGTGAGAGCAAAATGCTACATTATATTTAAAACATTTTAACAGATTTTAACGCAAATTATAGCGAAAAATAAGAGATGAAATAATTGCAAAACAGTTTTTAAATAGTGAGCTTGTTTTAATGAGTTAAACAGAGCAATCGTAAACGGTGCACCTGCCACTTAAAATATTAGAATTAAAAGGTTTTAACAAAACATTTTCTAATGTTAATGAACAGAATTTTTAATCTTGACATTTATATGGAAATGGGGTGAATGTCTTGTTTAGTAGAATTTATAAAGAAGCGGTATCTGTGAAATTTGAAAAGTTTAGAATTCTAAATTAATTTATTTTGGATTTTTTTTTAATTTCAACATCATTCAAAATGCTCGCATGCGAACAGATACTTTTTGAAACTGTAATATTACATTTAAAACTCTTAATTATGAAGAGTATAGTAAGCTTTTATTCTATAGGGAACATTTTATAAGCAACATGTACGAGGTCTGTTCAAAAAGTATCGCGAATTTTGTGTTTTTTCAAAAAGTATTTATTTGTTCATGAATATCTATTTTGTCCCCTTCAAAGTAATCCCCACCAGATATTATGCACTTGTGCCAACGTTTTTTCCAATCCTCGAAGCACTTTAAAAAATCGTTTTTTGTGATCTTGTTCAGCTCCTCCTTCGATGCCGTCTCTATCTCCTCAATTGTGGCGTAGCGTCGTCCTTTCATGGGCCTCTTCAGTTTTGGGAACAAAAGAAGTCACAGGGGGCCAGGTTTTGGGAGTACGTGACTGCGGCATCATACGTGTGTTGTTTTTGCCCAAAAATTCGCGCACAAGCAACGATGTGTGAGCAGGGGCGTTATCATGGTAAAAAAGCCAATTTTTGTTCTTCCACAAATTCGGGCGTTTATGGCGGATTGCTTCGCGCAAATTGCGCATAACTTGCAGGTAATATTCCTTATTGACCGTTCTACCCTGTGGCAAGAACTCATGATGCACCACGCCCCTGCAATCGAAGAAAACTGTAAGCAAAACCTTCACATTCGACCGAACTTGGGACACTTTTTTCGGTCTTGGCTCCTGTGGCAGCATCCATTGGGATGATTGAGCTTTAGTTTCCATGTCATAACCATAAACCCATGATTTGTCACCAGTTATGACCCTCTGGAGCAAATTTGGGTCGTCGCCGACAGAGTTCAACAGCTCCTTAGCTACGTTAATGCGATGGTGTTTTTGGTCGAAAATGGCACGAGCCAATCGATATGTTTAGGTCCTCAGCAACTTCTCTAACGGTGATTCGACGATTGGTCAATACTATTTTCTTCACTTCTTCAATGTTTTCGTTTGTTGTTGACGAGCTCGGGCGTCCGGGACGCTCTTCGTCGTTCACATCTTCTCGACCCTCTGAGAACATTTTGTACCACCGATAAACGTTGCTTTTTTCCAAGGTAGCTTCACCATATGCAACAGTCAACATTCGGAATGCATCCGCGCACTTAATTATGTTTTTCACACAAAATTTGATACAGATTCTTTGTTCCATTTTTTGGAATAGGCAAAAATCTTAGACGAGCCAAAACACGTCCAAGCAAAATAGCTGTCAACAATTAACTGAACATTCAAAATGGCCGAGCTTGTGAACATAAGTGAGGGACATGAGTACCAACATAACGCCACAAAACAATCGAAAATCGAATAGCCCGCGGAAATTCAAAATTCTCGATACTTTTTGAAGTGACCTCGTATATGGGTGAATTTACAAGTTAAATTTTTAGCTACACATTTTTTGAGTAAATATCTATTACAAATTTTAATCACTTATTTTGCTTTGTAACATTTCATACTTACTTGTTTGTAATATTTCATCTCTCAATAATTTATAAAGCTTTTTAATTGCAAGAAAATGAAGTTTAAAGTTAGAACACCATCTAAGAGATACATTTACCACCCTTAATTGTTTTAAAATTGCTCAGCCGAATTGGACAGGCTTTCAGCTCATTTTTTCTTCCTCCCCTTTCTTCCCCCCCCTCATCAGTGGCAGTGTTTTCCATTTGTATGCCACTTAAAGCTTTTCTGAATGCTTCTCCGCTGGCTTAGTTACTGCTGCGCTGTGCACTTATTTTTCTCCCTGAATTACTACAGAACAGTAGCATTTCTATTTCAACAAGGCACTGTCTCACCATAGTATATCGCCAAGGGTGGCCGTGGTCGTTAAGACGCGGACTCGTGAGCGGGGGGTCTGGGGTTCGAATCCCACCAGCACCGTCCTCCCTGACTGAGGTTTTTTCCAGATTTTCCTCAGTCCTCATAAATGGCAAATGCCGAGGATGTACTCTAAACTTAGCCCTGGAACGTTTCCTTCCTTAAAAAATCCTTCCTCAATTTAACATTCCATCTCATGTATCATCAGTGCCCACGGCCTGTGGTGGTAGTAAAACGGGCGTTAAACACTAATAAAAAATCTCATAGTAAATTCCACTACTGTGGAAATGACTGCTATATCAACTGCCGAAACTTTCTGTGAGCTAATTCACCTCTTCTCATACTGTGTAAGCTTACATTGCGATTTTGAATTTTTCCCTTGGCATTATCTCCTAAAAGACCAGAATGCACATCCCCATCTAAATATAACTATTTCATTGCGGTAATAAATGCACAATTTAAAAAATGGAGCAGAGTTTACTAATATATGAAGTTCGAACATTATGAAAAGCAGAATAAATAATATTCTATCTTTTATTTGAATTTCCCATATTTCACCGATATCTCACCTTAAATATTATATTTAAACTGGAGATCTACAACGGGATCCGAAAAATTCTCGACCTGACCATGGAGCGGAATGCACTTGGCACGACCGTTTTTTTTAATTACTTTGTACATCTGTCTAAAGCAAGTATTGAAAATATCAAATAATTTCTTCAAATATTTTATTTACTGGTTCCCTTCTTCTTTTAAACGATTAAAAATGGGCAGCTGATCATGCCAGCCTTCAAGATGATTCACGAGAAATAAGTCTAAAAAGTGCAACAGCAGAATGCACGGAACAGATACATGATAGGGTAGTAGAAAACGGGCGACAAACCGCACGAAATTATTGAGCCAATATGCATTTCTAAGGAGCGTGTAGGTTATTTTTATATAAAGAATATATGAAAAAGTACTGCGCAAAATAGGTGTCCCCTTTGCGAATTGAAGGTAAAAACACATTTTTATGAAAATATCACAAACAACAAGTGTTTGGGGCGTTTTAACAGCAACAGAACTCATAACAACTGTGGATGAATTCATCAGAATCGAAACAGCAGCATGGATGGCATTAGTCTTTGGAACACTACAGGAATTTAACTAATTGATTGTCTTCAAAGGGGTAAAACGACATCCTGAGACTGATATTTCAACTTTTAAAGAAATTAAATTGAAGAAATTTGAGAGAAAGAACTCAATTTGCGAAACAGAGTAATTTTTTCACCAAGACAGCGAATTTGCTCACAAAAATGTTTTAGCGATAGGAAAATTGAAATATTTGAAGTATGAATCTTACTCCCCAGATTTGGCACCCTCTGACTTGCAGCTGTTCCTAAAGTTCAAACCTTTCCTTGCTAGTTAGTGTTTTTCATCAAATCAAGAGGCGATTACAGCTATAAAGGAGTATTTTGTAGACCTTCCGAAAAAACTACTTGAGACGGAATAATGGGTATTCAACATGAAAATAACAACGTTCAAGCTGAAAACTTGTTTTTTGCAATGTTAGGCTGAGAGCTTTTCAGACCGCCCTCTTATAGGTATTTATAGCATCAGAAGATGTCAATAATCGCTTATTTGTTTTTGAAGTAATTTGGAAACCAAAGAAAACTTTTGGAAAATAAAAACATTTGAGGAGATAGAAAAATATGAGTTAACTCTAGTCGTACATCACTCTCTGCCAAGTACTTCGCGATAGTTGTGCTAACATTAAAGTTTATTACCTGTTGTACCTTGCATTTATTATTATTATTATTATTATTATTATTATTATTATTATTATTATTGAAGAACATTTGTATAGTTGGGATAAAATAAATATGCTCTCTTTTAGCCTTTTTTGTTTTTTTTGTTTACAGTCGAAGCATCTGTTAAGATTGACATTTGCGAATATGCATCAGTGAGTTGCCAATACGAAGTTATAAAATGGAAATATAGTTAGCCCTGCAGACCACCTTCTTAGTCTAGTGGTTAGCGGTTCTCGGTACCTACTTATGAAGTTTTCTAAGTTAATGAGGAACGGGGTCCACCCAGCCTTATGAGGACAATTGGGAAGCTATCCGATGGAGAGATGGCGATAGGCTCGTAATAGACGAATGGCAGGATGCCCCGGCATGCTGATCACATACCCCTTGCATTACTGCCCTCTATCAGTGAAGTCGCAAGACAAGCTCCGGCTCACTCTTTTTAATTTATTTTCTAATTTTAGTTTTCAGTTAATACATTTATTATATACAAAATTTACAGATGATGATGTATTCTATTTATTATTATTATTATTATTATTATTATTATTATTATTATTATTATTATTATTATTTATTTTTGGTTCTTTTTCTCAGAACTGTAGTGCGACAGTTCATTGGTCACCAGCATTGCTTTTAGTTTAATGGATTTGACTTAAACTCAGGAAAGTTGTATTGAAATGACTAATAATTTGAAATTATTTATGTATTAAGCTATTAGGCAACAAGTGGAATGTCGCCCTAAATTGGGAAGCTGCATTTTCTCTTTGTGTGTTTCACATAAACGCGCAAATTACAATTGATTTACTTGCTTAGAAAGCCAGTTTTGCGTGTACGTAAGAAAATAGTTATGTACGTTATAAGAGCATAAATTAAAATTTTATTCACAAGTGGAAAGTTTAGCGATTAGGGTTATAATTTCTACTAGGGCATAAAGTCTGTTTTCTCGTGTGACATATTAAAGTAATATTGCATTTATCATTGCGTAAAGGGCAGGCCAATGCTATAGTTGACAATGTTTTTGTTAAAGAGATAGTTGAAACAGTTCGATTTGTTTATGGATATGTAAAGCGTTGCTAAATGAATTTTTCGAAGAAGATGATGTGTTTATTCCTAAAGAAGTTTTATTTGATGCAAGATGTGATGCGTTATTATTTTAGCTCTGTATTAATGCATATTATCCCCGAAAAGCGCACGGATTTCCAATACTTTAGTTATACGTTTAGGAGTAAGTGAAAATTCGTAGCAAGGAATAAAATTTTAATTCACTGCTAAGAATAAATCCATTGTTAAGTTGCTAAGAACGAGGATATGAAAGCCAGTTAAACAGTAGTAACGGGTGAAGAAAAAATAGTTTTGTTTCATGTACAAATAAAACACGAAGTACTTTCAGTTTATCAAATTTGAGACATATCTAATTATCATTTTAGTGTATAATTCAACACGTATTCTTAATATATAAAGTTTATGGATAAGACAGTGATAAGACTTTTTTTGTTTATTTATGGACGCTCTTTAACATCTCAGGTCATGAGCATCCTATTCTATTCAGGGCGTGAAACGGCCAATAAATTTTGCTCAGAGGCCTCATCTTTCAGGTTTGAGGTTCTTTTTCGTGCCGTAAATGTAGGACACGGGGCCCACGGCTTTACTTCTCTAGCGAAGCAAGCCATACTTAGAATTTTTGCGCCCAAAAATCTATCGGTCTTGGCCGGGATCGAACCCGCGATCTTCGTTTTACGAGGCAAGTAGGCCACCATTAAACCTCCAGGACCTACTTGTATTAGGTTAAAAATATATGTTAATCTTTTTAATTCGAGATTATTTCGTTTTCAGTTCAAGCATCGGCATGATTAATAGCTTGAAATAAAGAGTTGCAAGATTTGAGAATAATTTGTAAAATACTCAGCTAAATATGTGGCCGATTTTCTCATTTAAATATGTAAATAAAGAAGTCTTTGTTGACTAAAAGATAAGTGAAGTAATACGTAAAAAGTGACTAATTTTACTTCCATTTCATTTTATTAGTTGCAGGATTTACTGGTCAGTTACATTTTTTAAAACTGTTTTTTCAACGCATAACTCTTCACAAAAAGATTTTGAATATATGTAGCTTGTCTAAAGGTTGGGTTGCTGTTTCCTTACCGCTCTTTTTCATTTCCTACTCTTTGCCTCGAGGCTATTCCCCATGATAGCGCAATATCAGTAGCTTCAATTCCATACTTCTCCGTTTAGTTCAGGCACCGAAGAGGTTCGGGACACGTTTTTCATTTACAAATTAGAAGGCTATGAAATACAGCAAGTGCCGAGTTTGCGGTGCGGTTGTATCAAATGCGTTGCTAGGTAACCGCGAGGAAAGGCCCTGACACTGGTCGGAATTGCTGCACTGGAAGAACGAGAGAAAGTGACCCGGAAAGCTCTCTCCAGACAACTTTCCATGTGCGCATGAGAGGCAAATGGCTCCAGATACTGTTTACCTTCGATGGTTTCTAAAGTGTTACAATTCCAGAGGCATGATTTTTATGTTCTAGTACTCGTTTCCACAGCAGCTCTTTTTAATTTCAAGCAATTGCAAGGTCAGAGCCAGAATCATCTTGTTAGGTTACGTCTCATTTAATATTTTATGCTGAGGAGCTTTAAGAAATTGCAGAAAATAGCTTGATGTATTTGATTCAGAGCTACATCACATTGATCTGCAAGTTGAAGAGATTTGCTCTATTGCTGGTAAGAAATGCAGAGGGCAAGGGTTAACTAAAAGTACGAGGGTATGCCCATAAGTTTCCAGCCTCGCCTGCACAAAATCTTTATCTGGTGCCATAAATGATTGCAGTTGAAGGCTATGTGTAGAAGAATGTGACATGTTCAAAATGGAGTCTCGAGCTGTTATTAAGTTCTTCACAAACGAGGATTTACTCTAAATGAAATTAAACAGCGATTGGACGGTATATATGGGAAAGCATTCTCCTCATATTCTACCGTAAAAGAATGGGTCAAATTTTTTCGAATGGGTAGAGAAAGCATTGAAAACGAAGAGGTTGCAAGTCAGCCCTTGGAGGTGCTCACTTCTGAAAACATCGCTCTTGTGGAAGGAGAAATTATAGAAGATCGGCTGCTCAAAGTTACAGAAATAGCAGCGAGGTTGGGTCTTTCTAAAACAACAGTACTTCGAATTATTCATCCACATTTAAACATGAATAAGGTTAATGCAAGATGGGTGCCTACACTTCTTTCCTCAGTTCAAAAGCAGCTGTCATCTGTTGTCAGGTATTTTTGGAGCTCTGCTGTGGCAACGAGAGAGAAGTTCTGCAAACAATTGTTACAGAAGATGAAACTATGGTCCTTTACTATGTATGATCTCTTGCCCAAAAGGGAATCAATGGAATGCGTAAAGCTGGCAAAGCACCGCCTCTAAAGGCCAAGGTCACTCAGTCAACCAAGAAGATCATGGTCACAATCTTTTGGGACTGTTAAGGAAAACTCTTCATTGACTTCCAGGAGAGGAACACCACAGTAAATGGGGAGTACTATGCTGGCCTACTGCACAGACCACGTGCTTCATCAAAGGGAAAAGGCGAGTAAAGCTTCACGATCACTCACCTGCGCTCACAGCTCTTGTTGCAAAAGAAGCTGTGAAAAATGTGGCTTCAAGGAGATCGACCATCCACCCTACAACCCAGATTAGCTCCCAGTGACTATTTCCTCTTCTCAAAGCTGAAGAAGTACCTTCGAGGAGGGAAATTTAAGTGTGAGGAAGAAGTGATGGATGCCGTTTATGGCCATTTTGCACACAACACTTCTGATTATTTTTTGGAGAGGACTGAAATGTTAATTCAAAGAAGTGAGAAGTGTAGTGCAATAAAGGGTGACTACATTGAAAAGAAATATAGTTTTTGTCATTATCGTACCTAGAATATAGTTAGGGCGGAAACTTATTGAACTACCCTCATATCAGCTTCTTTAAACTACGAGAGTGAATCGGGAAGTGACGCACAATAATTTGTTTCTCCGTTGGTATTGCGACAGGGAAAATTCACCAACATATAGTTTGAAGCTTTCACTACAGATGCTATTTTGTTCTCATGTGTAGCCCAGCGGGAAAAGCGTGAACTATGCAACAAAGATGGTGCGCATGTTACTGTTGTCCACTTGTGAAGAGCAGCGAGGTGTTGTGGGCTAAAGGGCATAACCCGAGTGAAATTAACAGAGACATGCGTGACGTGTATAGGGACGACTGTACGGACCGCTGCAATGTCTCCAGGTGTGCGCATTCTTCAAAGACGGCCGTGATAACCTTCTTTGTGATTCGCCGGTAACAGCTGCAACCTCGCAGAATGTCACAGTCATTGAGGCGGTAATTCTGAACGACCGGCGGATCCAACTCGAACCTTATCTCACATTTTATACGCTAAGTTGCGGTATGTGCATGACATATGGACGTTTCGTAAAGTTAGTGCTCGCTGGGTGTCTAAGAACCTGACAGACGACCACAAGGACCAGCTTGGATCACTTAATCGCTATACGCTGCAGACGGGCACGACTTTCTGAAGGGAATCGTCACTGGAGATGAGTCCGTGGCGTACCACTAGACGGTCGAAACAAAGCAGCCTCTGTGGAGTGGAAACGTGCTGCTTCCCCATTAAAGGAAAAATTCAAAGTGGCTCTATTTGCTCATAAAGTGCCTGTGACAGTATAGTGAGATTTGCTGAACACAGGACCACTGCGAATGCTGCAGCCTACATTGAAACTTTGATAAAGTTGCGTCGTGCCCTTCGTGCCAAACGCCGTACAGGACCTATTATGATCTATCAAGATACTCTATAATGAATCACAGTGTATTGGAATGTATTGTGCTGTTATTTAGCATTAGTCGATCGTAGTCATTATTAAATGCTCGCTGATAAAATATTGTACACTAATAAAATGACCTTAATTACGCTCTCGTGTAATTACAGAACTGTGCAATAGAACGTTCTGCTAAACAAACAAAACACTCGAACGTAATTACGCGCATATTTCATTAGTTGCGTAAATAATTGTTTCATACTATGTCGAATTATTTTATTTTGTATTAAATTATGTAATAAATATTGAAGATGTACGAGGCATTACCTTCATTACAGGGCTGATAATGCCGGTCTTTCAACAAACAGCTGCAGCAGCCAACAGTGAAACAATTGAAAGAGCGAGAGTCGTGGAAGGAGATTGATATATTTATTGTGAGCGTCCAAAAGAAATATTGAATACCATATATCTAACGAAGCTATGAATAACTTTATCTCAAGCATATCAAAAGAAAAAAATTATAAAAACAGTAAACTATGTCAAGAAAGCTCACAAGAATGTTATTTTAGCATACAGTTTCCGGCCTAACCATTTTCTAGATTTGATAAAGACAAAAACTATATTTTACTTTTCAATATAGTTACCCTTTATTGCAATACACATTTCATATCATTGAATTAACATAGAAGTCTTGTCTACAAAATGGATATAAACAGCATCCATCACTTCTTCGTCCCTCTTAAGTTTCCTTCATCGAAAGTCCTTCTTGAGTTTTGAGAAGAAGATGGGAGCTAGATTTGGGCTGTAGGATGGATGGTCGATCTCCTGGAAGCCTCATTTCTTCACAGCTTCCTTTGCAACAAGAGCTGTGTGCACAGGAGCGTTGTCGTAAAGAAGGTGCACACCACCACTCAGCTTTCCTCACTTTTTGTCTTTGATAGAAGCACGTAGTCTGTGCAGCACACCCCCATTTATTATGGTGTTCCTCTCCTTGAAGTCAATGAAGAGTATTCCTTCACAGTCCCAAAAGATTGTGGCCATGATCTTCTTGGTTGACTGAGTGACCTTGATCTTTAGAGGAGATGCTTCGCCTGGTTTACGCCACTCCATTGATTCTCTTTTGGACAAGGGATCATAGTAGAGGACCATAGTTTCATCTCCTGTAACAATGGTTTGCACTCTCTTTGCCACGGCAGACCTCCAAAGTGCCTCAAATCAGATGACTCGTTGCTGCTTTTCGACTGAGGAAAGAAGTCTTAAGCACCCATCTTGCACTAACCTTATTCAAGTTTAAATGTTAATGAATAATTCGAAGGACTGTTATTTTAAAAGGCCCAACCATGCTGATATTTCTGTAACTATGAGCCCTCGGTCTTCCATAATTTCTCCTTCCACAAGAGCGATGTTTTCAGGAGTGAGCACCTCCAAGGGCAGACCTGCACGCTCTTCGTCTTCAATGCTTTCTCGACCCATTCGAAAAAGTTTGGCCCATTCTTTTACGGTAGAATATGAGGGGTACGCTTCCCCATATACACCGTCCAATCTCTGTTTAATTTCATTTGCATTAAGTGCTTCTTTTGTGAAGAACTTAATAGCTGGGTACTCCATTTTGAACATTTCACAATCTTCTACACATAGCTTTCTAGGGAACTATATCTGAACAAGTGAACACAGCAGAGCGGAAGTTACAGCAGCAATGATTTACTTAACAGATAAGGTATGACACTTGATAATGCGATAATCCTTATCGGCGAAGCCGGAAACTTATGGACCTACCCTCTAACATCTTAGATTTAGTTAACATTTTAACCACATGCTTAGGTATAGCAACCAACTGTTGTAAAGTAAGTGAAGTTTAGCGGATGTATTAGGTTTCTCCGGAGTGTTTAAATGTTGGTAATAGTAAAGTCCGGAAGGCATTTACAGTAACTTAAAAGCTACACTTGGAAAATGTTTTCAAGAACACACTGAGGTGATATTACGCATAGTATGGAATATATCAATGTTCTCTCTCTTTCTCTGAGTGAGCATTTTAATGAAACTTCTGGCAGCGTGTTTTTACTTCTGTGCTTTTGCATTTCTGTAAACTCATTGATGCGGTTTTATTTTACACGTATAAACCATGAAAGTGAATATGCTTAAAAGTGATCGAATAAATGGAGGGGAAAAAAATAATTAAAATATGCAAAGGGAACATTTTGCACCCCTCTTTGTGTCTGTCCATTATTAAAACCATAATATGTAAACTTTATGCATTAATACAATACAGGAAAGAGAAGCATACTTTTGTGACAAACTGTCGAACGCCAAAGTCATAATTAATTTTTTTATTACACTTGCTGCATAAATTGAATGGTGAAGTTTTCGATTTTCTAGTTCTCTTGCAACGTTAGATATTTTCTTCTTATAAATGTGTACATAGCTCCATTATGCTCAAAGCACAAACGACTTTATATTGCCTGCCGCTGCCTTGTGTTTGTGACTGCACGGTTATCTTTTTCCGTTCCAGTGTAAGGTCAGACGCCTTCTTCAGTGTGTTTCTCGATTCTGCCGTAGCGTGAAGTGGAGCTATTTTTCAACCGGGACACTTTATGGGCGGATTCCACGATAGAACATTGGGCGAGTGGTAAACCTAACAGAGGGATCGTATAGTTGAGCATGGAGTCAACACAGCCCTTCAGTGTTAGTACGACCAGGCGCAATATACTTAAGGTTTTAGATCAATCAGGAAGTAAAGTGACGTAACTGCTGGTCTTAGAGGTGAATAGGGATGGACTTGAGACGAAGGAAGCTAGAGAATTTGTTCTATAAGGTTCATATCAAAACGCTATATGCTGCAATTCTTTAGGCTTTAAATGTGAATTTGAATCTAAACATAGGGACCCTATAGGCTTCATACGCTCAGAAACAACGCGTTTCAGTACGTAAGGAATTGAACACTATATAGTACAAATAAAGTCATTCATATTTGCACTAAATATGTTATGATAAAAGAATAGGATATTAGAAATTACAAAATATTTAAAAGTAAAAAAATGACGTTTTTTGAAATACAAACTATGAAATAATTACGATACTATAAAGATAAAACGTTTAATTCATTTATTTTAACAGAAGTAAAGCAAAATGGTATTTTAGATAATTTGTGTCTCACACAATCATTTGTTCTCAACTGCATTTTTTTTTTGATTAGTGTTTAACGCTCGTTTTTACTATTGAGGTACCACAGGCGGTGAACACGGATGATAATGAAATGATAAATTAGGAAATATATTTTTTTTTAAGGAAGGAAACGTTCCAGGCCTATGTTTAGGGTACCTCCCCGACATTTGCCATTTATGAAGACTGAGGAAAACCTGGGAAAAACCTCAGTCAGGGAGGACGGTCCTGGTGGGATTCGAACCCCAGACCTCCCGCTCGCGAGTTCGCGCCTTAACGACCTCGGCCACCCGTGGCGGTAACTGCATTGTTACTGGGGTAAAGAACGGCAGTTAATCTGATCACTTTTACCAAATCATTCTGTCGGGTCAGGTTAAGCTATCTGGGTTCCCCCCCCCCCCCCCCCCGAAGTTTTTCCTTACCCTGAGAAGGTGAATATCAGATAGCTTTAAGGCGCCAATGACTCCGAGCTCATTTGCGCCATCATTAATTCAATTTCATTTCATTTCATTCATCCCTACAGACTTAAGATCAATAGTATTCAGCATCCAACTCACACGCGTCTCTTGAAGACCAGTGCAGTCAAAGCGACAACAAATAAAGCATTAAAACATAAATAAAATCCACAAAATATCTCATGATAAAAGACTACAATATCTGCAATTAAAAATAGTTCAAAGGAGAAAATTACATTTCTTGAAATATAAAATATTACTAGAATTGAAAATGAAAATAATTACGATACTATAAAGATAAAAATTGAATTAAGTTATTTTAATAGAACTAAAGAAAATGGTACATTTTGGATAATTTGTGTCATTAGTTGTCAGCTGCACAGTTACTGGGGTAAACAACGGCAAATAATCAGATCATGTTTGTTAAATCATTCCCTTTGATGTTTCAATAGCGACTTTTCCATTATAGCCAATCTCAAGGATCAGTCAATGACTTGTCTGTAACCAGAGATAGCTTTTTAATTGATAAAAACTAATTGATTAATTTATATTAAAGTAGGTATTTAGAACAAATGTTTAATCATAAAGTAACTAGTACTTCATCACATAGAACAGTTTAATTATTCCAAACTTTTACACCTTCTTACAACGTTTAATATTTCCATAACTAATTGTAAGAAATTTTTGGTACGTATATATATATATATATATATATATATATATATATATATATATATATATATATGTCTAGCTTCTTGCCATTGAAGAACTCGCAGTAGTTCGAAATATAGCAATTTCAAGTGTGACTCTTTCTCTGTGTTTTATCTTTATCTACTTTTATTATTAGTGTTAATTTGTTATATATATATATTTTTTTAAACATTTTTTAAACAACTTATATTTTAAACATTAAAAATTTTTTAATTTTCTATAAATTCCCGATTTTTGGACACTATTTTTAAAGTCCCTGTTTTAGGTTTAAGGACACATGTAACTTGAATTGGGTATGACTCTTTTTCATGTCTTTTTTTTAAAACGCTAGCATTTTCACTCTTATACTCCTTTCAGAAAAGTTTTGTTACAAATGGAAGATTTCATGTACAAGCTCACAGACATAAAAGTTTCCCAGGTGTGTTATGACTAACTGTTAAAACGTTTCTAGAATGGTTAGTTCCAAGATTAGCAGTTATTTTAGCTGAAAAAAATGTTAATTTCATTAAAAAATGTACAGTCCTAATTGGTAGAGATACTTAATAGCCCAGGAAGATATAAGTTTAAGAAAATTGTGTCCCAGGGAACTTTTTAAAGAGGCGACTGTATATTTTTAAGTAAAACTGTGATATTTAGAGAATTGTCCATCGGTAGCATATGCGAATAACTCTTTTGGAATACACTGGAAAAAAATCTAGCACTCTTAGTTGAATTTAAAAATGTCTATTTATAGTATTTTTTATGAATTGTTCCTAGTAATTAGGTCATGTAGAATTTCAGATTGATCATTCAGAATTGAAAGCTTTTGTCTATGATTGCGTTGATTTCGTATTTTATGCACTAATGTAAGTGGGGTAAAAATGCATAATGCAATCTGATGAGGGCATATCATTCAGATTTTGATTAACCACAAATGTTACGTTGATATTAATTGGCAATTAAATTAATTATGCAATTAGTACAACAACGTAAACATCATTAGCAATTGTGTAGACCTAGTCAATTTGATGTCCTTGAAATAATTTTATTGTTTTTCTTTTTACTGGAATATGGTCATAACGTTTTCGTTTTTAAGTTTGCCGAGGTGAAAATATCTTATATTGTCAAAAGGAACCGCTTTTTGACCACTAATAATAAATATTAAAGTTTGTGTGTAATCACAGATAACTAGTTGACAAAAATAACTTAATTGAATGATTTATAACAATGTAGGTATTAGGGCTAATGTGTAATTATAAAATAGCTAGTATTTCTTCGCAACAGTTTAATTATTCCCAATATTTACAATGTGTTTATAAAGAATTAATATTTCCTAAACTAATTGCAAGAATTTAAGATAAAATTTTTTTCTTGAATCTTATTAGCAAAATAAAATATTTTTGCCACATTTTATGTCATGCTGTATTTAAGAAAAAACATAATCTCAATCGTAATGGAACAACATCCATTCTGTATATTCCGCATAAAAATAAACGAAAAAGCTGTCGATAAACGCTGTGATTCTGTGAGAAAAAGATATCAGACAGTGATTGCCGCTATCTATTAAACGGCTTGAATAAGGCTTTCATCCTTACAATGTTGGAAATCTAAACGAAAGACTACCTTCTATACAATTGTGGGCGTTAGAAAAGAGGAGAAAAAGAGAGTTTCTTTTAAATCTTGATATACACAATAGTATCGAATGCTTTAGATGACAAAGAAAACCAATGGGAAAACTTTTAACATAATTGTTTCGTTTTTACGTAAGTATTTAATGTCGTGTTGCAATTGTTTTTCCAAAAGACGTGTTTAAATATTTCGGTTTTATCAGACAGATTCATAGTATATGAATATTGAACAAATGGCTGCCGCGATATTGCTTTTTTTAAATTCAATTTTATGTCTCTTTTAGGAGCTGTATCTAAAATATTACGCATGAAACAGCATTTGATATTTGATGGGGAAGTCACCGGGGCCGTGTTTTACAAAAGTATGGTCTAATACATTACAAGCGTACGGACTGGTAACTTGTAGTTACTAGTAAAATTCTATTCCACACAGATTTCCGCTACACTTGTACGTTAATACTCCATACTTACAAATGTACAAGTGAAATTTCGTAGTTCTGCTCCACGAAAGTTTTAGTATTAGTAGGGTACTGGTAGTTTGTATAACTTTCTGTACAATGTAGGAACATGAGTAACTTCAAATACTAGCATAACATTTATTATCTTTTTAATGACTTTGGGAGCTAGTGGACCGAAATGTGCTAAGTATTAGCGAAAGTGGTGATAATGATGAGTAGGAATATGTATAAAGAAAGAATAAATATTTGTGTATAATAATAAAGTTAGGTTAAGTGCAAATAAAGTACGGCTTATGACTGATATTGACGTTTCCTGTTCGAAATGCATATTTCAAACCGGCACTTTAGATAATGTATTATTAAGGTTCTTGCTTTTGCCATGAAAATAATTTATTTTCATTCTCTTTTAGAATAATTTCCTTTGACACAATTTTCGCCGATTTTTGTGTGTGTGTGTGTGTGTGTGTGTGTGTGTGTGTGTGTGAGAACGTGATTGTCAAGCAGTATATAAACAAATAAATAAATATAATGGATCAAATGAACTAATAAAATGATCCGAGAGGAATCTGGAAGCGCGATTCTTCTCAAAGTTGATTATTACGCTTGAATATCGATAAATAATAAGAAAGTATTTAAATTATCATTATGTCTGAGAAAAAACAAGACCCATTTTGCACAAATGACAATGATCTGCTCCGTGCATTAAAATCCCTAAAGAGTGGACATAATCTAATTCAAGGTATGGCGACGTATGGCCAACAGCTGTTCCTCCATCTTGTTTTATATGACGTCCACATGGCGTCACACGTAACTTTTTACTAATACTTTAACAGTGTAGCATCTCTTTCGTGGAACAGAACGTTACAAGAGCATACTTTACAAGAACCTGCGCTAAAACACTCGTAGGTATTGCTTTATACTTTTGTGAAACAGGACCTTGTTCAATCTTTGGGAACTTTCCAAAGATTGGGACATCTATGATATGGAGATTACCTACTGGTGGATAACAGTGTGAATGTGTTATTACGTGCTTTCTTGGATTAAATTTATACGTCTTTATAGGACGTCAAGACATATAAATATTCAGTCGATCATTTCCGGAAAGGGATTCCGGTACTGAAGCTATTCATATAGATCACCATTAACCGAAGACGTTTAAATTTTGTTTGATATATATTATCCTCTTCCTGTAATATTCATGGTCTGTTCAGACCGTGTCCTAATGGTTCCCGGAAGCATGTCCGGTAAACTGATAACTCTTGGGAATAAAACAAAACAAAAAGTTTGTCGTAAGCCCAGAGTGAAAAAAACTGCTTCTTATGGAAAGCAATGCGCTGATTCCGAAAATGAATTTAGATTTTTTCTATCGGACCTATTTCAAAAGATATCCAAGAGAAATCTAAATTTAAACGTGAATTGAAAATTGCTGTTCTTAGGACAATGAAAGATACTTGTTAGTAAAAAAGCAATGTAGTGAATTTATATAAACAAATTAAAACATTAACAAAACAAATATCTTCATATGTCCTAAAAATGCTTGCTGCCTGGTGGTTTTCTTTTGTAATTAAGAGTTACTGTCTCTCTTCAAACTAGTAATAATTCCCCAATGTTGCAGAATCCCAACGACCTTCATAACGTTTTTCCATTCTGGCTATGTCTTGATGAAAACGCTCTCCCTGTTCATCACTTACAGCATCAAATATTCAGGAAAAAAGTCTTAAGTGTGAATGGAGGAAACTCACTGTTAGTGACCTATTAACAGCCCATTTCTTTATAAAATTGTAGTAATATGTCCAGGGTTCATTCATATTGTTCATCCTTTCTATTGTCAAGAAAACCTTATACCAGTGCCTTGAAAGCACGCCAAGCCCACCTTTGTTAGCTTATTTTCAAAAACTTCCTTATTTGTGGGCCAACGAAAGTACCCTACTTTAACTTTGCATATGTCAAACTGGGAAATAAATCATGCCCTTTCAGCAAGCAGATTCTGCTGTTGCAACCTCGAGCCCAAGATCTCTGCTTGTTTCCCCGCCCCCTAAATTTAAATCCCGTATTAAATCATCTAAACCTGATTGATGGAACAACTATGCATTTTTAGTGGTGGGGAGGTTCCAATCATTTGAACTTAAAGGACTTATTTGTATCATCATTACTGCTGCTACTACCAGTTTCTTCAAATGCTTTTTGGGGGAACTGGTACTGATAAAGTTTCGCTATAAGGGACTGATGACACATTTCGATAAATAATTTTGGATTTTTTTTAGTCAAACCCCATACTTTTAACAGTCATTCACTGATTTTGTTGTTCCAGGAAAAACATGGTAAGGCTTTTAATTTCACATCTAACCGCTTTCTCAAATTAGTTGTACAAGAACGATTAATAAACACTGTGGAGCGGTTTTTATTAGAAGGGGTGTTAATTAAGTATGTAAAATATGTGCAGAGAGGGAAAGATTTTGTAAAGATTAGATTAATTGTTTAGATTAAGGATTGAGATCACAGGGTTAAAAGTTTTCTTCTCTCACTTCGACAATAGTTTCCGCTGACTTATATTTTTGCCACGGCTGTTGAGACTCTGCTGCTAGATACTTTTATGGTCCTGTGACCATAAAGGAAGAGTGGAGATTAATAAGATTTATCCTTATAGATGAAATTCCACCTAAAATGTACCGCCATTACGTCCTGGAGAATATGTGCCACTTTCGCACAAACTATGGCGATCACTATAATATTAATGCACTTTAATAACTCTAATAGTCTGATCCTGAACTTCACTAAACTCAACTAATTCTGAGATTCGGCTACCTACTCCTCACTGATAATTGGATTGAATTCCCGTGGCACAGATGTAACTTGAACTAAACTGAGAATTGACCGGAGAATGTCTTCCAACCAGTTGAATACTCTCCCAGCTTGACTGCGCTTCCAACTAAATGAGACTGTCTCGACTGAACTGAGGGAATCTGGATGGACTGCCCCTGGGCCGCAAAACTGCAAGACTAATTAAACATGGCAGTCTACCAGTCTCACGAAGCTATCTTTATTCTTTCAAATAATGTTTTTAGAAAGATCTAGAATGTTTTCTCCCATCCTCGCATCTCTATTGGGTAATCTGTTTTCCTCCGATTCTTTTCTGCTTCATTATTGGTCTGATGGCTTACGTGACTTCTTGCATCTCACCCACATACGTATTACAGGGAGCCGTTAGGATCTCTCTTCCAGAGGTTATCGGCCTGTCTTCTCATCCCCGTACGTTTACTACTCTTGCGTAATATAACAGCAAAACTTTCAGGATGTACAAAGAAGCATCTTTTCCACGGATCCTGCTTAAGAATTTCTCCAGAAAATATCTTTTTGCAGTTTGCTTGGGCCTGTTATACAAATATTGATATAATAGACAAGAAAAACTCCCAGGTCAGATTTTTATGGCGGGGGTAGCTTTCTGCACTCTGGCAAAAATATTACAAACAACTATCCAACATATTTGCAGGAAATAGAAATGAAACTATACTAATGCTTAAAATAAGGAGTTTCATAAAATTACTATAATCACTAATTAAATTTGGGGTTGGCACCTTATAAATACTGCCTCAACTGTTTTGGCGCCCACCAATTTTATAACCAAATATTGCAAATAAGCGTTTTTTTCTTTTGGATTTTGGTGTGAACTATTCCATAAACATAACAGAAAATATCCGAATGATTACTACACTGATATCTCTCAATGACATCCATGTAGAACACAGCAGCAAAGTCACTACATCGACCAGCAATAACACACCGCTACCTTGCTTAAAACTACAGCACTAGACTAAATCAGCAAACTAAAGTTTTACTCAGAACAATTTTAAAAGAATCAATAGCATGTCTCTTAAAGATTTACAACTTCCGCTCCGGCGCTCCCATCCCATCAAGGGAATTCCGCTGATAAGTCTATACTTGACACACACAATAAGTTTAGGGATAGGGAACTCACCAAGTATAAACATTATCACACGTGATGATTAAATATTAAACTACGTGTAATGATTTATTTAGCATCCATTTTACAAAATGTAAACAACAAAGCCTTAGTGTCTACTGTACGTATTACTTTTGCCATAGTCAGGAATCTAATATAAATAAAAACTGAGACCTAATAGGCTAATTTTAAGGACATATTCGGTTTCTACGTATCAAAATTGACAAGAAACAGTCAATATTGTCCCCGAGGTAAAACTCGTGTTCCCTAGTGCAATCAACTTGATGTTACACGCAGGGCTGAAAGCACTCTGCAGCTGCTGTTGATTCTAATTGCCCGAGCGGCTAGCCAGACCCGAGCGACAGCGGAGAGAGCGAAACTTTTCCACACGCATTTTTCTTTGTAAATATAAATGGATAGGGACGGGTAAATCACCGTAATGAGGGCATTATTAGGCGGGTGAAATATTGTAACGATGAGAAATGTGCTTATTTTCCAGTTCGCAACTAATTCATATATACATTAATCTAATCTGTCGGCTAACCTCGAGCAAATCCTAGAACCTGTGCACCCAGTAGTTTAGAAGTAAATCAATGTAATTGTGGCAAACCATTATTAGACAGGTGAAATATTATAACGGTGGGAAATGTGCTCTTATTCCAATTCGCAACTAATTCATATATACACACACTAACCTAATCGGTCGGCTAATCTCGGGCAAATCCTACATACCGGCGAACCCAGTGGTTCAGCGAGTAAATATTTGTAATTGTGGCAAATCTTCTATAAATAAGTAAATAAACGAAAAAGCATGGGATCACAATATTCGAATTCACTATTCTATCTTCACAAGTATAGCATGACGCTCTAACCGCCTACGCTATTACACCGTTGTTCCTGAAGCGTTATTATCTAGCAAATAGCTGTGCTCTCTCCGCTGTCGCTCACTGCTGACTAGTCGCGATTTTTTGATTAAAAAAACAAATAAAATACAACCGATTAATTCAAAAACATCAAACAGGCCATGGGTTAAGGACTGGATGAAGGCCTATATAGGGAATGGGATCGCCGATCACTTTGTCAAAGAAGCTGCATTCATTACTGAATGGTGACCAAAGGAACGAGACAAAGAAACATTTCCTACAAGTATTGGATAGACATTAAGAAATGAACAGACCTTTCTACAGATTTCATATAGTACAAGATTCAACTTGTGCTGCAATGCAGGATACAGGTTAATGATCACTTTTTATTGCAATGCACGAAGTATAACAAAGAAAAGCATACCAATTAAAATTGAAAATAGTTTTATACGGGCGCCATATAAAACTATTTTCAAAGACTATTGTAGCACAGAATATATGCCCTATTATAAACATTATAAAAGGACATAGTCTGTTTATTCCCATGTGACATTATTTTTTCCATTATAGTGCTCAACCAAAAGTAATATTAATATTTAATTTTAATATGTACTACATTTCTTAAACGAGAGTCCAGTGAGAGCCTTGGTCAACCTAAGAGATAGAACTGAAGCAACTGCATTTATTTATGGACATATAAGCACAGTAACTTGACATTTTCGGAGAAAATAGTATTTAGGCATTTTTACTGAAGCGGTTTTACTTGAGCAAGAGATTATGTGTGATCATTTGAGCTCTGTAAATATTTATTTCCCTTTAATTCTCATTATTTTTAAGCACGAATAAGCCATTGTCTAGGGTTGCTAAGGACGACTCAATAAAGCCGTTTTAAATGCTAATGAGGGGGGAAAGATTTAATTGTAGTCATAATACTTTAATTGATAAAACTCCTAATAGGAAGTAGACGCTGTTTATTGTATAAGTTGCATGTTGTGTAATGATTTATTTTTAATTTAGCTTACAATGTTATATTTGGTTTTACAGAAGCGATACATAACATAGCGTGTAAGCATTAATGGAAAAATGGAAATTTCTAATTACGAATATTACGTTATAATCCTATAATTAAAAACCACAGCACCTACCAGACCTATGCAAAAATTTAAAGCTGCATCCCAAGAATTATTTTGGAAATGAAAAGTGCGTTTCTCCTCATTTAGGACATGTCGAAATTACGCGAACACAAAGTTGCAAGTTTGACTGAGATATTTTTGTTGCGTTTAATGAGGCGTGCAATCAGTTCCCTACCCCTGACTCGTTGCATGAATCTCACGCTATTTGTTTCTTTATTGTTTTCTGATAATTCTTTAAAGCCTATCCATGTATAAATGGTTCTACCAGCATTTAGTTCAGTGGAAGCCCAGCCTTTTCTGGGCGATTGGTTTACGCTTTGAGCGGCTTATCAACAAACATCCAAGAAAACGTAGTTTGTGGGAGAACCTTTACGCTCCTCTCCCTTGTCATCGATCACTTTTCTTCCCCACTAGTTGCCAGCTCCAACACGAGGGGGCAGATCGCTCGGCGCCCAGTAATCGATGTGTCCCAGCTGACTGGAAGAGCTCTACTCAGGTCACTCCCAACTTGAGGGAACAGCTGTTCGCTAGAATATAAATATTTTCCACGAGCTAACCGTACTCTGACGGTTTAGCGAAGTTCCAAAGCTTTCTTTCCCAGGAAACTCGACAGGCGTGCTGGGCAATCATAAACGCCACATGGGGAATGAGCGAATCCATACACAATTTGTTACCCTTAGTTTATGACGAATTTCCGCAGCACAGAACTAAAGTGGATTTATGTAATGGGAAGCCAATTAACAATGTGTTGGGTGGACCGTAATTTATTGTTGCATATCATTGCCTACACAGTTTGGAGTGTCATATAGTGCTTGATCCAAAACTATATTTTGATAGCAAATAAATAAATGGAGACCGAACACAGTGGGTGAAGTTTTAAAGCGCATTTGGGGCCACAGCCAGGGTTTAAACCATGTTTTGTTTTCTAAATGAAGTATTCAAATGGTCACTCCACGACTGGAAAGGAATCTCTTCTGGGATAGTTTAAGGAAAAATCATGTTTTCTATGTTATCAATGTTACATTAATTTTTTAAACCTTTTTCTCAGAAAAGCGTGTAAGCTTTCTTCTTCCATTTTATTATTTTGGACAAGAATACTCTTCTGTGTTTCCTGTACTGCAATAATAGCATACATTTTGTCGAGGGTGCCCAAAATATGTATACACACTTTCACAGTAGATATCTATTTAATATATTTCAAAGTTGGACCGAAAAACAACAGTAATGTGTAGTATGATGTTCTGTAAACAGATGTGACTCACATATATTATGATAGCGTTGCTACGTGACAGGTAAATCAACAATGAACAAATGAAGACAAAATTATGGTACTATGTTCTGTAAACAGATGTGACTCACCTTACGTTATGGTAGCGTTGCTACCGCAAAATGGAGCCAAGATTTTCTTTTGAACAGCGGAAAACAAATTTGAAGTGGTATTGTAAAACCGTGAATGTTGTTGAAGTTCAAAGACAATAGAGACGTGTATACCGCCAACGCGAGTAACAATTGCACGCATTCGAGATAAATTGGTCCGTAGAAAACCAGCTATACTGGCAGCATTTTGAGAAAAAAATTGAAACGGAATGAGCTGCAATCGCTAAGGACACTTTCGCAAACGTTGCTCAATCAGTAGTGCAACATCTCAGGAGTGTATCGACACTGATGGGCACTTTGAGCAACTGTTGTAACTGTAAAAGTCTAAGATGATTAGTGCTGATTATTTTCTATTTGTGTGAATTTGTTATGTTAACACGAGTTTTTCTTTGCTTGAAGTGTGTGTACATTTTTTTTGCACCCTCTGTATTATGATATGAGATATTTTTTTCTCCTCAAGTTCCCTAATTTTGAATCAAAATGCCAAAATTATTTTCTATGAAAATCAAACGCAATAGAGGAATCGTTATACCTCTAGTAATATATGCACGGGGTGTTACGTAAGTCTGGAACTATAGGCGATGACAGCTCACAAAATGTCTTCAGTGTCTTGCATTAATTGTTTGCACAACTCAATACAGTTTCTGAAGTCTCCCAAACTAAGAGTGTTTGGAGGATGATAACAAGTCGGGCGATGTAAAACGTGGACTTCTTGAAGGCCAGTCAGTAGGTCCTCACAGCCTATCCAATATCTTGGAAATAGCGCATCCATTCATATGCGGACTTGTCGACTGTAATGTGCCAGAGCCAGGCAGGAAAAGGACTTGTGGCTTCCTCCTGACATCGTCATGTATGTCTCTTCAGTCACAGTGTTGTCAAAAAAGAAGGAACAGATGATTTGCTTATTCTATATGGCACACTATTCCACTTGGCGCCTGCGTGCTGTGAAGTTCTCTGATAAACAGTAGTGTGCACATATTTGTTCACTTTCCAAAATTCCACTCACCGGTCCGGATCATTCTCTCTTAATTTCTGCTGCAGTTGTCATTTATGTTATTTATTGGTTTTCAAAATGCGCCGGATGCTGATTTTTGAAACGGCGGTCTCTGTAGATAATATGTTGATGGACTTCGTAGGAGTTTTTGAAGTACTCTCCTTTAGAGAACATTTAACCATACTCGTGCTATCAGATTGCTAACTTTAAATTATTTCACACACACATGACCGGGAATCTGCTAATCCAAAACCCCTAAAAGACGCGTGAAAACATGATAATTAAAAGAGGGTTTGCTCAATAATAATTATTTTACAATTTATTGCTCTAACATTTATTACATTTCATTGCAATAAGCTTTAAAATATTACAGTAGTGTATGTTGAGGAATGTCCCACATATTGGCTTACTGGGCATCAAAATAACTACAATATTTTATCACAGCAGAGCTATATATCAATATAACAACTTTATGGTGAACTGAAAAATATTAACGAAGCTCCGGCATTCAATAACTTTACAAGTTCAGTATTCAGATTTATTTGAAAATACATTGGAGTGAAACATTAACAATTTTAAAGCATTGAGTCAAATTATTTCGGAGGTATTCCACATTTCTAATCAATAATATGGAATATATACACCCTGGAACACCCCAGTATTGCTGCTTGCCTTGTGGCTCAGGTGGAGTGTACCATCCCTCGGTGTTTCTCTCCATAGCCACTCTGCCATTCGCTCTTCCTACCAATTCACCTGTCTCGCACATCGTCGCAAACCTCAACATGCTTTAGACAATCAGCTCAGTCTTAACTCGGTCAAACTATTGCGGAAGCATACTTTATATAAATAGAGTGCAATGCCGGCACAAAGATGTCAAGACATTACAAGTGTTTGCTAGCCTGATGATGTACTCTGTGGTTTCTCGCCGTGGCTGTGGCTGCATCTGCCAACAAATAGACTCATTTGAATAGGTCCCTCTTTATTTAAAGATATTCAGTTTCAGAAGTTCCTGTAAAAATGAGTGCGACATCCTAAAATGAAAATCTGGACAATGTGGCATGTTATAGCAGCTGAGAAAACGGCCAGGTAATTTATACCGAAAGCGTTTTAAATTTTTAAAAAGGAAACACACAGTTTCAAAACTTCCAGCTTGTTCACCCAGTAACATGTTAATATTTTGTTCTGCTTCTGCATATATGGTGCTGGAGTTTAAGGCTTTATTTTCGTTGAATTTTATTTTAACAGAAAACGAATCTGGTATTTCCATTCAAAATTAGGTGATTTAGGGAAAATATAACCCCTCTCAAAATGTAATAGTCGTTAATATTCGAATATAGTAATTACAGAACTTTAGGTATTATTGTCCAATAAAAGCAAATAGGAGGAAAGTGCTAGCATTATTTCTGTGATAATTGATCTCAAACTACGGTAACACGGGGCTTGCCATCCTCCTTTAAAACTATGGCTAGAGAATTGAAGATGGAAATTTGATTCAGATGGAATACTATCAGCGGCATATTAATATTCTAATAGCTTTAAAGTTGGATATTAGGAGCTAAGAGAAAGGAATAACTCGGTGAAAGTGGTCGATGATTATCGATTTAAATATTTCGTGTTTTGAAAGAATCCACTCCAAACCTGGTATAACCTTCAACGAGATGTAAGAGGTTTTAACAACACTAGACTTTGCCCCTCGATCGTAATTTGAAAGCCATGGTATTTACTTCTGTAGTCTATTCAATTACTTTTAAAGTAAACCACGGTGTATAGATTTGTGTATTTTTTCTTTAAATTTTTTGAATATTACAAACAGGTGACTGCCTGACTGATGACTGGTTAAAGATCCATTTAAATTGGACAAAGTTCCCTATAATTAAACGATTATTATTACCAACTTTCGTCTAGTGATAATGTTCTGTTGGCACTGATACTTTGATATATTCTTAAAAAAAAAAAAAAAAAAAAAAAAAAAAAAACAACGCGTATTTTGGCTTGAAAATACAATGAAAAGGAATTTATTAGTTCCGAATTGAAGCAGATAAGATGATGAAAAAAATCTTATTAAATACATATGTAAAAACAGTAATATAATTGACAGAAAAGGTGTCGGGATTTATGTACATATGTGGCAAATTACTTCAAATGTCACTTAATACAGTAATAAAAGATATACCTACAAAGGAAGAATGGTTCCAACTGTGTACAAAGGATTAATTAATAAACCCTGAGGATCGAGCAGAAGCAGGCATTTATAAGCAGAAGCAGGCATTTATAACACAACTACGATTTATTCAGATGTCTTTATATAAATAGCTCAAAATACCGAAGCAATATTTTACAACACATTGATTCACTTTTACACCATTTATACATAATTGTGCATTTTTTCAAAGCCTTCAGTAATGAATTCATGGATGTGGTTTAGGTACGTTGCTCTCTTAGAATAGATTCCTTTAACAAAATCCACAGAGAAAGTCGCAAAGAGTCAGGCCACGTAAACGCTGCGGCCATTCCACAGTCCCTTATCTACTTGTTCACTTAGTAAAATTGGCTGAAAGGAAATCCCTCTCTTTTGTAGCGTGTGGAGGTGCGCCATCTTGTTACAAATGAAATCAGAGCCTACAAAACCTGGGTGATTTTTTTTATTTCAGGGAGCATAACTTCTTCCAACATTTTATTGTAACTTTCTCCTGTAGTGTCTTCGAAAAAATACGGACCAATGGTGAACTTAACTGCAAAAGCCAACCCAAACGCAGGTAACAGGAATGTTCTGCTCCTCTTGCATAACTATATAAGGCTTATTACTTTCTCAGTAAATGCAGCTCCCCTCCATTTATTCAATTTGTCTCATCTTATCAAATAATGAACTTCTAAAATTGAGGATCTGCTTAATTGGAAATAGAGACTACTGAAAAAATCTCATTGCGTCAGTCAAAGCTTGTAACAATTTTGGTAATTTTTTAGTTTTTTGGTTTTAGAGAATCCAGCAGCTTCTGTTTATGTAAAATTCAACCTCGTTCACTTATTTTTGAGCCACTGTCTGAATATTTCGTCAGTAAACTTCTAAGTCGCCCTGATCACACTAAAACTATGTTCACAAACCTTTTGATAATTTCAGGTGCTTTGCTTGGTTTAGTGCATACCTATCCCTCACACTAGGAAGTTCTTTCACTGTGTGCAATCCTCATGCAAGATGAAAACAAATTCGATATTAAACATCATAAATATGAGGTACATTCAAGTTATAACACCTCCGATACTAATCACACGAAAACTATGAAACTTGTGTCACTTCTTGACGTAATCTTCCTGCAGTCGCACACATCTTCCACGATTCCATGGCCGATGCGAACGCTTCTGTAGGAGTCTGTTTTAACACTGGAAAATCTGGGTGAATCTGAGTGCTTCCATTGAACAGATTGGCGCTTCGTTTCATGGTTGAAAAATGGCATCCATGTCTCATCCATTGTCACAATCGATGAAAAGTACGTCCCAACATGCATCAACATGCCCTGTGGTCGTTCGTCAACATTCGTGGCATCCACCTGGAGTTCACTTTTTGCATTTTCAGGACTTCGTGCAGGATTGTGTGCACAGATCCCATGGAAATGCCAACTATGGAGGCGATGTGTTCCATACTTATGCAAAACAGCTTTCTCCACTCGCTCAATCATGTCGTCAGACCAGCTTGTGCGAGACCGAGATTGCCATGATTTGTTGTCACACGACGATCTGCCTCCCTTAAACTGTTGCACCCATGAACGCACATTAAACACGTCCATGACACCATCACCGCATGTCTCACTCAACTGGCGATGAATTTCAACCCGCGTCAAAACATGGAAATGGAGAAAACGATTGATTACACTCTGTTCTTGTAATGAAACGTCGCCAGTATCAAAACAATCCTTACTCTCGACGCTGAGTGAGAGTTTTGTGTGTCATATGGAGCTGCCATCTCTGTCACGCAATGACAATGAGTGTCGTTGTGTTTTAAAACAAACCGAATGTTTCTATCTGTTTCCTGTCCAGAGGGGGAAAAAAATCGGAAGTGTTATAATTTGAATGCACCTTGTAAATAACATCAGCAGGAATATTGAGTTATTTTTTTAACCTACAGCAACAAAGCAATGAACACATGTGCAATAAAATTATTACAATACTGCATTTCGTTTAGCTGAATTTTCGGTCATTCTGTAGAGCGCTGACTCTAGGATTTGCAGTCTTCGAAACAGAAATGCAAACAGTTGCTACCGCTATATAACAAATTTATACATGTCAGAATTAATAATGAAAATACGCGATTGTTCAGAAGTAAGAGGTATTTTCCACACAATCTGAAAAAAAATGGTACTGCATTATTACACAAGAAATGGTAAATTTTAATCAAAATCCATTGCCATCTTCATTCCGATGTTCTTAAACAAGTTAAACCTCTCTTCAAGACTATACAGTGTATACAGTAGCTCTGAATCGTGTTCTTGAATTTGTGTCACAGTGTGTGAGCTGGTGTCCTATAACTCGTCAATTGTCGTAGGTTTTCTCAGGAACAATTCTTCGGAAAGTCCCACAACAAATAATCTGATGGGTTAATATCTGGCGAACTCTGGGAAGAACTCAAATTGCAATTTTGGATACGAAACTGCCGAAGTGCTGCTGTAAAACTGCACCCATATTCGTAATAACATTGAATAAACTTGTAGTTTGCAGAGGAAATACCATTCTTTCCACAAATAGAAAATAATAAATCATTTAAAAAGTTATAATTCAACCACGATGATTAGAAGCAAGCAAACTTGCATGGTTATGCAAAAAATTCTATTTATTATGTAATAAGCCAGCGTAAAATGTGTGTGACAGGTGAAAACGAGAGCAATTAAAGTTGTGGCTTACTTTTGAAAATTTCTCTTAAGGCATTGGTCGACTCAAAATCAGCTACAGAAATAGTAAACTGTCGCATAGAAAAAAATGAAGAATGTGTATAACATTTTGAACTAAATCCAATGCAAAGAAAGGTTTTGATTATGTACAGAGGTTGCCAAAAATATATACACACGTCAAGCAAAGAAAAAACTGTGTTAACATAACAAAACTGTATTCACACAAACAGAAAATGATGGGCACTGATCATCTTAGACTTTTACAGTTACAACAGTTGCTCAAAATGCCCACTATTGGCATCGATGCACTTCTGAGTACGTTGAACTACTGATTGAGCAACGTTTGGGAAAGTGTCCTCAGCGATTGCAGCACATGCCGTTTCAATTTCTTCCCGAAGTGCTGCCAGTGTAGCTGATTTTCTACGGTATACAACATCCTTAAGAGTTCCCCATAGGTAGAAGTCCAGCGGAGTTACATCCGGAGAACGCGGTGGAAACTCAATCGGACCTCTTCGTCCCACCCAGTACCTTGGAAAATTGGCATCGATGTACACATGTACATCTCAGTGGTAATGTGGTGGTGCACCATCCTGTTGGAAGTAAAATTCTTCATTTCCATATAGTGTATGATGGCGGGTATCATGTTCAGGTACATTAGGCCCGTTACTGTTCCTTCAGGAAAGAATGATTCAATTAGATCCTTGGATGACAACCCACGTCAACCATTAATTTCAGGTAAATTCACAGCCTTTTCCAAAGTAGCATGTGAATTCTTTGCACACCAGTAGACACAGTTATGTCGGTTAAAGGTTCCATTCAACTTAAATTGTGCCTCGTCGAACTAAACAACTTTCCCTACGAAGGCCTCATCCTCTTGCACCAAGTTTCGAAACCACTCAAGTACTGCGTTCTCCGACCAGGGTCATCTTCATTTAATGCATGCAGAAGTCTTGGGATGAAAACTTTCAACTTTGCTGTTTTAATAATACGACGTAGCTGGTTCTGTTAATCCCAGTCTCACCTCCACATTGCTTTGTAGATTTCTGGGGCGAGTGCTCAAAACGTTCCAAATTAATAGACGAGGACGCGGGTTTGTTGCTGTGCAAGATCTCCCAGATCTGCCCTTGTGAACATCGCATACGGTACCACGAGTCTCAAATTTGTCTCGAATGCGTGCATTTGTTACTCGCGTTGGCGGTTCTGTTCTGTACACGTCTCCATTGCCTTTGAACTTCAACAACATTCTCGGTTTTCCAATACCACTTCAAAATTCCTTTCCGCTGTTCAAACGATAATCTCAGCTCCATTTTGTTGTAGCAACGCTAGTATAACGTAATGTGTGTCGCGTCTGTTTACAGAATATCATACTACACATTACTGTTGTTTTTCGGTTCAATTTTGAAATCTATTAAATAGATATCTACTGTGAAAGTGTGTATACATTTTTTGGTACCCTCGGTATATGAGGGCAGTTCAGTACATACAGAAAAAATTGCTATGCAACAATAGAAAATATTCTCACCATTATTTAATATGGAAATCGTCACAACTGTCAGCCAACATTTACATAAAGCAGGAATTATATTGCATGTTACACTGCAGTAGGCATCTTCCAAGGCACTATTGGTTAACAAGAGTATTAACATCTTACCATTTACCAGTTTTCTGGTTTAAAAGTTCATCTCTGAAGGCATTATTTGACCCTAAAATGAACACTTTAAAATCTAAAGTCAGTGGCTATTACTTGGGCTGTAGAGTATTTGCTTCTTAACATAATTTTCCTTATAATAGAGTTTTCATAACGACACAAAAGTGTCATTTTAGTTTATAGTTTAAAACAGACCTTTTGCGAAGGTTTAAAATAATGAAAGAAGAACTAAAGCAAGCTGTCGTGAATATCTGAACAGAAATGGTGTAACACAGATTGAAAAAGTAGCATACTTATGTGTGATTTTCCTGCATGCGAAGTAGTAAGAATTGGTATTGGGGGTTATATGTGAAAGACTTCAAGACTGCTGAACAAAAACGGCAGTCGTGTCGTAAGAGGCATTGGGATATTTATCCGCATTTTTTTTTTTTTTTTTTTTTTCCCTGTTGAGGTTGAAGAAATATGGATTCACGATTTCAAAACTAAGCCTAACTTGCTAAGCATGGAAGGTGAGGCGGAAGGTTTCCCCTAAAAGGGACGCATTGTAACCATTTTGGCTAAGAGGGTCTCTTTGTAATGTTACTTCAGGTCAACTAGAACTTGTAAAACAACCGGAGATTGAACAAAACGGGATCTCAGTAATTTGGAAAGGACGAGTAATTCTTTTGTTAACATGGTAGGAAACCTCATGCAATAAATATCCAGATAGAATCATAAAGCCTCTGTTACAGCTCTCTTTTAATATATCATTTATGTCAAGAGTCTAAGACTTAAGATTTTGCTGTGGGTGGACGCGAATAAAATCTTAGAAGATAGCCTATGAGAATTAAACGATAATAAATTTGCATAAAAGCCCACCAATAGGAAGATAGGTATAAGAGGAGCAAATCACATGACATTTTGAAAGCCATGCTGAGTATATTTATAGGGCCTAGACCGACAGACAGGCGAATTAATAAAAGTAGTTGCAATGGACTTATTACTTGTTTGTCATTTGGTGCTAAAGTGAAAGGGAGAAGTGTTAGAAAAATGCACAGTGTTAATAAATGCTGAAAACTGGAAATGCGAGTGTTATATTTTTGTTTGTTTATCATCTCTTTTCCCTGTGATGGCGCATCACAAAAACGTTCAGCTAATAAACTGAGCTTGTAGCCGAGGAAGAAACATTACTATAATGAAGGTTCGACCAATCACCCCTGAGATACCAATCCATTTATAAAATTCGATAACCTCCTTATCCACAACGAATCCAAACCCTATCACAACCTAAAAATACCGCCACGGGTGGTCGAGGTCGTTTCGGCGCGGACTCATAAGTGGGAGGTCTGGGGTTCGAATCCCGCCAGGATTTTCCTCCCCGACTGAGGTTTTTTCCAGGTTTTCCTCAGTCCTCATAACTGGCAAATGCCGGGGAGGTACCCTAAAACTTAGACCTGGAACGTTTCCTTCCTTAAAAAAAAAATATATCCTTTCCTAATATATCATTTCATTTCGTGTATCACCAGTGCTCACCGCCTGTGATGCCTCAGTAGTAAAACGGGAGTTATACATCATTCAACAACAACCTAAATATAATAAATAAATATAAAATAAATACCGCCACAAAGGCCACACGCCGAGTCTCCCTCAGTTTGGAAATTTAGAATCCAACCCTTAGCGGGCAAAAGTGTGGCTGAATGCTAAAGGAATGTTAATGATTATCTGGAACGTGGCCACATAATACGGACCAGCATTACGCAACATTAATTACTAAACTTTGTGATTGCATTAACGAAGTACAAAAAGGGGGGGGGGACATTATTGCATGGAATTCTCAGTCATCAGGAAAACGCTCGAGTGCTTGCATGCAACTCAGTCCATGTGGTTTGTAGTAAATTACATATTTCGTGCTTATCCAAAATATTTCTTGGTCATCTGTTATTTATTTCCGAAACTAAAGTAAGGTATTTCGAAAAAAAAAAAAAAAATGTAAGATTGATAAATTAGTCTTAGTGCCGGAAGTTCAGGCTTTTAATTTTAGTTAAAATAGGCAGGAAAAAAATACTGAAAATATGCTGTAATATAATTAAAGTAGGCATTTATTATAAATGAAAGAGAGAGAAATATCACACATTATTAATAGAAATAGATATTTAAGGTACTTAAAAATTTCTCTGTCACATAATTAAAATACTTAAGCTTATTTTTCTTGGTAAAAGTAAGTCGGTCCTGGTGGTGTAGTGGTTACCATACTTGCCTCCTACGCCCAAAACGCGGGTTCGAACCCGCCAGAATCGATGGGTTTTTTCGGGCGTAAAAATCGCTAGTATGGCTTCCTTCGGAAGGGAAGTAAAGCCGTGGGTCCCGTGTCGTACATTTACGGCATGATAAAGAACCTCAAGCCTGAAAGAGAGGCCTCTGAGTAAAATTTGTCGGCCCTTTCACGCCCTGAGTTGAATGGGACGCTGATGACCTGTTAAAGAGCGTCCATAAATAAATCAATCAAAAAAAAAATTGGTAAAAGGAACGATGTTTTTCAAGGTATCAACTGTCATAGTCAGCCGCTTGTCAGAGAAAACATTTTTCATAATGGAAAAGGAACGTTCTAATTCCACTGTAGCATATTTAAAACAAACTATTTCTAAAGGACTCATAGCAGTTACAACATAGTATTCATCTTTCAGGACTTTATGAAAATGTTGATCAAGGCAAAATAAGGTAATTTTGAATATCCTGGGGAATGAGCAAAAGATGCGCAGCGGATTCTGGTCGAGTTCATTTTCTGTTTATGCCTTTATAGGGTAATCAGGTTAGTATCTCACACATTGTAGTCACAGTTGTACCGTTCTCATCTTTCTCGCTTCCAATTGTTTGTTACATTTATGCAGCTGAGAATCTACCTCCATCACAAATTTCCTAGAATTGTCTCGCGCAGATCTATAAAAGATCATTCGGAAAATATGTAACCCTTTTCAAGAAATGCACATTTTAATAAACATTAACATCTGTGTATGAACTGCATTGTGAGCCTTTGTCTAAATAGCACCTTCGATTTCAGAAATATTTGAGGTGCAATTTTAGGCCTTTTGTATTTTGCAACAAAGAAATCGCTTACTTTCATGCGAGTGTCTCCAAAATTTATATTGAATGTTTAATAAAAATAAGTAATCATGTGACAATCTAAAGTTTGTTAAAGATCGAATAGCACAACATAAAGCGATCCTGGTGGTGTAGTGGTAACCATACTTGCCTCCTAAACCCAAGATCGCGGGTTCAAACCCGGCCAGGACCGATGGATTTTTTCGGGCGTAAAATTCCTAAGTATGGCTTCCTTCGAAAGGGAAGTAAAGTTGTGGGTCCCATGTCATACATTTACGGCACGATAAAGAACCTCAAGCCTGCAAGAAGAAGCCTCTGAGTAAAATTAGACGGCCGTTTCACGCCCTGAATAGAATGGGACGCTGATGACCTGAGATATTAAAGAGCGTCCGGAAAAAAAACAAAAAAACAAAAAAACAAAAAAACAAAAAAACAAAAAAAAACATAAGGATAATACTTCGAGTTTTCCAGCTAAGCGGTAATTTGCAGTTCGATATTTAATTACCTATGCTTAATCTTGGTCTAATGATGAATGGGCAAATGCCGGGTCATTAATTATGTGTCTCTTACAGCGCCCCTGTTATTGCAGACAGTAATAAAAGTGTACTTCAACAGCACTTAGCATAAATACGTTCCTGGGTACACATTTTATGCACAATAGGCCTAATTTTTCAGTTATTTCCTTACAGCGAAAACTTTGTTTCTGCGAGTAGATAAAAAGGCTGGACCAAGTCAGTGCGTTCAGGTAAAGTCTTTTCTTCTTTTAATGATCAGGCACCACGACCTGGGGATTTATTGTGCCTTAAGAAGGGTGGTAGATGATAGCTTGGCTGAATGAGTTCAGAGAACTTTCTGGCCTAAGTTTCCCAGGCGGGAAAATCCCTGAAAAAAAAAAAAAAAAAAAACAGTTAAGAAACTAACCCAGACTCGCCGCTGGGATTCTGGGTTACCGTTAAACAGAAATACATGAAATAGAGCGCCTATGCAGCCAGTGCGTCTATCACATTAGGAAAGCAGAGCTAAATGAAAGCGAACTAGGTTTCAGATGAAAAGAATTGCATTTGAAAAATGTATGTACGAGGGTAGGTTCATAAATTTCAAGCCTAACCATTTTCTAGGTACGATAAAGACAAACACTATATTTTACTTCTCCCCTTAAAAAAAAAAAAAAAAAAAAAAAAAAAAAAAAAAAAAAAAAAAAAAAAAGACGAGTCTTGTCTACAAAATGGGCATAAACAGCATCCATCACTTCTTCGTCACACTTAAATTTCCTTCCTCGAAGTTGAGAAGAGGAAATAGTCACTGGAAGCTAGATCTGGGCTGTAAGGCGGATGGTCGATCTCCTTGAAGTCACATTTCTTCATACATACCTTTGCAACAGGAGCTGTGTGCACAGGCGCGTTGTCGTGAAGAAGACGCACACCACCACTCAGCCTTCCTCCATTATCTTGTTGGTTGACTGATTGACCTTGGCCTTTAGAGGCGATGCTTCGCCAGGTTTACACCACTCCATTGATTCTCTTTTGGACAAGGGATCATAGTAGAGGACCATAGTTTCATCTCCTGTAACAATGGTTTGCAGAACTTCTCTCACTTTGCCACGGCAGAGCTCCAAAAATGCCTGACAACAGATGACTCGTTGCTACTTTTGGACTGAGGAAAGAATTCTAGGCACCCATCTTGCACTAACCTTATTCATGTTTAAATGTTCATGAATAATTCGAAGGACTGTTGTTTTTGAAAGGCCCAATCTTTCTACTATTTCTGTAACTTTGAGCCGCTGGTCTTCCGTAATTTCTTCTTCCACAAGAGCGATGTTTTCAGGAGTGAGAACCTCCAAAGGCCGACCCACGCTCTTCGTCTTCAATGCTTTCTCGACTCATTCGAAAACGTATGGCCCATTCTTTTACGGTAGAATATGAGGGAGATGCTTCCCCATATACTCCGTTCAATCGCTGTTTAATTTCATTTGGAGTAAGTCTTTTCTGAAGAACTTAATAGTTGGATACTCCATTTTGAACATGTCACTATCTTCTATACTTAGTCTTCTTTATGCAACTACATCTGAACAGCTGAACACAGCGGAGCGGAAGTTGTAGCAGCAATGATTTACTTAACAGGTAAGGTATGACACCAGATAAGACTTTTGTGAAGGTGATAATCCTTATCGGCGAGGCCGGAAACTTATGGACCTACACTCGTAACTCTACCCATTTAAACGAATCCTACTTTTTCAAACTACGCTTCTGTTTAATCATTACACTTTATTATTTTTTGTTGTAAATTTTATGAAAATAGCATTTGTATTAGTTCGGCGGATCTGTCTTAAATGAAGTCTTATTTTCTCCTGTAAGACCAGAAGAGAGAGGGGGGGGGGAGAGAAAAGAAAGATAAAGCTTAAAATGTACTAAGTGATATACAATGACATGAAACTTCATAGAAACAAACTATACATATTTAGAATGCCTTTAATTTCTTATAATATACAATACCAGTTGCTATAGACACGCAGTTTTTGCTTTAAGTTTGGCGCATGGAAAAAGGTGTGAAAGCTATTTCAAAATCCTTTTTATTATCAAAGTTCGTAATTTATATAACGTTATATGTTTTTATGTTTTTAATAATTCATTCTTTTAGCTCTTCAGATAGTTTTTTTAATGTTGAATACATTGTAGTAATTCTTTCCTCGTTCATAGTCTTAATTTTCTATTGTGTTGGTCTCTCCCCTTTTCCTTGTGCTGCAATAACTTACAAACATTTTATATGTTTAGTTTTAAAATCTCTAATGTCATGGAAATTGCACGAAACGTCTTTCTTTGCCAATAAGGTATTCACATTTTATTCAAAATATTCATTGTAACCTTGAACATATACAATTTTTTTAGTGTGTGTTACATTTTTTTTTGGGGGGGGGATCGAATTAAGCTCAGCATTTTTTATATTTTGATAAAAAAATTCCCCCTAAATTAGTTTAAACTGCTAGGTATTTGGATGATATTTTAATTAATGCTTTATGTATTTATAAATAAATAATTTCAGCTTTAATTAAATAAAGTCTTGCATGAACTTTGCTATGTTATAGCTCAGAGCAAAAATGATGTTCACTAATAGTGCATTGCAGGTGTTTTATTTTTATAGTTAGTTCATTGAACAGAGATTTTTGCTGAATAAATTTTAATCTTCTTGTCCTCTTTTTTTTGTAGAGTGTCAGGCCTTCATAATAGATGAAACGTACATCACAGATTTCAGAGGACACTAAGCTTTATAGTATGCATTTCGTAAAAAATTTCTTTTGCCATTGGCATGTAATGCACTTTGGTATCTTACTTTATTGAATGAAAAGAAACGCTGTAGATATACTAGAAAAAATATTTGACAATTGTCGCGTCGCTAAGAGAGAAGATTTACCCCAGGCTTAAAGATCTGTATTTTAAGTTTTTTGTCTCCTGCATGCTTCTGAAAACGCCATGGCCGTTTTGTTCAACTTTTAGTCTTGCACAAGACGATCCGATTTCAATGGCGGACTAAGCGGCTTGTTAGCAAGTTTCCTCCGGGTAGATTTCCCCTGCCACACATTCATTGTCGCCGTCATCACCAGGAGCAGCAAGAACTTGTCCTCTGCCACTTAGGCCCAGGACTCTTATTATCGATCGGATAAATATTTAACATTGGGAACGTTATTTTTTTGGTTGGGCTACAGTTATGCAGTGAAAATGGTGGTGTATTGTGTTTTATGTATAATTATTTTTAGATTTTTAAACGCTTACCTTCGGACAGTTGTAAAGATAGATACTTTTAAAATTCTTATATAATTTTAATTATATATTGATTTTAAGTATTTATTCCATTATTGTGCCGCCACGGGTGGCCGAGGTCGTTAAGGTACGGAATCGTGAGCGGGAGGTCTGCAGTTCGACTCCCGCCTGGTTTTTTTTTCCAGGTTTTCCTCAGTCCTCATAAATGGCAAATGCCGGGGAGTTACGTTAAACTTAGGTCTGGAACGTTTCCTTCCTTAAAAATTTCCTTTCCCAATATATCATTTCATCTCGTGTATCACCAGTGTCCACCGCCTGTGGTGTCTCAGTAGTAAAAACGGGCGTTAAACACTATTAAAAAAACTTCCATTATTGTAATTTATTTCAGCTTAATTTGGTGGGTTTTAATGGTTTTTATTTAGTTAAAGCTTTTGATTAGGATTAAAACACACATCTTTGCCGTCGTGTGTGTTTTAATTCTACTTAAACATGTATTTAAAAATTGTAGTTTTTGGTTTAAAATATTTATACTTTTGATCGCAAATCTAAACTTTTTATCACAAAATATAAGTATTTTTTTCATACTTTAAAAGTCAATCAAATGTTTATTGCGCTGCCTAACACAGAAGGGGAGAATGTGTTAGGTATGAGTACATATTTAAATCAACAAAAACCAAACAGTGTAAATTCTCAACGGTGGTTACTTAAAGTTATCAGCTCGTCTTTGTTCATGTATGTTCTAGCAAGGATGTTAAATTTCGGCGAGGGTTTGTGGATTTAATTAATAAGAACAACATGGTGCACAGTAACTTCGCAGCGCAGTGGCAGCTCTTAGATTCTATTTCTTCAGTTGTCCTCGGTAGGCTGGGTGGAGTCATCTCTTTCTGACCAGGGGCTTGTTCATCAGACATGTGCACCACTAGACCAGAGAGGGCGGTCTTATGGATTATTACTTAGGTGAAATATCCCATATATTGCGAATCATTTAGATGTAATAGTGTGTCGAAGAATAATTTTCTCCTTGCATGAATACCTCACATGCTTAAAAGCATGGTGGGTATGCTTGTCCATTAGCGTTAGGTAGGTGAAGTTTACATGGCGGGTTGATTCTAAGTCATCTGGTTGGCGTTGCGAGCAGCGCATCTTTTCAGTTGGATAACCGCTGCAGGATGTGGGATGTGCAGCGTCCTTTTGGAGAACCCTGTCGGTTGGCATGATTGGATTATTAGGATCGGAAGATATTGCCATAGTTCAGCCGTGCTTAAGGCCTTTTTTTTTAACCGACGTCCCAATTGTTTCCAGATAGAACACACGAATGCTGGCGTAGCCCCCTTCCAAGGGGTTCGAGCCACTCAGAAGAGCCGCTTCCATACCAGACGCCCAGAAATAAACCCTTCCAAAGCGCATGTCACCGCCACACCGCCCCAGCCCACCTCGCCTGTTATTTTTGATCCTGTAACAAAACCATCGGAATGAAATGGGATAGCGACCAGGTTAAATTACATAAAAACTCAAGTTCAGGATGCCCGGCCTCAATTTGAACCCGAGAACGAAACGCTATAGCCTGACTTATCCCCTCGGTGATCGATGGTTTAGAATAAACATTCTGACTGGGGTAGGCTGTTAATACGTTCTGTTCCAGTGCACTTTAAAATCGTTTGTTTTCAACAGAAATGTTGAATGATGTTTGTAATAAACAGGTTGCTATAAATCAATCCAAGTGCTTGGTTTCAGAGTCTACGGGATTAAGCTTAAGACTAGAAACATTTGAACAGGTCTCTATTAAAAATAACGATAACAGTATTTGAATATTGTTAACAGCATTTATTCTTAAATGTTCAGCATAAACAACGAATTATGAGAAAGCGAAGGCAAATACTAACTTACTAGTATAATAGGCGTATTTATTGAGACGAAATAAATTAGGATGAAATTGAAGGCGACTGTTTGTCCTGGAGGGAGCTTTCAAATACTTTTTAAGTCGAAAACATTGACCATACAGCATACTCATATATGCCGGCATAGTTTCCCTGGCAAGAACTCGCAACTTTCGGGGCTCGCATACCCCAGACTATCAAAGAAAACCACGAAAGTCTTAATGCCTTTCATAACAACTCTTTTGCGAAAATAATTCTCTGCACCCATTCATTTAACTAAAAAACGTAAGTAAAGAAACGTTTGAAAAAAGTAGAAATGCAAACTTTTCCCATTAAGCCGATATACGCGGCTTGTAAATGAATTATGGCATTATATTTATTAGTTAGTATTACTGTTGATGTTTTTATTATTTTTTAATGTAATACTATTATTATAGAAGGGCAAAGGTATTCATTAAAAAACGTGGATTTATTTATTTTTTCTATACTTTAAATGTTGTAAACCAACGATGAAGAACTTTAATATATTTAGGATCCAACGATAAGTTGGTCAAGGAAAGTTTGAGAAGCGCTGATCTAGATATACTGAAATGTACGAAGGCGTGTCCGCATGTCACGGTCGAACAGTGTCACAGATGCGGTGATACGGTTGCGAAATTCCGCGAAATTGGCGCGTACCGTGAGAACATAGAAGTCTATCAAGAATATCCACAAGAAAAAGTCGCATGAGGTTGTTCAGTCACCTCACCTGTTCTGCCTACTTGTGACACGCTTTGAGCTATTGTTTCACTTCTTTTTTATGAGCAGAGCCGTGTGGCCAACTTTGGCACGGTAGTTCTCTCTGTAACGGTATTTCTTGGCATTTGTAAGTGCACAGAACACATACGTCTGTGTTAAGTGGTGCAAATGATGGTGTGAGATTTGATTTCCCCAGATTCGCATGTTGTATCAGTTCATTTCACACGCATGAAAGTTGCATCATTTTGACGTTGAAATGAACGTGCCATCAACGCCGAGTCTGCAACTGCTGGTTTCACTTTCAATCTCTTAAGGGGAATTACCCCAAGGCTCTCTTGGCTGCAAAGCTTTACGCTTTTATTGCACTGGATTATGGGAGGTTACGCCTATGTATTTGACTAAACATTATTCACTTTTTCTTTATCTGATTCTGGGTGTCTTAATTCAAAATGAGGCGCACATGCAACCATACTTTTAGAATGTATACCATTTCTTGACATTGGTCATTTCCTGGGACTCTGTCCCTTAAATAGCGCCACATTGTGGCAACAGAAGTTGTTGCTTTTGCGCATTTTAGCACAGAGCTCTCTCAAACTGGCACAACTTCATCAATGTTGCGCACAGTGACACAGAAACCGGAAGAGGTGAGAAGATTAAATAATTTATGAATGTTTCATGGACTCTCTAATTAACTCTGTATATCGCGTCACCGGCATTAAAACGACTGCGGTTGGATCTATACGGGCTGTTAATGAAGTACACCGCAATAATTTCAGAGATTGCGGAGAGGTCTTAGATAAGCAAAGTGAGATATGGGCCCTTGAAGAAAAATAACGGAGTTATGCGGTGATAAAGAAGTTGAATTTAGATTTAAAACAAAACGGGTAAACATTTGCCTAGAATGTCTTTAAACGTGCTACACCAGCGAGGAAATGTCAATTTTCAGACGTTCATGATCAATTTCTTCAAGAATTACTGCTATAATATTCCTAAAATATATGGCATTGCGACAATGAACAACAGTAAACTTATATATCGTGTTACTTATGTAGACTATTTTAGGAGCTATTTATCTGACGGTATGGGTTAATGGATAAGAGGACAGACAGGGTTTGAAGATGTACGAGGGTAGGTCCATAAGTTTCCGGCCTGACCATTTTCTATGTATGATAAAGACAAAAACTATATTTCAATTTTCAATATAGTTACCACTTATTGCAATAAACGTCTCACATCTTTGAATTAACATTTCAACCTCCCCCCAAAATAGTCATAAATATTGTCTGCAAAATGGGCATAAACAGCACCCATCACTTCATCACTTAAATTTCCATCCTGGAAGGTCATTCTTGAGATTTGAGAGGAGGAAATAGTCACTGGGAGTTATTTTGTTAAATGCCCGTGTTTACTATTAAGGCACCACAGGCGGTGGACACTGGTGATACACGATATGATAAATTAGGAAAGGATTTATTTTTAAGGAAGGAAACGTTCCAGGCCTAAGTTTAGGGTACCTCCTCGGTAATCGCCAGATTTGAGAACTGAGAAAAATCTGGAAAAAAACCTCAGTCAGGGAGGACGGTCCTGACCGGATTTGAACCCCAGATCTCCCGCTCACAAGTCCGCGCCTTAACGACCTCGGCCACCCGTGGCGATACAGGAAGCTAAATTTGGGCTGTAGGGTGAATGGTCGATCTCCTTGAAGCCACATTTCTTCATAGCTTCCTTTGCAACAAGAGCTGCGCGTTCTCGTGAAGAAGGCACACACCATAACTCAGCTTTCCTCGACATTTCCCTTTGATGGAAGCACGTAGTCTGTGCAGTAGGCCAGCATAGTACTCTCCATTTACTGTGGTGTTCTTCTCCTTGAAGACAATGAAGAGTATTCCTTCACAGCCCCAAGAGATTGTGGCCATGATCTTCTTGGTTGACTGAGTGACCTTGGTCTTTAGAGGCGGTGTTTCCTCAGGTTTACGACACTCGATTGATTTTCTTTTGGACAAGGGATCATAGTAGAGGACCATAGTTTCATCTCCTGTAACAATGGTTTGCAGCACATCTCTCTTGTTGCCACGGTAGACCTTCAAAAATAACTGACAACAGATGACTCCTTGCTGCTTTTGGCCCGAGGAAAGAAGTCTAGGCACCCATCTTGCACTAACCTTATTCATGTTTAAATGTTCATGAATAATTCGAAGGACTGTTGTTTTAGAAAGGTCCAACCTGGCTGCTATTTCTATAACTTTGAGCGGCCGGTCTTCCATAATTTCTCCTTCCACAAGAGCGATATTTTTAGGAGTGAGCACCTCCAAGGTAGACCTGCACGCTCTTCGTCTTCAATGCTTTCTCGGCCCATTGAAAAAAGTTTGGCCCATTCTTTTACGGTAGAATACGAAGGGGATGCTTCCCCATATACACCGTTCAATCGCTGTTTAATTTCATTTGGAATAAATGCTTCTTTTGTGAAGAACTTAATAACAGCTTGACACTCCATTTTGAACATGTCACACTACATAGCCTTCTTTATGTAATTACATCTTAACAACTGAACACAGTGGAGCGGAGGTACAGCTGCAATTATTTACTTAACAGATAAGGTATGACACCAGATAAGAATTTGTTAAGGGGACAATTCTTATCGGCGAAGACGGAAACTTATGGACCTACCCTCTTAGGTTTGGTTCTGCGGAGGCTATTTATTTTATTGCTCATACATAAGATGCAAAAGTAAGTAAAACAAAAAAGCAATTTCTAATATCAGTTCATTTGCCAACGAGGCATTTAAGTTCCACACACGAGCGGCAGAGGCAGTAGCGTAATCCATTTGAAATGCGCGAATGAAGAATCGGCGACTACATAACGCTAAATGATGAAGTTAAAGATGGGGGATGATGAGTGGTGGAGGAAACCTGCCAAAAGGCCGCTTCGCCAGTCACAAATCCGGAATATTTCTGTGATAGATAAGTGGTTTAACCATTTTGGACAATGAAAGAGGAAGAAGAGGAAGAAGAAAAAATGTTATCTATAGAATCAAACTTGAAAACAATGATTTGGCATGCTGCTTAATTTCTGTTCATTATTGTGTTGTACTTCGAATGGAAGCTAAGTGTAATTGGAACACGCACCCGTAGATTCCCCATCTTTTTTAACAAGACTCCTCTACAACCATAAACATGTTTAAGCTCAACTACGAGGTACTTAAAACGTGATAGCAGCTGTTTCTCGAAAAAAACAGTCACAGGTGATACTTTCATGGCAAATGTCGAAAAATGTGGGGAAATTGAGGCCTCGCTTAAATATTTATTTGCTCAGTTGTGATAATGCATGAATCGGTTCATTCAGCAATTGATTACGAAACCGGTTGGCATTCACTTGAGATATTTATAGCTAGCAGCAGTGATGAGGGATATTTTAGTTCGAAAGGGATTGAGGGATTTGTTTGCCAAATTCGAAGGAATGTAGAAAATGTGTAAAACTTATTTACATTTTTTAAAATTATTTATCCAATTACTTCACAGGTCATGGAAAACTGCCGCTTCTGAAATTGGATATAATTTTGAAGGAAAATTGAAGCCTGCGAAATGTTTATTTCATAATTGTATTTTAATACTATTGGCAACTTTGTTCGAATTTGCTTGTTACTACCGCATTCTAATGCGTCTTTTTCTCTTTGGTCAGCACTATATAAAAGAGAGAGAAATAGACTGCATTCAGAAACTTTGCGTCTCTCTTGTATATGCGTAGCATGAAGAAAACTTGCTTGATTATCCTGTCTCTTAACACATGTTGTCATTATTTAATGAAAATGTGTACAAAAAGAGGGAAACACAGGAGAAATAAATTGCCAGTTTTCTAGTGGTCGTCCTCCCCAAACCCCAATTCAACGACGGTAACAGTTTCCTGCAGGATGTAAGATTTAATGTAGTACATTACAACATTTTATTAATTTGGATGTAGTAATACTAATTAATATTGTAATAATAATTTCAGCAACAACAGTGACATAATTTTGTATGTATATACATTGTTAGGTCCTTCCCATGGTGGTACCCATCTCAGTTAACCAGACAAAGAGGAGCGAATATAATACTAATAAATAACAAAATTGGTCATGAAGACGAACGTAGGGAATTTTGAAATAGTAGAGGGATTTTTACAGAATTGAAAAGGGATATTTCACTGACGAAACATCGCAACACCGGCTAGCCTTGTCAACATTCATACATGCTGCGGTTATGTGACATGTTTTGATGTCTACTCTGTCCAAATTCTGGCTAGCTACAGTTAGAAGAATGACTTTTTAATTTTTAATTTGTTTATAGTTCTGTCTTGACGATTGCTGCACTGTTTTGGTTGCTTCATCAGCTGTATACATTTCTCTGCATGCATATGTAATATGTCGTAAACTTTCGGATGCTAGTTACATTCCCCATGGCGATGCGCTCCTCCAGGTACTTGAGAATGTTTGCATTGTAATTTCTAGTTGTGATAGCCTGGTCCCATGCAGCAATGAGAAGATCCTCGCTGCGTACTCTCTGTGTGAGTCAACCAGCTGTTCCATCCTTTGATGTTAATGTGATGGTGGTTGAAACCATTTGCATGCCTTGCGAGACCATTCTGTGATTTTCACCTCTATCTGATTTGTGTGGTGATTCTGTTTCTGTACAATGCAGTGGAGTGTGCGTTGTGGTTGCGGTTACTATTGCCTGATGTTATGCCAAGGTGATGTTCAGATTTTATTCAGCTGCTTAGTGTGTGTTGTTATAACCCTCTTTTCAAATGACGAAGTCGGTCTTTCAGTTGCTGCTTTAGGATGGCGGGCTCGAAATCGGCGTAAATGATTCGTCCGGTTTTGCCTTTCTTAGGACCAGTTGTATAAAGAATAACTTGAATTTAGGGCATAAGATTAACAATCAGTTATACTTAACTTGGGACTTTTGGTTGTATAAACACTAATCTAAGATTATTTCGTCTTATCCTCAAATTAAATCTAACTCGCGAAATTTCAGAAGTTAAAGCACTAGCTACAGTTTAGTAATTGTTAAATAAAATATTTCTCAGAAGCATAACAAATTCGTTTATAAATAAAATGGTTAGTTACTTTTATTTTAATTTCGTGTGGATAAAGTTTCTTCAAATGTTTCACTTTTCATTTCCACGTAATAACAACAGAGTTGCGTTTCAATTTTAGGTTATGTTATGTAAACCCGCGGTATATTGTATACTGTGCTCTTCATGCATTTCATGAGAGAAATAATTCGTTCTTTGAACTGAATGACAAATAATTCAAAATGCGATTTCGCTTAGCAAAAGAAGTCGAACTGGAACAAGCGTTACGTGCCGATTACAATCACAAACTAAGCGAAATCATGCTTTGAGTCTGATGTTTAAGTTTCCATGCGAAAGGGAGCTTCCAAATATTATTGATGGTACAATCAAAGTGCAGAAAGGAGCGGCCAGTAGAGCCATCCATAAACTTACTAAAGAAATAGCAGCTCCGAGACGTCAGTTCATTAAAGTGCCAACCAAAGACAGTGATATAAAGAAATTGATGCTAGGCTTCTATAACATTTTCAACTTTGCTAGAGTTTTATTGTTATAGACTCCACACTCATACTCATATCGTTGGGGGCTATAATGCAGAAGTCTTCAGAATGGAACTATTATATTGTTTGTCAACTTCCCTCCATGTACGTCTTTATCCTAATTTGAGATCGAATTTTTTTTTAATTCTCTGATATTTTAGCACCAGATCAATAATAATAATAATAATAATAATAATAATAATAATAATAATAATAATATCTTTCTCACGTTTGCTAAAAATTTCCGCTCGCATTCACTTTGATTTTTCCTTATCCACGTTTACTTGCCTCCTAAACCCAAGATCGCGGGTTCAAACCCGGCCAGCATCGATGGATTTTTTTTCGGACGTTAAAATCCTAAGTATGGCTTCATTCGGAAGGAAAGTAAAGCCGCGGGTTCCGTGTCGTAGATTCGCGGTACGTAAAAGAACCTCAAGCCTCAAAGAAGAGGCCTCTGAGCAAAATCTGTCGGCCATTTAACGCCCTGAATTGAATGGGACGCTGATGACATGAGATGTTAAAGGGAGCCCACCCCCAAAAAAAAAAAAAAAAAAAAAAAAAAAAAAAAAAAAATCCATGTTTAAAGACATGTCAAGGAAAAAAAAAAAAACACCTAGGATGCGGGAAAATGGAATAATTATTGATTTTCTTAGGCGAGCAGTTAAACATCAACTCGCTCTAAACACACCTTTCCTAATTATTTCGGGATGTCGCCAAAGATTTAACGTTGTTATTGCAAACCTGAGGTTACGTTGTCTGAGGATATTTTAATGGTGACTAACTCTAGTTACTTTTTAAATTACAGTAATAAGTAATCTACAGTTAGCATCTTTTATACAACTGACTCTTAATCATGTTGGAATAATCGGAAATATTCTTAACATTTAATCATTACCTCTACAACTACAACGACGGCGAAAAAGACTCCCACCACCCCCTCCATCTCCACCACTACCACCACCACCAATAATAATAATAGCACTGGTTGCGGCAAATTCAACTGGACTATAGGACTCAATGAAAATGTGACGCAGATTATGCGTGACCGCTGCCCGTTTTATCCTCAAGACAATTGACAAACAAAATAAAAATACAATAAAATCCATCCATGACCATAAACTTGTTCAAGAACACATTATTGGTGTCGAAATTGCATATTTGCCATCATTATTCGTATATTTTAACAATTCATAGCTTCCCCTCCTGTTATTTTCATGCCCAAGTATTCAACCGCGCTGCAGGGCGTTAATGATCACAGCAACTGAGCTTCCCTCCAAACTACCAAGCTCATCGCATTATTTTATGGTTCCTCCCCCTCTGTTTCTAACTTCACTTCGTTTCTGCAATTACCTACTACATATATATGTATATGTCTGTATAGAATAAAAGAGTACTTAATGGGGGAAACTTTAAACGCTAATTCTGTGGAATAAATGGAGCAAAACTTCCTTCGACAAACCACATGGCCATGTTCAATGCTTAAGCAAAACAGTTTCTTTTTATAAATTGTTCATAAACTGAAGTTTATTTTAGCGCAATTTCCCTCCACGTTTTTCGCTAGTTTATTTGTGTTTGTAAAATTAGACTTGGCTGCACTGAGTTAACGAACGGAATGAATTTGCAAAGGCATGGGTATAAGCAAACCAAAGATGAAACTAGTCATATTTTGAAATCTGAAAATGATGACAATCTCCTCACTAGCGCATTCTATGGGACGCCATCATTTGAATCACTTTGTAATTTCTGGAAGAGTATTGTAAAAAGTTCCTTACACATAAATAGTGAAACATAAGTTTGCAAATAAAATGTCTGAAATTAATTTTACTAAAGTAAATCCTGTTGGTAAGTATTTTTGGTCCATTGGGCTTACATTAGAGAGAAGAGCCTTTCAGTACCGCCATTATAAAGTCGGTTCTGTAGTGGTAACCATAGTTGCCTTCTAAACCGAAGGTCGCGGGTTCAAACCCGGCGAGGATCGATGGATTTTTTCAGGCGTAAAAGTCCTAAATATGGTTTTCTTCGGAAGGGAAGTAAAGCCGTGGGTCCCGTGTCGTACATTTACGGCACACGAAAAAGAACCTCAAGCCTGAAGGAAGAGGCCTCTGAGCAAAATTTGTCGGCCGTATCACGCTCTGAATTGGATGGGACGCTGATGACCTGAGATGTTAAAGAGCGTCCGTTAAAAAAAAAAAAAAAAAAATTGTTTGGTAGCGCAAAAATAAATTGAGCATTCTTCAAAATCTGTACATATTTTTCTTCACTTTTTCAAAAGTTAGTATGTCGCACCTTTTTTCTTGGCTTGACTATACTTTAGCATATTATATGAAGTGAGAACTTTCTTCAAATTGGAAAACTGAACAAAACATTTATTATCAGTATATCTCGCTACCGGATATCGCAGGTATGACGTCACGTATCGAAACTGGGAACTTCAAAGCATCGATTCGATTGTTAATTATTCAACCGGTATATGGCTAACGTCTGCAATCTTCATTCATGCGATGCTACCAGCACTCAACACAGGAAGAACTTTGAATATCGCTCTGCACACGGAATAAAAATGAATAAATATGACTTTAATAGAAAAATGCCGAAAAATTAGAGTGTTTCTAAAAATTAATGTTTATTATAAAAAAGCGGGCATGTCGACATATACTAACCCGAGCGTAAACGTAATATCACGTGATGAAGGGTACGAGGAAGAGCAAAATGACTCGTTCTCTTACGGAACAGATGGGATGATTATAATTTCATTTCTTTATAAACATATTTCTGTAAAACCTTTTGTAATGCTGAAAAGAAAAAGAAATGAAGGCGTTGGCTCTTTAGCCTTTCCTTTTTACACTTTTGTTGTTTTTTAAAG